>VWZD01005484.1:1209185-1536119 GCA_013396695.1 Sakesphorus luctuosus | reverse complement strand
CCAGGCTCCCACCTCCATCATCTCCCAGGCTCCCAACTCCATCATCTCCCAGGCGCGGCCGCGGGAGGAGCGCCCCCAACTTTATCTCCCAGGCTGGCAATTGCATGTCCCAGCGCGGCCGCGGGGGGAGCGCTCCCAGCTCCACCTCCCCGCCTCCGAACTCCAACTCCCATCGCGCCGCGGGCCGGGAAGGGGCGGGCGGCGGGGAAGGTCCCCCGGAACCATCGCTGTGCCCGCGGGCCGAGGCACCAGGGCCGCTCGCCATGTCGGCCGTGGCCGCCGCCAGCTGCGGCAGCGAGGGCGCGGGGGAGGCGCGGGCGGAGAAGAAGCCGCTGAAGCCTTGCTGTGCCTGCCCCGAGACCAAGAAGGCTCGGGACGCCTGGTGAGCTCCCAGCTCCGCGGGCAAGGGGGGATTGGGAGCCGCCCCCACCCCGGGCACTGGTGCTGGAGCATCCCAGGGAGGAGGGAGAGTGCGGAGGAGGAGGAGGAGGGAAATTGTCTTAAAAGCATAGTTTAGAAATGAAGAGGTTAATAACTCATAGCACCGGTTTCAAACAGGCCTCTGAGAGCAGCTTTTAGTGCTGCTTTGCAAACCTTGACTACTGCTGACTGACCCAAGCAACAGGGACCCGCAGGTGGTAACGCCCTTATTGCTCAGGTCATTATAAGTGATGGTCTCTTAAATAAAGCAAAACGCTTTGGGTTTTGGGTGTCGGAGGATGGCATTTCTCACGGAAGTACACAGTCTGACAGTGACGTTTATAGCTGGTTTTGTAATTACAGACTTAGTCATGATCACGGGACCTGCCAAAGAGCCTGAGACGCACCTGTGAAATAGATCTCCTTTGGCTGGGACCGTGAATCCTGAAAGAACTTTAATCTGGTGACCAGGTTGGGGTTTCTTTACCTCCCAGGTGATATAGATGGTGTTCAGTAGGTGACATAATACTGAACACGGTATTTTTGCTAGTTAGGGATGCATGTCCAGTTATCTGGTAGGATGAAGGTGAGTCCAGGGCACCCTCAGAAAAGGATAGTATAAGGATGCATGTTTCTGGTCAAAGGGAGTTGCCCTGGGCAACCAGGAGACATGGCCATGCTCTGTGTAATAAAGCCTAAGGAGAAAATTAAAGATCAAGAAAATTACATATTTTAGGTATTCACCATTTGGTAATTCCTTTCTTTGGCAGCAAGAGTAGTATAACATGGTAGATGAGGGTTGATCAGACCTGTGAGCAGCACTCTGCAGAGTGGTGGAATCCCCATCTCTGGGATCAGGAAATGTTCTGCCAGTCAGTTAAAAAGAAAGTCTGAACTGCTTTTGCAGCATACATGATATACCCACAATGGTAGGCTCTTATTTGGAGGGATGAGTAACACGAAAAGTTACCATATGCAGTAAATAAGTTTTTAAACAGTAGCTAGACAGGGGAGATTTTTTGCTTCATGTTCCTAAATATCAGCTGAAGTTGGACTTAAACATAATTTATTGGTCAGCCTATTCTGTATTGTCTGTTACCGGAGAAATTTTGTTGTTGCTTCCCTACTGAGTGATTTAAAACTGGTTACTGACAAGCTCAGCATATTCCATGAAGTGATGTGACAGCTTTGCATTGTATAACAAATCCCCAGCTAGGCTTGCCCAGAATAGACCTTGGCCTGTTAATAGGAAGTTCTGCTGCATCTATTATCAGAGTTCTAAGTGCACAGCTGCAGACTTAGGTAACTTTATAAGATAATTTTATACTTTACAAAACAGTGCTACCCTGGACAGGATAGGCAAAAAGATCTGTGGAGCTTAATAAGGACTTTTGGTTGTCCCCAACAGCTTGGCAGTTGTGTGGCTTTACTAACAGTAAGTAAACATTTTGTTGCTGAACCTTGGAAATCTTTTTATTTTGCAGCATCATTGAGAAGGGGGAAGAAAATTGTGGGCACCTAATTGAAGCTCACAAAGAGTGTATGAGAGCTCTGGGCTTCAAGATATGAGTGAGATGAGCAGGACTGTGAATGTGGTGAGTACCTTCAGGACCTCTGCCTCTGAAGAGCCCTGGCACTTCAGCTGGTGCCACTGGAAGGCCCAGAGTACAGTTTGTGATGGCAAAGGTGGTGTTCTTATGAGAGGGAAGTCAGAGTGAAACTCACTGACACTAGAGTGAGCACTGCTGTCCTTGTGAGGGTGGTGAAGCCTTTGGCAGTAAAGAATGGTGATGCCTCTGTTGTTTTCTAATAGATCCAAACCTCAATTTAGCTTTCTGATGCTGGGGCAGTGTTGGGGTTGGTTTTTGTGGGTTTGTGCTGGGGTTTTTTTGTTGATTGCTGAACTGTCCTTCAGTATCCAGTGGAAATCCATGTTTTGTTAAGCTGTGTTTCCTCTCTCTTCTAGATGATGTCTGTGGTGTGACTGTGTTCTGGAAAGCTGCAAAATAAATTATTTCTGCAAGTTACTTCAAAGAACAAATATAAACAAAGAATCTATTTATAAAGAGTCTCTAATGATAGACCATGCATCACATCAGTAGCTTTTCCACTGTTACCTCTTGACCTCTGCTTTAGAAAATATATTTTTTCCTCTTAATAAAAGTCTGAAAATGAGCAATGTCTACTGTTTCTTTTTAAGTAAAGAAATGACAGTGCCATTCTTATTGAAAAGTGTGCTGCAGGAATGGAGAGAATGAGAAAAGTCTGCCTGATCATTAACATGAGACCGTTGATTACTGTGGTGTTGTGCTTGAACAGAGAGGACTTTGGTGGGTTTTCCCACTGATGCAAATTGTGAAATCATGCTAGAAACATTGCCCTCTTACTGCTTTCAGCAAAGTCATGCTGAAGCTTGTAGTGTAGTCAGTGACAGTAGTTGTAACTATGTACAAAGGTGACCACAGTCTTAAGAAATTAACTTTCCTTACAGTCAAAATGTGTTCGTTTTCCCCTATTAGAATTGTTCCAATGTTTTTGAATAGCTTTACCTGAGGATTCAAGCTTCATTTTTATAATGAGGAATTAAGTACTTCCTACATCAAACTCACTTGAGCCAGTAGTTCTTCAAGGAAAAGCGAGCAGAGGACTTGTGTGTACAGGCCACTTGCCTGAAAGAAAAGCCTTTTTTTAAATGCCTGATTTTTGTTGTGTTGGTCTTGTGCTAGGTACACATGGGCTTTTATTTTCCAGCTTCTTTTTTCACCTGTATGGTATGACAGTGGGAGGGTGGTTGTGGTCTTTGATTCCTTCTTAAAATGTAGAGAATAAAAAGGTGTAGTTGGTAGCTTGTTACACATGTGGAAATTTTTTTGGCTTCATTACTATGTAATTGTGCAACCCCACCATTGCTGTTTGTCCTGTGATGAGTTGACTGCTGAAGGCAGTATCACTAATTACTTCCTCTCCTGATGAGCTTTCTCTTCAGAAACTGAAGATACAAGGTTTGTGCTTTCTCCTGGTTCTTCTCTTGGCTTAGATCCCACTGGAGGGGTGAGTGCAGTCATGATTGTTTCTCTGCCAGCAGTGCCCTGCATATCACGAGCGAACAGTGAACAGGTTGTGAACACTTAGTACGTGGCACTTGGTGCTGCCTCTTCTAAGACTCACAAGTTGTGTGCGGAGAGTTCAGACTCCCCTCTGGGAATGTTTTGGGAAGGTCCTGTCCTGAGGCAAGAGTTATGCCCGTGTTGGCTTTCAGCCTCAGAGAAGGGAGACAGGTGTATCTGTGGCAGAAATTCAAAGCTGCCTGCAGCACTGTAGCTGTCTAAGGAGGAGGACCTGGTGGTCCTCTTGGTGTTTATTGTGTTGAGGTAGAAACTTGAATAAAGTCATTTATTGTTGAACCATTGCATGTCAGAGCTTGAACTGAAGAGAATGTTAAAAGATGGATGAGCACTAGCTTTGTGTTGACATGTCCAGTCTGGGTAAACTGTGGAAATGGTGCCACAGAATAAAGCAGGGCAGTAGTCAAGTGAGAACGGGAGTGCTGTTTATATCAGGTCAAGCAAAGAAAAAAATGGACCTCTGCACAATGTTACACAAATTCTATAAACATAAGAAATGGCATGTCTGGGCCTCCCTGAGGGTAAAGGCATGGTAGGTATTTAGAAAGTTTTTGGGAGGAAGTTGATGAGTGGAACAGTGACGTACCTGTGTGCAGCAGGCACAGAAAGGATACTGGACAACTCTTTATTTAAAGCAACAATGGAAAAACCTTGTAGTCAAATCACATTTCTTTCTGAGTGACTTAATTTCTTGCTACAGTATTCCTGTGGAGTGGATTCAGGTCTTGATTCAGGAAGTGGGAGTTCCTGTGTTACTACTTACCAATAGTGCTGGTGACAATCACTGCCCTGCACAGGGTGTTTCGTGTACCTGTGACAGTGTGAAACATGACAGTAGCAGGAAGCTTGACTAAACTATATAGCAGCACAACTAGATACAGTACATGCCATCTTTCAGCATCTCTGATTTGCTGAGAGCTTGTCTGGAGCAGGCTCGAAACCTTTCCCAGTAGCTGGAAATAGAATGTGTATACTTTGGAGCTACAGGGTTTATTAGTGTGTAAGTAACAGTTTGGCAGACTAATGCCAGCAATCCACTATGTACCAAATCAAAAAGGAGATGTCTGATTGTGCCCTCTCTGATTTTAAGCCCCCGAGGTCTTAGTGTCCTCAACACAGGTGATTGAATTAGTTTTTAGCTTATGGGATCAGTAGTGAATCTGTAAACTTCCTGAGAGTGGGCAAAATAGCAAGTCATTCAGCTGCTGTGAGATTCGGGACTGATAATCTGTGTGTTGTGTGGTTCTCAAGGACAGAGGATTTATTTGCCAAACATAGTGCAGACTGCACCTGGATTGCATCATCGCCTGCCCCTAAATAGTAAGTGCTACTGGTTGAATTAATTATAAGTGGGAAAATCAGTGGAGTACCTGTTTACATACTGCCCATTTCAGTGCTAAAAAGCTTGACATGTCTATTTTTCTTCTTCACAGACCCATTGTATTGTAATGCTTATGTATCTTCTTCCAGGGAAGGGTCTTAATGCTGCTCCAGTGTTTTCTATGCACTTGCTGTCTTGATTCCAAATTGTTTTGGACTTTGGTATCCCCCTTTTAATGCTTGTGTGGCTTTCCCATTGAATCAGTATTGGCTTTTGAACTGTCTTCTTGAATGAACAAATATCCCTGGAAGGTATGAAAATAAAATTTCTCTTTGGTAGTAAGAGGTTTTTTAACTCTTGCTGTGTGGAATACTCAAAGTGCTGTGAAGATGGTCTGTATGGCCATGGTACTGTCAAAGGAGAGAGGAAGATTTGAGCCTTGGTGGCTCACTCACTTTAGAAATCTTCCTTTTAAAAAAATGGGTCTGGGAACACCTAAGTTAATCTGTAGTGTGTATCTTTGAAATGGCTGTATCATTCCTTCTACAATGTCACATTGAGAGCCAGCAGAAAACTTGTATAGTTTCTGAAGAGAGCTTTGTGCTGTTAATGCTGTTGGTTGAAAGCTTCCTCTGTGTCCTCCATAGGGAAGTCACAACAGGTCATCCTCACTCACAGTGCTGTCCTTGGCGTCACTGCAACACCACTGCTTATGTCCTGGAATATGCCAGAGGAAGGACCTTCTTTGTTCTAATTGCAGCCTAAAACCGACAAAAAAAACTTTTGAGACAATATTAGTATAAGTAAAGTAGAGAGCAGTTCTTTAATGAAAGCTTTCAGGTGCATGAAGTACACAGGTGCACACACAGTATAGGGTTGAAATTTATAACACTACTTAATTATCACATCTAATGGGCACATCCAACCCCCAAACCTTTTGTCACTAGTACCACCTTCAGAACTGCCCCATTAGAGCACCTCCAAGGGTTCGGGGCCTTCTGTCTTGTTTTGACTACAATCTGTCTCGTGATTCTTGTCCAGGTGCATGTGTCCCATAGAAGATGTCCCTGCTGCAATGTTGTGTGTTGAAAAGACCTTCAAACAGAAATTCAGGAATGTGACACAAACAGTGAAAAACTATTAGAAACTTCTAGCTGCTGCCTCAAGTGTGAGAAACTATACAGCTATATAAAAATCTCCAAATATATAAAATACTAAAATCTACAAATACGTAAAAATCCTAAGGCGTCATAATGACTCATTGACATTGTGTTCCAGAGTATTTTCTAGCTCAGGAATTTACTGAAGAGTGAAATTAATAGCTTCATTTTTTCCACTTTCTTTGATGTTGCTGCAGAAGTTTTTTGGTAATACAGAAGGGTGGGAGGAATTTCAGTGATGCTTGTCAGAATGCTTCCTCTAATGTAGTTCTACATTTCTATTCATAGCAGTTCAGTTTTGTCTCATACATCTTATGTAAAGTATCCTTCTCCTAATTGTTCCAATCTTGCTATCCCAAATCCTCATTATATCAAAATGGCAGCTTATCTTGGAGAAAGGGCCTGTTATAATACAGATGTTTTTGCAGAGCCCTAAAGGTAGACAAGTTGTTGTTGACATCATCTAACAAGTATATGGCAATGGTATGAAAACCAGAACCTGAATCCCAAGATTTTTATTGTAGTGCCTTGGCTGTAAGATCATCCTTCCCTCTTTGCAGAGAATGTCAAGAGGCAAAAAGTTCTTAGTTTCCCCGTAACTCTTGCAAAAGTGCTTTGTTCTGCTTCAGTCAGTAGGATTTAATTCCTCACTTAATTAATGGGCACTGGAGACCAAGTTCCCTGTTGCACTTCACCCTTAACAGAAAGCATCTTTCTGAGTGGATTGGACTTACCCTGTGCAAAGCTTAATTTGTCTTATTTCCTTTCCACATGGCAACCTGTCGAGATGGTACAGCTCTTCGGAGCCATACAGCTCTGTACTGCACATGGCCTAATCATTGCAGACAAAAGGTTGTCCTGTCCAAGGCCAGGATGAGTTCTTTAAGGTTTCCATAAGCGTTGCTTCATCCTTGCCCAGCAGACAGTATTATTCCAGAGCACTTAGTGGAAGAGGTGATTAGTGTGTCTTTAAGTGAATGGTGCCAATGGGAATGGTATGTTAGGCAGGGCAGCTGCAAGCTCAGCCTGAAACACGACCACCCTCGAAACTCTATCTCTACTCCACTGACCCATGCAGGCTGACCTCATACTGTGTTGAGTGACCACGTGGGTTGCGTCAATGCCTGAAATGTAACTGCTTCCTGGCAGCAGGGCAGATCCTGCCTGTGTGACTGATAATGTGTGACTTGAAGCAGGGGAGAAATTGCGTTTATGCATCTTTACTGTAGCTGGCCATGGAGGACTGAACTTGAAGGCTCCCTCTCTTGCCAGTGTCCTGCGTTACCTGAGTTGAAAGTGTTTGCTTTCCTCTTTGTGCTGAATGAAGGTCTGGAGGGGGTGATCCAGATAGGTGTTGAAAAAATGAAAATGTGAGATATTGTTTCCCAAGGACACTTCCAAACAGCCTGTTATCTGTGGGGTGCCAGAATTCTCCTTCAACTAGGATTTCCCCAAAAAACATGCTTCCAGGTGTTACAAAGTTTTTGGCAGGATAGTCTTCTCTTTATGACAGATTAAACTGAGTGCCAGAAGCTCTTTTAGTTTTATCCCTCGCAATCACAATTGCCTGGCTGTGCAGAGGTTTACCTCATGACCCTTGATCTAAAACACCCCATGAGATGATGCTCCCTGGAGTAAGGGGAGACTGCTGCAGAGCCTGGAAAGCATTAATTGAGAGCCAGCATTCTTGTGCTAAGTCCCCGCCACTGCTACCAGCCACAGTGGGAGAAGGGGGTGACCTTTTTTTCCATTTTTGTGTTGGGTGAAAGTCACTCTCTTACAACAGCACAGAGTGGTTCAGAGCCCGCTGCGATAAGCTGGTTGTTTTCCTTTCTCCTTTCCCCTCTTTGCGCTGCGCTGGGCTTATCTGGACGCCTGAGTTATGTTAAGTAGCGGGTGCATGCTTGCTCTCTGTTCTCCTCTCTGCTTTTGCTCCTTGGATTTCAATTCCAAACATGGTTATCCATTTGGGGTCTCTCTCCGTTCCACTGCCAAGAGATACACATTCCACACTCAACACCAGCTCCCTCTGCTGCTCTCTCACAGTTGCTATTCCATTTGCTGAAGTGCAGGCGAGACAGGCAGTGCAACGAGATCTCTGTCCAGTCTGTGAGTTTTCCAGCTAATGGCCTCTACTCTATTCTTGACTGAGCTCTTTTGGCCTCACATTTGCCAGCTTCTTTTCTCACTGTTGTGGCGAAGAAGGGGGCCAGCCGACAGGTTGTGAGCTACAAAGAGGAGAAACGAGCACTCTTGGAATTTTTTGGGTGTGAAAACATTTGGCAGCACTTTAACATGTCGCTCTGAAGCGCTGCTGTGGGACCAGACGGTGCTCAAGAGGAGGAGGAGGAACAGCTACCCAGCAGCTCTGGTTTCAGACCTCTGCAGCACCCTTTGTGTATGGCAATTCGTTTTGAGCGCAGGACGGCTGGGGAGGGTGGGGAGTGGGGAAGGATGAGCGCAAGCAGCCTCTCTTGGGACCAGGCTCTTCTCCAGCCTCCGGTGTGTGATGCGTGGAAAGAGATTATGGAGGAAGCAGCCTACCAGCTGGCCAGCTGCATCATCCTCCTGGGTTACATGGGGGGAAGTGGCATCTTTGGGTCCCTCTATATCTTTGGCCTCCTGGCCCCAGGCTACTTCTGCTATGCTCTGTGGGGCTGGCTGAGTGCTTGTGGGCTGGACATCTTCATCTGGAACATGCTGCTCGTCCTCATCTGCTTGCTCCAGCTGGCTCACCTGGCTTACCGGCTCCGCAGAAACACCATCCCACAAGAGTTTGACCTCCTCTACAAGACCATGTACCTGCCCTTGCAGGTGCCCCTGGAAGTCTACAAAGAAATCGTGAAGTGCTGTGAAGAGCATGTCCAGTCGCTAGTCAGAGACCAGAATTATGCAGTGGAGGGCAAGACACCCATTGACCGCCTCTCATTGCTGCTGTCTGGCAGGTAAAAGCTCCCCTCTTTCTGAATGAAGTCTGACAGCAAAGCGTTGTGGCTTACTATTGTATTTTCACCTTTTGTAGAAACTGGGGGGAGGATTGTTTCCTTCCTCTGAAAGGGATTTGAGATATGCAACCATTCGTTGGGAAAGGGGAAAATTTGGGTTTGGACATTGTTTTAGCTTTCTTTTATTTTTTTCTGAATTATGAGTACTTCAGAGAACAATTTGCAGACTCGAGTTGTGTGCAATGAAGTCGCCAGCTCAGCCTTGCCTGTGATACTGTTGGGGAATCCTTATCTATTTCTCCATCCTTTTGAAGTGATACTATTTTTGATGGGAGCAGGCTGGCTGTGAGAAAGTGTTTCTCAAGGCAGGAGGGCAGTGTGTTTGGACCTGTGGTCTCTGGGAGTACCAGACACACCTGTGTGATGTGAACTGCTGTGCATCGAGTACAGTCAGTCCTCAGTTCACCTGTTCCTCCTGGCCAGCAGTGTTCAGGAAGAGGTCCTATCCCTTGTTCTAACACCCCAACGCTCAGAGCTTTGGAATTTTTCACTTTGAGAGTCATTTCATCAAAAGAGACTGTAATCTCCTCTGGTGGATCCTGCCTAATCAGGCCTCTTTCTTTCGCTGTGATGCCATGCATTCGTGATGTTCCTTCCTCTGGACCACCAAGGAGAACCTTGGGCACCTCTGGGCAGTCACAATGGGGATCTGATTGAGTGGACTGTGCTGATCGGGTGCTGGCATTTGTTCCTGTGAGATCCTGTGGCATGCCTTTATCACCATATTCACTTAACAATTTGCAAAATCCAGATGCATTCAAATAGTGATGGTGTTGGCTTCCCAGCTGCTATCAGGCATTTGGCACTAGTGTTAAGTGAGAGTGGGAAAGGAAAAAGATCTGTAAATGTGCTGAGCTGCAGGAGGTGTGTCTCACAAGGATTTTCTTTTGGAATGCCAAACCCAGCATCACTTGGGGCTCATGTTTTATTGCAGTGTCCCATCCTCTCTGGTGAGGGAGTCTGCAAAGAAGGGCTGACCTTCTTTTTTTAATGTTACTCTCTTTTCTAGGATGTGTTGAGAGCATCCTGGGGCCATCAGGATGCTGAATGGCAAAGCACTGGAAGGAAATTTGCTATCTGTGTTTCCATTAGTGTTTTTCCATCTCTGTTGAGCAGCTCACTCTGAAGTTTACTGTGTCTGCAGATGTTAATGGGGAAGAGTCTGTGCTATCTTGACCTGCACTGGATAATCAGATGCTACTCTATGGGCATGAAAGTGTTGCAGCAGACAGTAAGATGGTGCTGGCGGGGTAGTTGTTCTGCTCTATTTTACAGTGGGAAGTATGCACCTTGGCTGGTACAGGATGCTCCATGGAGTTGAGACTGGATTTGCATCTCCTGGTACTCACTCTATTGACTTATGAGGTCCTTGCTGACCCAGCAGAGCATTGCTACTATTGTAGTGCTCCTTTTTAAACTGAACAAGTGGGGTCTTGGAAATGCAGAATGTGCCTAGATCAGGAAACATGCCCTGCAAGCCCTGATCTTTCCAGGCACACTCCCAGCTTTCTGAAATCCAACAGTGAACTGAGTCTTGTAATTCCTGAAAGCAAGAATTGACTTTGTGCAGCATGCAATGGGGGTACCTGGTGACAGGGAGGCCAGAGGCTCCAAATCTGGTGATGCAGAGCTATGAATAGAACTCCAGAGTGCCCTGCCATTGCCCTTGCCTCAGGCCTGTGCAGGTCTTTCCCTGCTCCCACATCAGAGCTGAGTGCATGCTTGACCTTGACACTGGCTGGCAATTGTAGCAAAAGTAGGGGAAAGGGATACTTACGAGGCGAAGAGAAACTGAGAAGTAATGTGCAGCAAACTATGAGCTCACAGGGTAATCTATCAGGAACAATGGCCAGCATGATTTTGGGGGTTTCTGGGTTTAACAGCTTCCCAACATCGAAGTAGGGAATGCCCTCATGCAACCCTGAGGACAGAAAGAAGTTACAAGTACAAAGAGCCATGGGCTGGCTTAGAAGTACCTAGAAAGCTGCAGCAGTCTTGTGGGCTGAGAAGTCCTGGTTTAGGACCAAGTATTGCACCTGTGACAGCTGTCTTTGTAACAAGAAACAAAACAGATGGACTATGGGGAAGTGGCAGCAAATAGTTTCCCACACAGAATGGAGGGATAGCCCCATGGAGCACGTGCAGCTGTCCCAGGAGGATTTGAGACATGCCGGTGACAAGAATTTCTTTCCTCCCTGGTGGGACAGCCTGTGTGAGCTGATCAGGTTTTTGTGACATCTATTTTGTGGCCTAAACCCATGTACCTCACCTGTCCTCTCTGCAGGATCCGAGTGTGCCAGGACGGACAATTCCTTCACTATGTCTTTCCATACCAGTTCCTGGACTCTCCGGAATGGGAGTCACTGCGACCCTCTGAGGAAGGAACTTTCCAGGTAATCCCACACATCCCCACAGCAGCCCAGCTTCACTACTTACTGCTTCAGTGTGTGTCTGAGAAGGGGATGGAGAGGCCTCACTATAGCATTCAAAACAAACTGGGAATACTTTCTTCCCTTTCCTAGTGGCTTATCCAGCACAGGATGGTGTGATCGGCTGTGTTACATTATTTTCTACCTTGCTCTGAAGACCTCAGTGCATGTTCCCACTACCAGCTGATATCAAGGAGAGTGGAGCATGGTGCTCCTTCCAGTTTAGCAGGGAGCTGAGGTACTGGATCGCTGTGTCTCTTCCATTGTAGCATTCCCTAGTACCTGCATTGATGCATGTTCCCTGAACATTGGTAACAGGGTGCATCCTCCTAGCATCAGGATGTCAGCCATGGTAATGTGCAGCAGTGATGTAAATCCATAAATATCCTGTTCCTCACAGAAGTTTTTGATGGTCATGTGTTTGGTGTGGAGAAGCAGAAAGGATGATTCATACCCGAATATGGTTCTTTCTGAGCAGAAGAATCCCTTGCTGAGGGGCCAGACCAATTCTTACTTGCAGCCACTCAGAGGATTTTGATCTTGCTGTCAACACTCCACAGTGTTTTTTTGGCTTTCCTTCTGGAGAAGCTTACGTAGGTCTACAACCCTCTATCTTTAACTCACATCCCAAGACAGCCTGATACCTGTCAGGATGTCAATCTAAATGATGTCAATCAGGGCATATGAGGAGGGATTTTGCTAATCCCTTGACAGTCATGAGGGCACGATGATGCTTTCTTGTGAGGGGAGCCACAAACAGACTTGGTTAAACCAGTGCAGCTCTCCGAGGCTGCTTTCCTAGGGTCTGAATTTTGCTCATGTGTGATAGGGTCATGGTGATCACTCCTGAAAGCTGTGCCATCACCAATGGTTATGGTCGTGAAAGACAAACAGTTGCAGGAGATGGCTGACCGTGTGACTGTGGCACAGGGCTACAGCTTGTGAGCAGAAATAGGGACGTCAGGCCAAGGCAGTGAGGTACAGAAGGCAACAACAGCATGGCAGTGCTAGGGATGGTGGGATCTCATGTTTTGCACAGGTCTTCAGTCTGGCAGCAGACTACTGCTAGCTCCTGGGCTGTATTCACCTAAGAGTCCAGCAGAGAGAATGATGGCTGCCCAGTACTCCGGGCAGGGAAATGGCCACCTGGATGGCACGCACCCAGCAAATACATCTGAAGTGTTTTCTGAGCTAATTTCTGTGGAACTGAATGTTCCCACACCTCTGGAGGATCTTTATCTTGGGTGCATGGGACAGCTTTGGAGCAAGCTGGTGCCAGGCTGCACCAGCCCAGACAGCACAATGCTCTTGGCACCTGTCCTGCTCTGAAAGACAGGTTTGGTCGGGGACATCAACTGTGCCTGGCACCAGGATGGGAAGGTAGAGTCCTGGGTGAGGAAGGGCTGCAGGTGAGTGCTGGAAATGCCTACAACCCACAACTGGTTACTGAGGAGCATGAAGAAGTAGCAGCCTGTGTGAGACCAGCATTCAGCAGGTGGGAGCTGACTTGTCTGTGTACCTGGCAGGACCTCACCCTTGATGATCATGCTTAGCCATGGTGATATGCTGCTTTTGGCATCTGTTTAACCCACTAGTCCCTCTTACCTGAGCAGTGAGCAAAATTGTCATTTATATCAGCCTTACTTCTAACATCACAATAATTCTGTTTAAAAGTGCATGTTTGACCCTGGAACTTTGCTGGAGAAGGGTATGGAAGGTTTTCATTGCCCAAGTTTTCCCCATTGCTCTCTGGATATAACAGTTTCAATCCTGAACCCACCAAAATATGGCAAAAGCATTACTTGGCCTACAAGGAGAACTGGTTTCCTCAAGCTTTCTGCTTTGGCAGTGTCTTCTTCCCACAGGGCTGCTGAGTCCCAGCACTAGAAGGAGTTGCATTTAAGGGCTGGCACTTTCCCCCAGAACGCTGAATTACAGGCTCTGCTGATGCTGGAGAACTCGTTTCGGGGGAGATTCATAAGTGAAATCTGTCTTGCTGTCCTGGCTGGTTGGCAGCTTCGCTTATTACATCTCACTTAATCCCTCACAAGAAACAGAGGCTTTTGATTGCTGTTCCAGAAGTTGGTTAGGAAAATGAGATTCTAGTAATTTCAATTTCTTCCTCGTGCTTGCCTGGCTTGGGGAAGTTCTCAGGTTTTATCTCCTATATTTCTTTCATAAGGCAGCTGTTTGCATGGCAATGGCATTAAATATCAAACCCAAGGACACACACATGCGGCCAAGCCATGTTCAGCTTCCCAGTGGCCCTCTGCCATGGCAGCTGACCAAGGAGACCCCTGGATATAGAATGAAAGGGAGCCCCCGGGATATTTTGGCTCTGGCACTTGTTCACATGCCAGTGTCTCCATTACACTCGGATGTTCTTCTTTGACCCAGGGCAGTCTGACCCTTCCTGCATTTCTTGTCTTTATTATTATTATTATTATTTATTTTAATATACACTCACATATTATATAATTTTTATTGGAATTATTCTGGTCCTACAGCTAGAGGAGAAAAGGTCTCTGTTTACACTGGTAAAATCCAAAGCAAAATGAAACATTCTCTAAAATACACCAAATAAACCCTCTTGAGTTCTCTACATATACACAAACACAATAAAACCTTTTTGTTTTCTCTCTCACTGAGCAGTGCTGCAATATCCTTCAAGGCCATTCAGCCCTACAGAGTCCAGCAGAGCTGGTGATACAGGATGTCCCTCTCATACAGGGTGATCAGGCAAGCCTTCCAGGTGGCCCTTCCAGCACTCAGGGCCTTCTTGGACTAACAGCTGTGCAACCCAGCAGCAGGATGTGTCAGCAGCCTGCCACAGGGCTACCTGCTGGCAGCTTGAACTGTCTGGGCATGCAAAAACATCCCCCTCTGTAGTGTGTCTGTAGAGGGATACAGATGTCTGCACTACCCTGTTCATCTCAGCTACATCACTCAGATGTCAAAAGGGAGCCTGTTAAAAGGAGAGACAAGAGGGTGAAACACAGCCAGCCACGTAAACTAGGTTAAACAAGGACATGCTACTAATGGCATTGGAAAATAGGGTCTTTGACTCCTTGGGGAGAGGAAACATTGGTGGGTAAGGATTTATCCCATTTGTCAGCTTGGATGATCTGGCTCTCCAGCCCTGCTGCCTCCAAGGAGAACAGGCATCAAAGGGGCTGAGGGCCATCCCTGGAGTGAAGCACGTGGCCCCAGGGTTGATGACCCCCACCTGGGTGGTGGGACTTACTCTACTGCCCCCTTGCCCCACAGGTCACGCTGACAGCTGAGACCGACTGCAGCTTCATCACCTGGCCGAGGAAGAAGCTGTATCTCCTTCTGAGGAAGGACCGCTACATTGCCAGGCTCTTCTCCTCCCACCTGGGCTATGACATCTCGGAGAAGCTCTACTCCCTCAACGAGAAGCTCTTTGCCAAGTTTGGCTGTCGCTTTGACATCCGCTTGCCCAGCCTCTACCACGTCCTTGGGCCAGCTTCCTCCGAGGGGGAGTCTGAGGACTGTGAGGAGCTGCTGCCTGCCTCTGGCCATGCCAGTGTCTCTGAGTCCCCTCCGCAGCCGCCGCCACCGCCACCGCCGGCCCCGCGCCCCCGGGCGTCACGGCCCGACAGTGAGCTGCTGGGTGAGGACTCCACCAGTCTTGTCTTGGAAGATTTTGCTGAGTTGCCGGGGTCTTTTATGGACTATGTGAGCGAAGGGGAGTATATGAAGTGAGGGCACTCCTGGCACGGGCACACCTCACCCTGTGTGGGACCCTCGCGTAAGTACCCATTGCGGAAGCAAGTCTTTCCCGTGAAGCAACTGCCTGGGCAGAGCAGTGGCCCCCAGCCCCTCGCCCTCATTTGCCATGGGTTTGCTCCTCCGCAGTGTTTTTTTTTTTGCCTGTTGCCCCAAGGAATCCCCGAAGGTGGGTTCAAGCTGTGTGATTTTTTTAAGGAGAAGCAGCAGTGTAGAGGCTTGACTCCAGACACTAGCTGTACTGTGGGGAGAGGGGTCAGTAATCTGGCCATAGGAAGCTCTTCCCTGCCCAGTTCTCTCCTCATCCCTCAGGAGAGGCAGGGAAACTGAAACCTGTCCAGGCTGGCAGCTGGTACATGAGTACTCACAGAGACCCCATAGGGCTGAGCCCACTTGCCATGAGGTAAAGCTGTGCCAGGAGATATTCCAGAATTGAGCTGAGGAAGACCTCTGCAGGTGAGAGAGTAGACATCCCAGGAGATGCTGACAGGGATAGAAACAGCTTCAAGTTTACGACAGATTGATAGTGAGAAGTTGCTGTACACCCTGCCAAGTGCTCAGTCTGGGCAAGGATGAGAAAGCTCAGAGTCCTTTCTCTCCCTGCCCACCACTATCATCCCAGCATTTGCTCCATTCTCCTTGTTTCAACTGAGCTTCATCTCTGCCAGATCAGTGAAGTATTGAAAAGTCTGCCCTATGTGGACTGACAGGCTAAAGATTGTTTTAGCTTGCCCCAAACTCTGCTTTCTGGTGAGTGAGGATGATGAGATGCCCTCTTCCAACATGACAGCTCCTTACTCTGCAGTGGAGAAAATTCCTGTGCCTGGTGGATATTGGGGCAGAGGAGCAATGCAGGTGAACAGAAATAGTTAGGAGAGTGGCTCATGCTTGAAATTCAGATCCAAGTGGCCAAGAGAGGAATTCCACACTGAGCTCCTTTTAGCCAGTCACTGCATGCCAGCTGCTACACACCAGCTGCAGACCCAAAAATGTGTATTCCTGCTGCTACCCCATAATAATCCAGCTGCCAGACACCAATCCTGGGACTAGGATTTCTGTCCCAGAAGTGACCACTCCATGTGTCCCAGTTGGGTCTGCATGGCAGGGAGGCAGTTGCAGGACTGGGCTGGGGAGACTGTCAGCCTTGAACACAGTGCACTGTTGTGCCCTGGTCTCCTCAGAGCTTGCTTGGGTCTACTTCTTTCTGGGCTGTGGACTCGGTGTCAGGGAGCACAAAGCAGGGCACATTGACTCCTGGCATGAGACCTGACAAGCCTGCAGTGTTCTTGTGCTCTGCATGGAACATGTGTCCAGCTCAGACAGCACTTGCTACTTGCAGTAAGCCTCTGGTAGAAGAGGCCTTTTTTACTGTTTCATCCAGTAGCTCTTAGTTTTTGAACAGTGGAACTGTTGGATTTCTCTGTGTTGTACAGTTCTGCTTCAAGTTCAGTCACATACAAGTTCCTGCACTACTTCCATGACTCCAAACTTAAAATCTGGGATATAGAAGTGGCCAGGGAAAGAACAAGTATATTTAATTTTGCCTGAATCAGTTAAAGAGTCAGTAAGAGTTTTGTTTAGGATTTTTTCCTTGGGATTGTTTATTTGTTTGGTTTGTGTGGTTGATTGATTTTTTTTTTAAGGAGGCACAGAGAGAAAAGTAAAACAATCCACATTTTTCCTAGGAATGTGAAGTCCCTGGTTTTGCTGGTAGGCTGCTGGAGGTACAAATTTGTTGCTTTTTCAGTTCTTACTTGGAGAGGCAGGAACATGGAATCTCTTATAAGACAGCCATTCTTCTACCTGTCAGGAGTGTCTGTTGAACATATACAATCACAAATGAAAGCAGATAGTGTTGTAAACGTGGTAAAGTCATTTTGCCTGTCCTTTGCTTGCACTTTGCCTTCTCAGAAGGATATACATTCTCACGTCATTGGTAGAATTCTCCCAGCTGATCAAGCTCAAAAAAAATGGAATTTCAAATACAATTTAAAAAGGAAGGAGGCAAGGAACACCATAGGTTTTTTTGAATGACTTCCACCTATTTTTGGCAATGAGTCAATACTGTAAACATACACACTGGAGGTGTGTGTGTTGAGGAAAGCTTGTGCAATACAGCAGAAAGCTATTCTTTCTTTCACACAATCCTTTTAAAACTTGTAAGCTGAAAACTCTTGTCTTTCTAGACCTTATGACTAAGACAGTATCAAGGAGTGCTGATATTTGCAGCAGAGAACTGCAATAAAAGCCCAGATTTTTAGAGGCTGGTATTTGGGGTGGAAGGGAGGGGTGATCTTCCTTGTATGTCAGTCTGGCAACAGTAGCCAGGGCGGTCTTTTAATTTTTAAGGTAATTAGACAAGGAAACAGAAATGCTGTTTAGTGTGTTCGTAATGGTGGAATGAGCATTTCCCTGTTACTGTGCTCACCACTTTTGTATCCTGCTCCCATCACATCCCACCAGCACAACAGCAATTTTCACATCTGGATGGTTTTCCACAGCAACTTGAGTGCATCACCACAAAAACTAGTGCTATAGAGGGACTGCAGGTTTTCCCTCTGGCCAGGCACTTGTCACAGCTCAGCTAATGATCTGAGCAAATCGGCTGTGGCTCACGGAAAGCACTTTCATAACTTTTCCCTTGGAAGTGGTGAAGCATCCATGATAAACAGGGGTATTCCCTGCACTGTCATTGTTCAAAGTAAGTGATAGCTGCAGTCCCTGATGTCAGAGCTCCTCTGGGGCTTTCCCCTGGTCTGTAATTCATTTCCTTCCCCAGCAACGTCCAACATGGGTAATCACCTTTCAGCTCTCTAAATTTCCCATGGTGAAGTGCTTCTATGTGTCATGTTCCTTTTCCATCACTGCAACAGCCACCTTGCAATACCACAGTGCAGGAAGGCAATTCTTGAATGCCCAAAGTGCTACAAAGGTCATACAGAAGAAAATATTCCTGGGAGATATATTAGCCTACTATTCTTATAATTTAGTTCTTTGAAAGTGTTTCTAGTCTGCTTAAGAGTAAGATACAGCACATTCTTTCTCTGAGGAGGAGGTTGCCTGTTTAAAGGAGACAGTTTCAAAGGTTCTGTTAAAAACTTGCTCTAACAATGTACTACTGTGTAGTTCAATACTCCAGAGTAAGCTAAGCTTCATTCCTTGCATGGAAATTCAAACAACTAAAAGCCTCCTGCTTTTTCCCCTGTTCATATTGCATTTGTTCTAGTTTGCTGCTACCAAGTGCTTGCGAGATGTGTAGCTGTTGCTGCCTGGTTTTAGACAATTACATCTTGGAATTGCCTTTATATTTGTGGGTGAGGTGGATGGATGGATGGATGGATGGATGGATGGATGGATGGATGGATGGATGGATGGATGGATGGATGCTTGATGGCCTGTAGCTTAGTATTTAAGTTAGTAAGAAGCATTTTATACCTGCTTTGAGAGAAAAATCAAAGGATCTGTGGGCTTTGTTTCAGTGATATCACAGAAGGTGCTTTGGAGGGGTTTGTTTCTGCCACCTCAGAATGGGTGCATAACCTTCTTTTCTGATTTATCACATGTTGAAGAATTACATAGTTTTGCAAGCTCACTTAGGAGGGGAGAAGGACAGGTAACAGTGGGTTCTGTGAAGTTGGTTTGAAAAACTTTAGAAGTAAGATTTATTCCTGTAATAGTAATAGTGTTCTCTTTCTCTCTCTCTCTCCCCCCTTCCCATCCCTCTGTTCTCATTTTCCTCCCTCCTCCTCTGCTTTCCTTCTGCAGCCTCTGGAAACCTTCTCCGGAGTTCTCCTCACCCTCTCTGCAAAGGACGAGCCCCTCTGGCTCCAACTCAGACTCCCGAACTCTAGGGAACAACAGGCTCTTTTGATCCCGAAGCCTCTCCAAGGGCACAGATGCTCACACAGGTTTTTGACCAGAGAGAGACACTGTTTAGCACACATAGATGTCTGCCAGCAGACATTTACACTCAGGAGCACATGAAGCACATGCTTAAGACTGCAGTGTGACACTCCAGCACCTCCCACCCCGTGGCTGTTCACCAGAGCTGCCTTCCCCAGTGTGCTTCCATGGTTTGTTTTTTAGTCTGGCCTCTCTGAGGTGTGTCGGCAGCTCTGTTACCAAGGTGCAGAATCTGTGTTCCCTTTGATTTAATGATTCCCATTAAAGTCAGAGATGAAACTATTGGTGTTTGAGGATTTGAAGAGGAAAGTAACTGTGGGAGGGAGGGAGGATTTGAAGAGGGAGATCTCTTGAGGTGATCTCCAGGCACAGAGTGGACAGGGCGAGGGAAAATTGCTTTGTTAATGGGCTTGCAATGGAGAGTTTCTCATTTATGAAAAGCGGCACTTCTCAAAGAAGCTGATGAAAAAAAGACTTCTGCTGAAAGGTTGTTTGTTTGGCTTGATTCATTTGGAATAAGAAAGGGAAGGAACTGGGACTGGGAACAGGTGTAAGCAAGAAGGAAAGCCTGAACTCTTTTTTTTGTGCTCAATGGGGAATGACCTCAGGTTGCACGCACACTGAGTGAAGAAAGGAATGAATACAAAATATCTATGGAGAGAACAGCCATTGGTAGGAAGTATGATATCCTAATGAAAATAGTGTGGAGCTGGAAGGCCTCTTCCAGGTTCAGGCCCAACAGGATTTGTATTATGAGCTTTCCCAGCTATTTTTTTCAGTCAGGGAACTGGAGATGGACGTATGGGGGGAGGACCAAGGTGCAACCAAACTGGGCAGAGAGGAGTCTCTCCAGGGCAGATATTCAGGGAAAGAGCAAGGAGCATCTGTCCCTCTGTCAGCACAGGGCGCAGCATTCTTCAGTGCCTCTTGGCACAGACACACAAGGGCATGGCCATTCTGTGTGTGGGGCTGGCTCTTTATTGGCTCTGGGCTGGTGGAGGCAGCCCCACCTGCCTTGCCCTGCTCACACGGGCTGTGACCCAGAGGCTGGTTTGCTGTGTCTTACAAGTCTCAGCTGGACAAAATCTGTGCCCTCTGGATCTGGCACTCTTGCCAAAGGCCTCTGGAGTGGTGGGTATGTGGGATCTGTGGTGTACACAGCTCCTTGCACTGCTCGCCTTTGCTGTCACACCAGGGCAGGGGAATGGGGCTGCCCCAGGCCAGGGGATCATCTTGCTGATGGTTGTCACCATGCTCTGTTGCTACATTCATGCTTCAGCCTGACCCCACTGCCCTTCACAGCTAGGAAATGTCTCCAGCAGATTGACACGAGAGCTGCTGGGCTCCCTTCTGCAAAGGAACTGAAATGTACAATGAAACTGGTGCCACCTGTTGTGGTGCTTTGTACACTTGCCTGAGGCAATAGACTGAAATTAGACACTGCTCTTCACAGCTGCCTGCTGAGTTTATATTACAGTCTTCAACATGAAGCTCCTTGGAAACTCTTCAATCATGGAACCAGCTAACATGGATCTCTATCAGGTTGGCAAAGCCCAGCTCTATCCCTGAGCCTGTGTTGGAGATGGTGTTTTTTCGCTGGCCTTCCAAACAGCCACATGCCAGGGCCCAAAAGCTTGGATGTGAGCTGAAAACAGGAGCTAATCCTGCTGTAACACTATCTAGTGAGGTAGTAGTGACAGCTCATGACAAATGACTTGAGGCTTCTTCATGGCAGAAATGCCTTTAGGATGTCCCTCTCTCCTGATAATGGAGTTCATGGTGCACTTTTCTATCACCCAGTGAAGCTGGACAGGGAACCAGAGAAAATAGTTAATAGAAGGTGTGATTTGTTGACAGAAGTGATGAAAGACTTGTCATCTCTTTAATTTGCATACGTATCAAGGTGTGGGAGGGTGAGGGCTGTTTCTATGCCTGTGCATCTCATTGTAATCTTTCACCAATTATTTCCAGACCTCAACTACTTTTCCAGGTATAAAAGGCCATGCTGAGTTCCTGGGAATAATTTGTGTTAGGTGACCCCATAGCCACAATGCTCCATTTTCCTCCTAATACCTTCTATTCTATCCAGATGGTCAAAGCAGTGCAAAATTGGATGCGAGAGCACTGTGGTGGTCCTGGTGTCTGTTTCACTTCATGTGAGCTTCAGAGAGAACAAGCCAGCCCCCAGAAGAGCTACTCCAGGAGATCCATTTTGATTACTTACTGGAGTGCTAACATGAAATCAATATGGTGTCACTCTGAAAGTGTCTTTTAGATGGGACTTCTGAGTTTCCCACTGCAGCACTGGCTAAGAATGACTCTTTCCTGTGCCAAACTTGAACCACACCTTTTCACTTTGCTGAGGAAAAATAATACCTCTCACCTTTAATATGAAGATTTCAGGACACTTTAATATAAAACACAAATGAATCATACCAATACTCCCACTGTAAAAAGAGTGATGTTATCTCTTCCTTCTTTCATACAGTTACAAACCTTGAGGATTAAATGACTTGCCTGTCGCACTTTCAGAGCTGGATACAGAACCTGTGAGATAAAGGTTCAATCCAGTCTTTTAACTGAGAGGTTTTACTATAACCAGTTAACCTTGTACTTGCTGATCGATCATACACTTCTTTTCCTTGACATCCTGCCCCTAATGCAGGGAGTAAAAACACATCCAGTGTTATGGTGAAAGCAGCATCTGTGAGCAGAGAGCAGCAACAAGTTTAGGACTCCTTTCTGGTTTTGTGTATCCTGAAGGCAGTGCTAGGCACAAGCAGTGGGTAGGTCATAGGAGACGTCTGTTTCGCTGGGGAGGGTGAGGTTCCAGGGCAGGCATGACATTGTCCTGCTGTGAGAAGAGTACAGAGAAGTCAGGCTGGGCATTAGCAAGTGCAGGTTGCTATCCTAACACAGAAGCAAGCAAGGCGCTTGTGGACCTTGTCCTGCCTTGCAAGAGTACAGTGAACAGGGTGCTGTGCCCTGGCTGGGATGAATTGGCTGGAAGGGTGTGTACGGGGTTGTGTCCTTCACCTTTCCACCTCCCCCTCACAGCACCATTGTTGCTCTGAGCGCTCCCAGTTTAGTGATAGGAGAACAGATTAAACCTGTACAACTCTACAGCTTTCTGCCTCTATCAAAGCCGAGTGCAGTGCTTCCAGAGGTGCAGGTTAGCCCATACCTAAGGCAATATGCCAGCCATGTATCTGCACATCCATCCCATCTTTGGAGAGAAAAACATGCTCATAAGGAATAGTCCTTATACTCAAGGAAGGGCCTGATATTTACATAGGAATGCCTTTTTTCCACCTATTTGGGCCTACTGGATGTGTTTTTTTCTGCCTAGAGCTTGAGGCTCCTTACTGACTATCAAAACAGAACCTGAAGGCGAGGCCAGCTTGCTTTCTGCTTCTGGTTTTCCTTGCTTTGAAGTATCCATGCTTCAGCCTGGAGCCAGCATCTCAGAAGCAATGTGGACAGAGTGCAGTGTGTCAGTATAGACTCAGCCATTTTGTCCTGCCTGCAAAACATCTGGACCTGCAAAATGCCTAGCAAGAATATTGTATTATGGAAAAGACCACTATCTCTCTCAGAATGAAAAGTACTTGGCTGCATTTAGTCCAGAAAAGGTAACTGTGGCTGAAGGTACACACTCTACAATGTCTGACCTAGAAAATGTCAAAATGATTGTCTATAGCCTTAGGGCTTTTTAAACCTTGTTGTATAAGAAGCAGAAATATATTACTGGTTTTCTGTTGTCTCATCCTGAAAAATGTTCACCTGTCATGCTTCAGATGGGGACCCATTTTAGGCAAGGTAAGATGGAGAGGGCAAGCGAGGACAAAAGGAACACATTTTAGTTAGTACAAGCTTTTGCCATGGTTTGTGACTTAAGTATCTTCAAGGTGATGTGAACTGCAGCCATTTTGCTTCCATGGCACAATGCTTTTATCCTGGGGGAAGAATTTTAAAAAACTCCTAGAAAACTACCTTGTTAGCTTTTCTCTTTCATAGATAGAAAATTAGTTAAATAGGGACACAGAAGTGATAGGAAAAGCCTCTTCACTTGTTTATCTAAACAGGAAAAAGAATGCATTGTTTCAAACCACATCTCTAGCCTTAGTGTATCCCTGTAAGATATTCCTGTGACTTACCTGCTATTGAGAGGCAGCGGTGCTACACAGAACTTGCCAACAATGGATGACTCATCCTTGCTCCAAAACCGATTTTTGGGGATAAACTTCAGTGCCACACTGTTTATTTGGCAGAGGGGAACTTGGTGGCCCAGCAGCCGTTTGCCCATCTCCTGGTGTGTAGGTCTGCAAGGTGGGGTGAGAGATGTGAGGGAGAACGTTCAGTCAACCTGCAGATGCAGGCCATGAGAATATTCATGGAAACACTGGAGGAACCTGCAGTAGTATTGTGAGGCCCTCACATGACAAAATGGAGTGAGAAGACTCATTTGTCAAAAGAGGGCATTGCATGACCATCTTACTGGCTCTCTCCATGTTTTATCTCTGTACTCAGGAATATCTCTGTATAAATATCTTTCCTGCCATCACACAATTACAACCACTCTTCTTGCTCTTGCATATAGATTGAAGCACTGCTCAGCTTGCTACAGAGAGGTAAGGGGTAGATAGGTCAACACCTGTGGAATCATGAGCGCCATAGATAGGGACCAGTTATTCAGTGTTTCTTCCAGTACATGAACTAAGGGTCATCAAAGAATGCTAAGAAGTGGCAGGTTCGAAAAGATTGCACACAGTACAGAGTACCTTTTAAGCGGTAAAAATCTTTGCTGTGGGATGTTGTGAAGGCTAGAAAGTTTACATGACTATACAAGTCATGGGAAGGGGACTTGAAAAGTTTGTGGAAGACAAAAGATAGTAATGACAAAGATCTCACCTTTGGTTCTGAAAGTCCCTGAGATATAACTTAGACAATGGGAAACATTTTGGGGAAGTCTTGCTAAATGCTTACACTGACTTTTTTTATACTCTTCTCTAGATACTTGCTTTTGATTATGTTGAAGGTGGGATGCTTGGATAGAGGGACCTTTGTCTGTTCCTATGCTCTTACCCAGGCAATATGAACTGAGAAATGACAGAGGTTTGATAAACAGCCAATGATCAGAGCCCAGTCAGCCATGTGCTACAGAAGGGTGATACCCAGACATTTTAAGTCCTTTCTGTGGAGTCCATCCAGTGTGCCTTACACTTGATCTGCTTGACACCTCTGAGAGACTGGAGATCATTGATTGTCTTATGCTCATGAAGAGTAATATGTGTGTAGCTGACTTGGTGTGATCCCAGAAGCAACCTGGGTGACTGCCTGATCATAAACATTATGGTAGGGAAAGGGGAGAGATGAGAAAAGGGACGGAAAGAGCCTACAATTCTGTAACCAAGGAGACTCCAGGGAGTGGGCTGACAGCTGCACTCACAGTGCCCTCCTAGGCCACAGCACCTGACCCACAGCAATACACCCAGCCCCTCCCTTAGACTGCACTAGTAACTGCTGGGGGTTGTGTGTGTCTGACTGTGTCTGGTTGAAGCTGCTACAAATAGGAAGCATAACAAAATTGTGGTTATAAAGGTGAATACCAGATAGCAAATGGAGGCCATCTCTCTACTGTGTACTGTCCATGGTCAGGATGCAGCCCTGCCCCAGGACAGAGGAACACAGGACAGAAAGTCACTCCTGAGACTGATACCTGCAGAACCTTTGGATGGATGTAAGACTCTTGGCTGGCTTCAGAGGTATGTTTTTTGGATACTGGGGATAATGTCATGTGATATGTAAGGAAACAGCAAATGCAATTGGGAAGTGTCCTGTGTAACAAGCTCCTTACTCAGGAGCCCCATGTCAGCTATTGAAGCTTGAGGACATGTCTCTTGGGGCACATGTGGGTTAATGGCATCCTGAGGAGTGAGATTGAAATGGCTATTTGGGAGAAGAAAAGAGGAGCGCAATGTGAGGCAAGACACAACCATATGAGTCACTTGCTGAAGATTCAAGACTAGCTCAACACTCCCAAGTGAGTCCCTCTGCACTTCTGGGAAACTATAGGATGATATACATGTCAGATCATCTGAAATAAGTCAGTGATCGATTAGTGTCTGAACTGTGATGTGAGGATATGTGTTTAGATGCCCATTCGATACTCTCAGCTTGACTGCACTAGAAGGCTGAGCTTTGCCTAGAGTGGGGAAGTTTGCCCTTTGCTACTAGTGGAAGTTAAAAGGGGTATCTTCAGTTTTTTACTCTCAAAACTGTAGGTTTATTGCTGTAAGCAAATTTTTCAGTTTAGCCTTGTACTTCTTAGGAAGGCATTTAAATGAAACACAGCTACTGTTCCCCCAGGGTATCTCTGTATAGGTTACTCTGCTGTAACTCCACTGCCTCATTAAAACTGGAGGGTACAGCAAAGCCTCGGGATTGCCTGCCTGGCTCACTTCCCCAGGCAGCCTTTCCCTCTGGCGTTCACCTGCCTCCTGCTGGACACCCACCAAACCCTGTGTCCAATAACTGCAAAAGTGCTGCACGGGTCCTGACCTAACCTGGGTGTTACTATTTCCCCCCTTCTACATCTGTGGGAAAGGCAGAGTTGACTTCCAAGCCAGGAAGTAGTTGAACAGACTGAGCTCCACCAGGCTGGAGTGCAAACTCCAAATTGCGGAGCCTGGATGAAAATCTGTGACTGAGCTTCTGTGTCACACTGGAGAGTTACTCTAGAGCATGGCTTCCCCTTCCCCATTTCTCACCTCTACCTCCTGACATCCCAGGACTGAAGCAGCAACACAGCTTCAGGTCACAATGTTTTGGCTTAACAGTAAGGACTGTGTGGGAGTCAGCACTGGAACCCCTCTGATCCCAGGAGAGCTGGCCAGGGCTCCTTAGCAGGCTGCTTTCCTGCTTCCTGAGGCAGCCAGCAGCATGTGCCAGCTGTGTTGTGGTTCCCAGCCCACAGCACTGTGCAAGAAGGTGTAGGAAGAAGTGAGGAAGACTTCTGAGGAACTTCTATGTGGTGGGGAGACCCCCCCTAGGGTAAGAACTGTGGAACTGGAGTTTAGTCCTTTAATTCAGATACAGTTTGCAGGAGGGTGGGTGCTTTCCAGAGAGATTTTTCTGTCTACAGAGCAGGTTTTGGTCCCCTGCTCCCTGGACTTTTCCCTGCAAAGGGAGCCTAAGAGCATTGCTGCAGAAGCAACAAGCTACTGAGACATACCTGACTGTGCAGACATGCACTTTCCTCTTTGCAACTTCTGTCCTATCAGGCATCAAGAGAAATGTCTAAGCCACTAAGTCCATCAGTCTGGAACCTCTGGTGGATGGGGTCTTGCTGTAGCCTTCTCTGTCAGGCAGAATAGGGCTAATAACAATCTGACAGTGATTGGGGTTTGAATTGGCACCAGGCAAAGGTATGGTGTAGAAAAGGAACCTGCATAGCCACGAAGTGTGCAAATCTGGGGATCCCAGGGTACTCCTACTGCTGTGTGCACTTGGGGAAGATGTGGACCTAGTCAAGGTTATGGACTAACCATAGCATGTGCCTGATTTTTGATGGCATTTATGGTAAATGTGGAGGGACCCAAGAAGAAAGGTTGTGGTCCATTGCTCAAGGAAATATGCTATTATTGTGCCTTTCCTGAACCAGGATAAATACCCTTACACGTGGAGTTGAATAAAAACAGGCTAGAAGCATGCACTGTCACTCACATGGTGATCTTTGCTGTGTCCTTGGTGCTGTTGCTGAAGAAAGTGACCTGAATGCTGGTGACTCTGTTTCTTGTCTTCTGCAAGTGGAACTCAACCAGGCTGTGATAGACTGAGCAAAAAGCAAAGTATGTGGGAGTCAGGGCAGGTACTATCATTTGGACCTACCTGTGCCACAAGAGGAGCTTAGCATTCATTCCCTGCCAACCACGAGCAGAAAGAAGGTTAAACAGATACAAGAAAGAATCTAGTCTCTGTGCTTTGTGAGGTACAGGGGGCACGTCTGTACAGTCCAGTGTGAACAGACAGACATTTTCAATCCCCTTTACTTTAGCCCTGAAGCCACGTGGCTGTGTTAGCCCAGTGCAGTGCCTGCACTGATAAATCTGTGGAAATGGCTTTATTGGGGAGATGTGCATGGTTATTGCTCTTCAGCCACGTGTCTCACACTCTCTGGGCCACAGCAGATGACTCTGATGGAAATAGTGTGTCATAACTACCTGAGCTTCCCAGAGGATCTGCCTCATTTGGTCAGCACCCTTCTGACTCATTTTCACTACTCACCACAGAACGGGGCTGAAGAACTGGTCATTAAATAAACTTTCACTTCCTTGGGCAGCTTACTCATGTGGACACCTGCTTGCTCTAGCAGGCCTGTAGGAAGAAATAAAGCCAGTGCAGGGAAAGCCATGAATAACACAGAACAGAAGTAAAATTGGTCACCTCCACTCACCCTGCCCCACTCCCCTGTCTTGAACAACAGATCCCTTTTTTATATCAGTACAAATCAGAGCAAGGACAAGATTGTGGTGTCTGTTTGACACATTAAGGTTCCCTCAGAAAACCTATTCTGGCTACCCCTGTAATCATCACCAGAGAACACCTTAGTGGTTTTTTTCATTCTTCTGCTAACAAACTGCTATCAGTTGCATCTGTGCAAACGAGCAAGAATAAAGACTACCAAGTCAGGAAACTCAGTGCAGATATAAATGACAGTGCAAACGCAAGGTGCTGGGAAATTTAATTCCTTGGTCAAGTGAGAATACCACTATAACTTCAGGACTGCACCATTGACTAGCTGGCAATATGGCTTGGTGAGATGGGGAAGGGGTAGCTGATCTGAGAGAATCTATACCAAAAGAGGCCTCTCTGTATGTTCCTCTGGTATCACACTGCAATTAGCACCAGAGGACACTTTCTGTCCTCATGCCACAGCCCAGTTTCAGCAGCCTAAAAAGGAATCTATTATCTTCTCCCAATCCAGAGAGTTCATCTTTGGGGTGACCACAGCAGATGTTTATGAAAAGGAGGTGACTCAGCAACAATGAGTGGTGTAGAAGAATGGGACTTCAGTCTTGAGCTAATATTTCCAAGACATTTTTTTTGGAGCTAATTGCCTCCTTATCAGGCAGGCAATGCTGGAAACTCTCAACTCGTATGTGGGCCCTATGAAATGTTTAAAGATAAGAAATGTTCAAGATTTTAGTCTTCTACAGTGGAATATATGAACTTTTATAATGTCTCTATAGAAGCCTGAAAATTAAACAGCTTCTCTTTCCAAAGAAATCTAAAGCAAATCCTGCTCAGAGAAATGTGAACTGCATACTGTGCTCTGCACTGACACCCATCAGGGATGTATTGTCATCTGCTCCAGCAAGGTCTCATGGTGTTACTGTACCTATTCTGGGACAGGACGACAGGAATGGTTCCACACAGTCCAGGCAATGACCATTTAAAAACTCCTGATGACTTGCACAGGGGAACCCCACAATCGGACAGGAATGTTTCAAGGCACTGATATAGAGATGTACTGCTCGCATGTGATCACAGATCAGGTAGTTATAGCCTGAAAAGAAAAAGTCAACCAGTGAGAAGCATCCATGAGCCTTTCTGTTGGTGTCAGTCTTTTTGCATGTTCCCAAGGACCTGAGAGTGAAGGAACACTCCTACTGACTCTGCAGTGATCCCTTCCCATTAATAGCATTTTGCAGAGCATCTCTGTGACTACAAGCCTAGATCTCACTGCAAGAGAAGTTATGCAGAAAGTTAGAAGTGTATCTCCCAAGCTAATAGAGTCCCTCAAAAGAGGGAGATCACAGGTCTGCCATGTCTCCATCAGTGTCCCATCGATGAGGCCCCAAGCTCTCTGTAAGGAGGTACAGTAGCTTTGGCTCCTACAAGCACTGGAACCCCAGCTATGGGAAGTGAGGTACCATAGGTATTCCATGTAACCTGACCCTCAATGAATGCAGCTGACTTGTACAAAACATATTTGAATGTTGAATGAATCTACACCATTTGCTGTGTAAAGCTCTATGCTCTAGAAGGAGAGGGCAGTAATTGCACAAACTGTATAAGAGAGACACAGCTTGCAGCATGAAAACAAAAAGAAGCTTTTTCTAATGGTACCTAAGAGCCCTTCTAGCAAAAGTGTCATCTCTACTGATGTTTTTGGCTTATAGAGGAGCGTCACTAAAATGACTATCTTTACAGGGGTGCTGCCAAGATATTTGATCTGTATGTGATTTTAATTTCAGCTGCTTCGTGTAATGCTGAGAAGAGATATGGGCCATGAACACATTTGTCTCGCTTTGCTGTCTGCCTTGGCTGTAGCAGGAGCTGCTTGCCAAACAACATTTTCACGGTGCTCTAAATGGACATGAAAGGCCTTTGCTTGGCCAGGGAATGTTCTCACCTGCAGAGAGGAATCGGGGGCATCCTGGCTGATCTTTGCCTCCATTGACAAAGTAATCGATGTGGCCTACAGGAATCCGGATCCCGAAATCTGAAAGGAGGTGAAATGCCACTTCATTCTCAGACTTGGCTCTTCTGCAGGCTTTACCCTACATGTTTATGACAGGTCACAAGAACTGGTTGAACTGGAGCCAGCTCCAGTGCTGGAGACATCAAGGCCAGATTTCCTGCTTCTACACACCTGCATTGTGCAGGTTTGCTGCATGGACTAGAGAGTCCTCCAGGTCCTGCCTTAAAATGAGTGAGAACTGTGGCTTAACCACCACCTCAGGAACTGTTTCTTGATTCTACATAAGGGAAAACAAAACTGACCACAACCTTAATATGGGATTATGAAGTATAATTGAGAGTTATGTTGGTAGAGGCTTTTGTGATCTCCAGGCAAAAGGTGTGCCTCAAAGGCACCATGTAATTCTTCAGCACATGTTCTGCCTGTAAAGACCTTAAGTACTGTAGAGAAGTTACTTTGTTGTTGCATCAGCTGTTGGTTTGACTCTGACTCTCCAACAAATGCTTTTGGTGGTCCCTCTCATACATCATGTGGGAAAGAGCAAAGTGAGACTAGACATATAAATTTCTTTCAGGTAGTCACGCCAAGTTGGTTCTGCATAAACTCACTCTGCTGTTGCAATCTTCCAGGAAGTGCTCTGGGGTGCAATCATCATTAAAGCCTCTCTAAACAAGAAACTTCCTTATAGTGAGCCTGAACTCACGGTAATCTGGCAAAAAATGGACACTGACCTACAGATTCCTTAGGAATAATGACGCGAGGAGGAACAGAAGCCCAGGCCAAAGAAGATGGAAACCAGCTTACTGTCAGCATCAGTATGAATGGCTTCCACAAAGAGGGCATCCCCAGGATCCAGGCGTTCCTCAGGGCTGGCTCTGGTGTACTTAGGGCCTGCAGGATCCAGGGCTGTAACAAAATTAAACACCTCAACAAGTACTCTTCAGCCCTTCTCTTTCTCATTTCTGGACTAGTTATTTTCTCCAAAACATTAAAAATGTAGCTAGGCAGAAGTAATAAATTACTCCCAGGTCACACTGATTATAGAATCATAGAATCAATGTTAAGGGGTTGGAATGGACCTTAAATATCATCTAATCCCATACCCCCACCATGCTCCAGTATAGTTTCTGCAATTGCTACCTTCCACTACAGCTTCCTTGCCTTATCATCCACTATTCCATGCCTCTTTAGTAGCGTTGTACCTCCAGTTTCTAGGCTGTAAAACCGTGACTGAGCTTCAAATAGCTCTGACAGAGTGGTTACATGGTGTCTTTTGGATTTTTGGTGAAAGACAATCAAACTTTTAACACCTTCCCTAATTGTAATGTCATCTGTATTAGCACTACAGTCTGAGAAATGTCACTGAAGATCAGCAGTTAGGTGATGAATTCAGCACCGTAGGTGTTAACAAATCCAAGCGTTACCAAAGTTTCATACTATCCAACAATTTTAAAACACAGAGGATTCTGAGCCCTCTACGCACAAAGAAAATTCTTTAGCAATCATCTACATTTTGGCTCCAAGAGAAGCTGCTGAGGACTCAAAGGAATACAGAAAATTATCCTTGGCAATATCAAGGAACAGGTTAAAGATAATTTTTTGCCGAGGTTTATCCTATTCATTTTCTGTAGAAAAATAACCTCACAAGATTTTTTTTCCCTCCCCAGGCAAAAAGAGTTCAAGAAGCAGCTCTACTGCACATGCCGCTTAGCCTCGGGGCAGGTCGGTTTCACTGCTTTGGACTCAGTCCAGTTAATTCTCTATGGAGAAGGCAATACCAACAATATACAAACTGACGTGTCTGCACTTTTGAGAGAGCAGGGAAGGAGGAAAAAAACTTGTTTCCTATTCTTTCTATAAATAAAAGCTAGCAATGGGTCTTCAATATTCATTAATCTTGATACATAGAAAAAGCTGAGAGGTTCCCCACCCACTTCTACAGAACAAGTTTATTTAAAAGCTTTAAAAGATACTGAAAAATGTTATTTGGTACAGCTTAAAGTTATTCCTGAGAAGGGAGAAACATCTAATATAAACAGCAGTCAATTCCAGCAGAGCTCTGGGACAAGCATCTTTCCTCTATTCTCCATCCCAGCTTCCTCTAAGCACAAAGCTGCATGAACTCCATTGAGATTTACAGCCTTGGCAGCTAAGAAAACTGGGCACTGAAGCTAAACAGTGCACAAACAAATTCCTTCAGGCTTTTTAATTTCCTTTGAAATGAAACAAATTGTTCTATTGAAACAAGTTGCTCTTTTCTGAGTGCTTCCTTTTGCATAAGAGCTGTTCATTTCAGTTCCTATACCATTTGCTTTGTTGCACAGGGAGATATCCACTGGAACAGGCATAGGTTAAAGAAACTCACTTCACAAAACTAGTCCATGCTCTAATTCCCAAGACTCACTCTGGTTTTGCTCCACACATCATTTCTTAGGTGATTAAAAATACTTCAGCAAATTATGGATCTGGGATCACATTCTGTGAGTGTACGCGTGCATGTGAGGAGGCAGGAGATGAGATCACACATATCTTGGATCTAATCCCACCTATCTTCAGGCTACTAAATCTGAACTGGAATCTGCAATGCTCAGTGGGCCTGTGAAATCACAGGACAGGCAGGAATGAGGAAAATGGGTTGTATTATAGCAGAGTTAAGAACTAATGGAATAAATAAACCTACAGAGGTTTCATTGCAGGTAGACAAATGGAAAAAGTCTTTAACTTTGAAGTTAACTACCATGATTGCATGGGAACATGTCTGCTTCTGCTTATCTAAGATGTTGCTGATCATAAAAATCTTGGAGCAGGACAGTGGCTACTCCAATTTCCTCCTAATGTAAACTTTGATTCACGGCTTAACAAAGGGCCCAACATGAAACTCAGCTCCTCTTAAGAAATGCCTGTATTTCATGCAGCGTGAGTAGTTATGACATGTGAAGGCTGAACCAACATTTCCCTGGACTGCTCTGTCAAGTGTGCAGTGAGACCCTTCTTGAAGACACCTCTGTGAGACAGACCTGGGCTGAGACAAACTGGGAACTGTGGTCACTATTGGAGATGTTATGTCCCTTCCTCCTTGGTGGCATTTTCCCTCCTATCAAAATGAATCTCTGTCCTTGGGTATTCCCAGAATGTAACAAAACCTTTAACAACCTGATATTACTTACAAGCCAGCTGTGCTTTGAGGCGGAGGGAGGCATGGTGGTGGTGTGTGGCCTAGAGACCCTCCAAGGTCACTTCTTACCTAAATATTCTGTGACTGTATTCATGCTCCATACCTAAAGGCTGACAAGGCCCTAAGTGGACCAAAAACTCTGAATGACAGGATCAGCCGATAACCATCTTGCTCTCACTGCAATGTCTTCCTCACACCCAGGAGTCTGTCTCTGTGTGTTTAAGGTCAGCTCTAATTTGGTACAGTTGGATGTCCTTAGACCGGACTACTGTGAAAGGAGCTGACTTGTGGGAGAAGCCTCGTCTGGGCCCTCCTAGCATTGACTCAGGCTCTTGATTATGTTCCTTGGCTGAGCTGTGTTGTAGGGATGCCATGCCCAACCCTATGTCTTACTGGTCCTGCTTTTATCTTGCTGGCTTGACTTCCCAGCTTCATCTTGGGCTTGTCTTATCACTCCAAATTTGCCTAGTGATTCCTGGACTGTGGATGACCCTGGCTCATTCATTGGACCTGCTCTGCTTTTCTTACCTAGACATGACAGGACTGTGTCCCTTGTCAGTGAGGCCACTGTCACTGCCTACCTTGCTGACCCCTTGGCTCTCAGCTCATGTTTTCCTGCAGAGCAGCTCACTCTTGCTGCTCCCCCCACAAAGAATTGCATTGTGGGCTTTAATTTTAAGAACCACAGAGGTATATGTGCTGTAATCTGGAAGCAAAGCATGTGGGTATTGTGGATTTTCATTAGTCATGAGGCCTCATGACTAATAAGCTGGTACCAATTTGAGTGGAGCAGAGCTGGAAGGACCCTTTTACAAATACACACACTCTCTGGGCAGTGTGGAGGGGACTGATGCCTGGAAAATCAGACTTTTCTGAATTTAGGAAGAAGCCCATAACCTTGGATCTAATGAGCCCGTATGTAATTAAAAGACCACTGTGAATGGATCCCCCTTCCTTGCTCTTTCATTCTATCACTTAAAGAACATGTGAGGATCCAAGACTCAGTTTTATGATACCTGTTATCCGTCCCAGCTGACCACCATGGAAGTGCCCCACCAGGCCCCCGACGTGCGCACCAAGGCTTACCCCAATGATGTGGATGGATGCTCCCGAGATTCCCAGGGCCTGCAGATCAACAATAATACCAATTAAAGTTTCTGTAGCAGAAAGGTGAAATACCCTGTCCCAGCCCACACAGCAGCTCTGTAATTCTTCTAACGAAGAATTGCTTTTGAGTTGTACAATGGAAAACCAAATAGGTAAGGGAATTATGAGTATTGCCCTTTCTGTTTTTCAGAGGCTTTGTTTGGGTCCACAGATGCAAACCCAACCCTAACCAGGTTGGTTGGATGCTTCTATTCATAACTACATAGCCTGTAGCTTCTCTTTCCACATTTTGCTTCATACTGTGCACAACGTGGTGCATACCCAGGACTGCTGTGCTATGCAGTCTCGGTCAACAGTGCAAATGTTTCATGGAGAGTTTATGCATAGCTGGTTAATATAAAGATTTATCACCCTCACTGCAGGAGTGTTGTTCAGCCGTGCTGTGCCCAAACAAACTGGGTGGGGCACATTGGGGTATTTCCAGCAATGGGGAAGTATATCTGAAGCCCAAAGCAAATAGAATACAGCTTCAAACCTCATTCCCTCGAGCTTTCTGGACAAAAATTCTGAGCAGAAGAAGACTGTCCAGTGAAGTACGGATCTGAGAAAACCCAAGGCATGCTTTAGGTTGATCTCAGGCTGGAGAGGCAGCTGACAACTGGGATTTTTTCCAGTAAATGTCAAAACTCAAGAGAAAGAAGAAAAAGTGTCATGCTCAAGCCTGGACTGAGAGAGAGGGAAAAAAAGAAAACTCTGAAATAAAAAGTACACTTGTCCAGCTCCTGGAGACAGCAGGTTGGGAGCAGGTCTCTGGATCGTTTGCATGAATGATGTTCTCTGGCCATGCTCCCCCACACTGGAAATGCATAGTAGCTTACCAGAAGCTTGCTGATGAATTGTGAGATGGAGAGGGCCAGCTGTGTGACATTTTCCACTGCAGAAGGGTAGGCTCCAGTAGACCCATAAACCCAGTCTACTGCAATCACGTTGACCTGTCTTGTCTGCAGTATGGCTTGGACAAGCCCTTCAACCCAGGAAGGTTTGGTACCCAAAGCCCTGTGGAGTCATCAGAAACAAGTATGTTAGATGTTTCCAAAGTAGGACACGTGCCAGTACATTGTTCACTGGTGCTGGAGCTTCACATGTCTCAGAGGAGGCTGACAGACAGCTGCTGAAAGTTGTTTCTGGTGCTACACACCCACACCTGGAACTTTTTTTGCAGTGGTGTAATAACACTTTCAAGAATGCACCGATTCAGGAGGTAACCAGATATTTTAATGAACAAGATAACATTTGCAGCGTTCAGGCTGAGATCGTGGTTTTGCTGTGGTGCTTCATTCAGCCACCACAGAGCCCACCCAGAGTAAGTGAGCTAAGAATACCTGGATCCTTCTCTGCTAGCAACTAGCAGGCAGTCCTTGGCCAAATCACCTAGTCTTTCATGGCTATAGTTTCTCATCTCCAGACAATTAAAAAAGTAATCTATACTGAAGAATTCAAGGAAAGCTAGGAAACTTTTCCTAGTACCATCTTGTGAAGAGTGTGCTATGTTCCATGGAGGCAACACCTGGTTTTCTGAGAAGACCCTGTAGGAGACAACTGCTGTGGTTCCACCCTGGTCTTCTATGCACTTTTATTCAGCCATTTGCACTTCAAAACAAATAATGTTATATGGTCCCACATGACTGAAAAATGGCACAGTAAAATAAACTTGCAGAATAATGGCAGTTTAAAAAACCCCAGCTCCAATCCTTACAAGAATAGAGGTATAATGTGTCTGACAGACCTAAATGGTTCATAATCCAAGCTGTTGGACATGAACTCCAAGAACATAGTTTAAAGGAACAAGAATCCTGAAAAGACTTCTTAATTAAAAAGGTGGGAAAAGGAAAGAAATAAAAGTAAAGGAGGAAAGAGTGAGAGAATGAGAGTGAGACAGTGAGAGAAAGAGAGAGTAAGAGTGATTCCAAGTTCTAACATTTTAGGCTCTAAAAAAATGTGATGCACACACAAAATAGGCAACTGGTCACAAACAAAAGGACTTCAAATGGTGTTGTAATGGGTGGTGTCAGCAGCATTTTCTAGGGATCTGGCCCCAGTCCACCAACAGCCTCACAGAAAATTTCCAGGTCCAGTTTGGGGCTGAGCACCCCAGGCTCTGTTCTTAGCAGATGTTTTGCATGCAGCCACTCTGCTGGGGGAGATAAAGAAGGTCACATCAGGAGACTTCCATGCCAGCCCCACCCAGTGCTTGGGAATGCCCCAGCAATGTTTAATTTACCAGTAAAAGCTTAGTCACAGTGCTCTTCTTTCTCTTACCTGAAGCCATGGATTATGATCTTGGTTTCTAGGCTGCTGTTGAAGCTGCAGTTCTTGATGCCATCATCAGCTAAAATCAGCTCTCCACAGCTGGGGCTTGAGGAGGTGAACAGAAGAAACTGGACCTTGAGTTTACTGCCCCGTAGTAAATTAGCTGTCTGGAAGTCAGTGCAGTGATGCTCTGAGAGTCTGTCTGTATTCCATGGAACAAGAGGGAGTGAGTAGCATATTTAGTCTGTGTCTGTGTAATGGGAAAAAATGCACCTCATTCTAATTTATTAGGAAAATGAAGGTAACAAGCTCACTTCTAAAACTTTCTAAAAAGCTAGAACATAAATTTAAATGAGCCTATTCTGGAAAATTTACCTGACTGATAAAGATGTTCCTTTGTCCTTTGATGGAACTTGAGCACTGGCTGGGAAATATAACCATGGATCTCATGCGGACTTTGACTTCTGGGAAATGTGTTACGAAGTGATGACTGACATCTTGTTGAGTTTTTTTTTGCAAGTTGGCAACACACAACCCATACTAAGTACATTTATAAAATTGCTATTAGATCTTTAAAAAAATGGTTGTCAATAGGTAGTCAGCATGGGGATATTTCTGTTCAAATTTTGGTAGGCTTAGTAGAAGGTACAGGTCTAACTTGACAGTTGTATCAAAAATCCAGAAATAAATGTGAGAACGCTGATGATAAAACATGAAAATGTTGATGAAAAAAAGGGCCAGTGATATTTTCCAGTTCGATTCATTTACTGGATGAAAACACTCTATGAGATGGACAAGGCAGCTACTGGAAGGCACTTTGATCTAGATAAAAAAAACCCAAAACCAAACAAAAAAAACCTCAAACCTGTAGCTAGTGAAAAAAAAAACCTGAGCAAATTTAGTCTAGAAAGCAAACACAGAAGTTTAGCAGTATGTATGACTAGCAGTATGTGTGTAGCTTTATGTGGCTTAGTTGCATCCTTCTGCAATGACAATGCATGTACCTTCCCTTTTCTGGATTGGAGGAAGTGAAACAGCCTTAAATCTGCATATACAATAAAATACATACTTTTTTAAAAAAATCAAACAACCAGCTTCCTAATTTCCCTTAGAAAATGCTTTACACCAGCTAGGCAGAACATGGTCTAAGAGTCAGCACAAAAGGGTGAGATTCAACATTCAGATTCCACCTTGTGGGATGTGACTATCCCTTACTGTTGTTTATTTTGCTCTTCCTGTGTAGGCAAGGGAGAAGGAGAAGTTCTCAGACATCATCTTGGAAGAAATGTAGATCATGAGCCAGTTTAACTGGCAAAGGCAGGTTCAGTGGAAGCATGGTGCATGTCAGAAATGGCATAAGATGAAGGGGATAGTAAAGGTCAGGCAGGGGGTGCACTGCAGTGAAGCTGCAGGTGATGTAGGACTGTAGTGGTGAGTTTCATTGATAGAAAAACTAGAGAGAGAAATGGAAGCATAGCGTTTGTTTATTTCCTCTCAGCTTAGCTTTCAAAGCAGGAAATGCCCATGTCCATGCTTCCTTATACTTCAGGGTAAACCTGGATCATTCTTGTAAATCAGGTTAGTGGAATTAAATCACTGAGAATGGTTGTCTCAAAGCATAGGAGAAGAAAGGACCAATTTTGCACTAACTTTTCTCTGATACCCAACAAGATTATTGCCAGGATCTCTTGACACACAGCTTGTTTAGGGAGAATTGAATCCAGATCCTTCTATGTAAAACCTTCAATCCCTTGCCAGGAACGTTTTTCTTACCTGTTTGTGCTGAGCTGAGCAGCAAGAGGACAGCAAGAACAATGAGCAGTTGTCTCTTCAGATCCTCAACCATCTTCTAATTAGTTCACGACACATACAAGGATTGTACAGAAAATAAACAGCTATGGTGGGTTGCTTGATCAGCTTGACTCTGTTAATGATCAACGAGTCTGTGCTCTTTTGGGAAAAAAAAAAGGGAACAGGCAATTACCTCTGCTCTTATCAGACCATAAGCCAAAGTCTGAAGCAGAGGCTTCACTGACTTTTTGGTTAAAGAAGATGTTGACACTCTTTTCCTCCCTGCCTTCCCTTCCTCCCCTTCCTCCAGGCAAAGTTTTGCTTCAGAAATCAGCTAGTGAAACCAGTCTCAGCAAGAGATAGAGTTACAGCACTTTGTCCTTGCCACCTAGACCTTTCTGCCAAATTCTGACTGGGAATGCTGGTTTTTCACAAGGCTTCATAGTCAGCCCATGCCAGGAAGAATCATTCTAGCCTTGCATCTGTGTATTTCCCTGTTGCATTGCAGTCTCTCTCCTATATTTCTGATTTTGGTCAGATACCGATAACAGCCAAAAGAAGGCAAAGCAGTGGATTACTTCTAAAATGTAACTGGTGGCCATATCACTGTAATATGCCCAGACTTCACATTTCTTAGGGTGGGGACACTCTTCACTTTTCCTTTGTTTTGCATTTCAGGAATCACAGGAAATAAAAGAATGACCACAGTAATGCACCAGTATCAAAAACATGCAAGCAGTTTTAAAAGGCCTTTGAACAAAAAACTTTACTGCTTTGATGTACACAGATGGAGAAGCATAAGTGCACAACCAAATGTGTAACCAGGAGTCTATCACAGGACATCCATATATGGTGTTACCATCTCCCTGGCTGTGACAGACTTTCAGGTAAGGACACACTTGTTTCCTAAGTCTCATCGATGTGTGCTGGTCCATCTTGCAGAACAAGGCACCTTTGCCCTTGATTGTGTTAAATGGCAGGAAGGGTAATGAGTGAAGGAACGTTCCCTGTCCAGGCACTATTCTACAGTGGCTTTATTTGAACAACAAAATGAAGAAATGGCTTCAATAGGATCAGAAAGATGACCAAAAACATTTCAAAAAGCATCTTTACAGTTATTAGTGATAGCAGGAATTTCTTTACCCCAGTTTGCTCCAGCTGAAGGCTTTGGGACTGTTTTAAGAAGATGATTATTTTATTTCCAAGTATCCTGAGATAAATTTCTCCAGTTTTCTCTGGGAAGTTAAGCATCAGCAACTGCCTGGCCTGGAGGAATATTGTAGCCCTGACTCATCTGCATCTTCCCAGAGATACATACACAGATACATTCTGATCCTGAAATACTTCACCCTGGGATCAAGCTGGCATATTGTCAGAGAATTAGGTCCTCAGTGTCCTTTGTCAATCACAAACATGTGATTGAATTTATCAAATCAATATTCCAAAAGTGAAAACTGCAGTATGAACAGCCAGTGCCTGGCTTCCAGCTCACGTTTCATCTTTCCATTCTGTCAACTGGATTCACAAATTCTATGATAAAACCATGGAGACTGCAACAGGCCCACTCCTTTTTCATTATATCCACAAATTCCACTGATCTGGATAAAATCTCAATCAATAAAGAAGGAAATAATTTTGTGAAATCATACCATTGGCAGTGACATGTCCATAGAAGCCTTCAGAGCAACTGTGTAGTTGTGAAAATGACAAATTTCTTAAAACAAATTGGGGCATCTAAAGAAAACCAGTAAACATTTCTTTCTTTTTTCTTTCTTTTTTTTAATTTAAAATTATGACCATAAGCACTACTCTTTGTTGAAGGATGCAAATATTAATCTTTGCCAAGTCCTATGGAAATTTTGAAATACCCCTTATAATATAAGGCAGGCACCAGTATTACAGCCTAATGAGTAAAACAAAACTGCAGCCAAGATGTGCAGTTCTGGTTCAGTTTTATGTATTTGCAGAACTGGTAAACAGCTTCCTGGTATTTAACAATTCTGCAAATACTGGTGTTTTTTAAAAAGGAAATGTCTGCATGAAATTGCAAATTGTGTTTCCTAAGCAGGTTTTTTTTTCTGTAATCTCAAACTTAGTAATTCCAGGAATTTTTTTTATTATTTCAGCACACTGTGGTGGTTCCTTATGCAAACAGCAAAAGCCATTTAGTTATTCTGTGCGTAAAATGCTCTTACCAGGAAAAGTATTTTGATATGAAGGATTTTCTTTTTATTTCTTGTGAACTTAATTACTGAGTAATTACAGTTACATTAGTTCAGAAACTTAATGCCACTTATTTTACTTCCCAATGGGAGTGATTATAATGGCAATGGGATCATTGAAGCAAAGACTTTCAAACCACTTTAGATTTCTTTTAACAGTCCCTTGTAGCATACAAGCATGAAGCACAGTGTGATTTGCTTGAGAATGAATAAGGGATAATTAAAGCAAACAAACTTGATATTATGCACAATTTCTTTTAATTAAAATAAAAAAATAAGAATTGCACTGTCTGCACATTCAAGCAAATGCTGAAAGTGCCCAACTGAGCTGAAAATATTGTCTCCCCACCCACAAAGCAACAGCTGGCAGAGGAATATAAGCACTGCAAATACTCAGTAGTCAAGAAGAAGTCTGATCATGAGGAAATTCACTTAGACTGGAAAACTGTTTTTTGATACTGGAAACAATGCAGTTGGGGTAGCAGCGTGGGACCTTGGGGGAAGCTGACTGTAAGTTAGCAAATGATGACTATTTAAAACCTCTGCCTGGGGCCTTTGCCTTCGAGGTAGGGCATGAAATACACACAGAGCTCAGCTCACTGTCCATTAAGGCCTGGATCCACCGTACTGCTGGAATACTTGGTCTCACAGTATTTCTGTCCTTTGCCCATGGAGTAGAAACCAAGGCTCTGTGTTAAGTGTATAGGCTCCTGTATATTGTTCCCAGGATTGACAGAGGAATCAGGTTTAGTTCTCACCTCAACAAAAAGAAATTCAAACTCCTGACTTTCAGAAAAGTGTCATAACTATGTCAGAGCAGGAAGAAAGCATTAAAGATTGTCTTGGGGACTGAGGAAAGGAAAACATGGGGAGATCTGATTGGGTACTCCTCGGTCAGGAAAGGAGGAAACCCAGCAATTTTTCTGTGTCTTTTTTGAGTACTTTATGGATCTTCTATCTGGTATGATGGTATAAATAGGCATAAGAAGGGAGAATACATCCTTGCACGTATTCCTGTAGTTTCCTATAGAGGAGCCTAGGCAAGGCCTCCAGCCACCAGGTTCAAGTTTCTCTTTCACTTTCTCTGCCCCGTGAAGCCCTAATCATCCTCTTCAACATAGAGTGAGCAGTGCAGTAGGAAGAACTTAGGCCTGCCATAAGTGCACGTGGGGAACCTCCTGTGCGTTCCTCCCACCCTAAAATAATCTGTTTCAAAGTGAAGGTGGCTGTCTCTGCTTCAGATTTTTCTCTCCTAACCCCAAAGATTTCAAAACCTAGAGGAAAGTTGTAATGTGCAAGCATCTCCCCAGCAACAAGATTCAATCCAAAGTCTCTGACATCTTGGGAGGACATTTTACCTTACAAGAGGACTAGTCAGCAGTAAAGAACATGTGCTCCTGCTACGAGGATACCGCAGGAAGATGGCCACATTATGTTTCTGGTGTAAATACTCTGACTTGGAGCCTTTACTGGGTAGGGAGGTCCCTTTGACACTTGATAGAGATTGAGAAAAAGGGGTAAAAGGAAACAGAGGGACAGGAAATCTTGGTGTGGGTTTCTATCACTGAGCAAAAGGAATTTATAGGATGGCCTGCCTCCATTTGTGAGTTATGTGTCACAACATTCCAACACAGCTATGGAAAGTGGGTCAGTATTATTCTGTTTTTGTAGGAACTGAATGAGACAGCATTTCTCAGCCCAGGGTGCAGTGTCATTCCAGCTCATGCTGCAGCCTTCAGTGATGAGTTAGGGGAGCTTACAGTGATTCCTAGAAGGAATGGGGGAGAAAAAATCGCTCAGCATTGGAACATATGAATTGTTCATTTGGACGGTCCTCTGGTTAAAGAGCTCTGTGATTACCAATTTTTTATTTAATCTGTTGTGAGAAGAGCAAAGCTGAGGTCACTCAGCATGGGAGTGAATAGCCCAACACAGCAACCTGCAGTGAGAGACCCCTGGACAGCAGTAGTGCTGTGCTTGTGTCCCCTAGGACAGGTACTCAAGCTCCTGGGAGCTGAGCAAGCTTTGAAGCTGTAAGGTTTGCAGCTGAACTCTTCTCAGCCAGGGTGAGTGGGATACAGGCAAAGGAGGTTGCAGTATCCACTCGCAGCAACTCACTGCCATGGGAGAAAAGCTGACTCCCAGCTGCCACTGGAGTGGTAGAGTAGCAATGTTTCAGCAACTGCTGAGTATTTATGTTTCCCAACTGTTGTGGTATTTTCTCTTTCTTCCTCAAAACCACTTCACAATGTCAAGAGGCCAGTCATCCATGAACCAGAATCTAAGTGTCTTTTACTTTTGTGAATGGCCTTCTGAGCAGCTGGTCTAGAAGGAAATCCCTAGAAGTCAGAGTTAGTTTCTGCTACACTTCTTTTCCTTCACGCTGGCAGAAGGGTCACCCTCACAGAGACCAACCTTGCCTTGGGAGGAACAGGTGAGCATGGCCAGGCTTAGCCTCGAGGCCTGAAAAGGAGATATTGTCAGGTGTTGCTCAAACAGAACAGCGGACTTTTTTGGCAGCGTGGGTGTCAAACACCAAGCTCCAGGGAGTACTAGGCATAGAAGGTGTCCCTCCCCATGGCAGTGGGGGTTAAAACTAAAGCATCTTTAAGGTCCTTGAATCAGAGATTGCTATACTGCAACTTGCTTAGAGTGATTCGGAACTTTTTTTTAAGGAACTGGCCTTAATCCTGTGAAAAGACAAGTATTTTCTGTCTGCCTTCTATCATGGATAAGCAGGAGACGGAGACAAGAGCTTCCGAACAAATGGCAACAAAACCATAAAACCATAAAACACATATTTACTTAACCATGCAGAGCTTTAGACAAAGAAAACTTTGAAAAAGGCTAGTCCTGTAGTTATAAGACATAAATCAAAACACCTACCTATCCTAGAGACCTAAATCAGTAAACATTGCCTAGTTAGAAAAAATACATAGCCAAAAGATATGCAGCAATTAACTATAGAATGTACAGTGCCCTCCGCGAAATTCGCTATATAAGCTGGCCGAAATTTTACTTCTGTGAAGTGGCATTTGAAGGGCGCAGACCCCATGCACTTCCCACCGGTGTTAATAAAGGTACTTTGGCTTACAGTCCGGCTGTGTCCCCATTCCTTTGAATCCATCTTCTGACACAAACCATTCTGTCACCATTTTCTGAGGCAGCCAGCTGCGTGCTACGTGCCGAAATTCATTCTTCCCCTAACCTGTGGGGTTCCCACTCCACATTATACTGATTTAATTTCAGCTTTTCAATTAGCACAGCTGATACCTCCCTGCTGTAAGAGCAAGACAATTTCTGCCGCCAGAAACATAACAGAAACCCTCTGCTGAACCTGCGCCCCACGAACCAGAAACCCCCTTCGCAGCATCGCCTGGTACCCCAAGCCCCTCCCTGGCAGCCACAACCCACCGGGGCACAGCGGAGGCGGCCACCGCGTCCAAAATCCCCTTCCCTGCCAGCGGTGCGGACTTTCCCGAGGAGGCGAATTATGTATGCAGCGCCGCCCACACCCTCCCAGCAGGGCGGGCCGGACACTTTTGGGGTTCCGCCACACTGCAGATCCGGCGGGCAGCGATGAGGCTGCTGCTATCGCTCCTGTGCTTCGCGTCCCTCCTGGGTAAGCCGCGACGGGGGCGGTGAGGACCCTTCCCGAGCCCTTCGCTTTCCTCCCTCCCTCCTTGGCGCCCGCGATACCATGAGCGGCGGGAGCGNTTCCTGTCGTTCCAAGGCGCAGCAGCTGCCTCCCTCCTCATCTAACTTTAGAATTTGAGTCAGCGGTCAGCACTCTTAGGAACTCTCCACCCTGCTCTTCCGTCCCATTTGTCTCAAACTTGGTGTAAATGGGAAGGTTACGGTAGGAAGTGGGTGTGATGGTATGGCACCCGCCAGCGATGACTTAATTTCCTACTCCGTTCGGTTACCTTGCGCTGCGGCAGTAAGGTGCTCCTCAGCACAAGGGGCAGCCTCCTCGTCCTTCTCCTCCTCCTTTCCTCGTGCCGGGGACACCTTTGCCCCCGGTTCCTGAGGTTTAGTTAAGGAGCTCAGGAAACAAGCTTCTATTGTAGAAATACTCTTGTCATCCCTGTATATGAACGTGCTGTTTATTTTGTATTGTGTGTTCCTTCTAGCTCTAGGAAGAATCATCGAAGTTCTCAATGGTTTTGTGTTGTGTTTGGGGTTCTTTTTAATAGTTAGCTTTTTAAAATTGATATTAACTGCTGGCAATACGCTAATCTAAGGCCTTCTTAGTCCAAGTTCCCCCTGTATGTCTGAGGAGCATAACCCTCACACCCATAACCCTTGCACTGGGCTGTGAACATTACAAGCATAAACAACTCTCACTCATTTTTTGAAATTGAAGATGTATGTACAAACTTTCTCGTTGTCATCAGAGGTAGCTGCTATTGCTAGGTGGGCCAAGAAGCGTGATTTAATCTATGAAGATCTTCTTATCATTCCTCTAGTTTAAGGGATTTGGGTTTTTTGCGTTGGGAGTTTCCTGGATGTGCCTGAAACAAGATTTAATGTATCCTTTGTTTAAAAAGGAGCAATCTCCCTCTTGCTTTTCCTGAAGGCTCTAAGCAGCTAGTTCTGCTACTGAGTGTTCAGAGCAACTCTTTGGTATTTCCTCCCCACACTATTGTAGAAATCTTCAGCTTGTTTTGTTTCATAAAGATTGTGACATCCTGTTCTGTAAGTGAGTGTTGGGGTACCAGTGGAGCAGCCAGGACACTGCATACCCACGTGAGTGTCTGCCCGTGTTCAGCCTTAGGTGCAATTTCCTCATCTCGTGGCAGGGCTTTTGCAGATGGTTCTAAATGAGTGTTACTAATGCATGATTTACTGAGTAGCCTCCTGTAACTTTTTCTGGGTGAAGGCACTTCATTAGCTCACATTACTTAACTTGGCATGCTGCTGCTACTCTGAGCATCTGAGTCTGAATGCTATGGACTTATCCAGGAAACAAGATTTCAGGTTCCAAAGAACATACAGTTGAAAGGGAGAGATAATGGTAATGGGACAACTGGGGAGGGTAATTGTGGCTGCAAGTATCGTAATGTCCTCCTTTAATGAAAAAATTAATGAACTCTGCTGTCTTTTCTTCTCTATAAAGCTTTCATTCTGAAGTGGTTGATTAGAGCAGGAAATCAGGATTGCAAACTCTTTACTGTTGTTCACTAAATTAAAAAGGTGGTGTTTCGTTCATTGTTTTTTCCATGCTTGCATTATTGCTATTATGTGTGTGTTGACTATGTGTAAATGTTTCATGTTAATTTTAACAAAGTGAAATAATCTATCATCTCTGTATGAGATAGTCAAGACCCTGAAAGTCAGCCTGATCTGCCCAAGTGCACAAAGTAAATCAGTAGCAGTTTGACTTGGCATGCAAGCTTCTAGCCTTGCAAACACCTGTTGTGAACACCAGGATGCTGTTGGTAGATCCTCATCCTCTTTCAGCCTTCCCCTCCTGAATCCTTGCCTTCTCCATCCAAATTCAAAGCACTGCACTTATCCCAATTGGGTTGCTGAACGTCTGGAATGGGAGAGGAGTTGTGCTTCTTCATTCTGCTGTGGGAACNTTCCAAGGCGCAGCAGCTGCCTCCCTCCTCATCTAACTTTAGAATTTGAGTCAGCGGTCAGCACTCTTAGGAACTCTCCACCCTGCTCTTCCGTCCCATTTGTCTCAAACTTGGTGTAAATGGGAAGGTTACGGTAGGAAGTGGGTGTGATGGTATGGCACCCGCCAGCGATGACTTAATTTCCTACTCCGTTCGGTTACCTTGCGCTGCGGCAGTAAGGTGCTCCTCAGCACAAGGGGCAGCCTCCTCGTCCTTCTCCTCCTCCTTTCCTCGTGCCGGGGACACCTTTGCCCCCGGTTCCTGAGGTTTAGTTAAGGAGCTCAGGAAACAAGCTTCTATTGTAGAAATACTCTTGTCATCCCTGTATATGAACGTGCTGTTTATTTTGTATTGTGTGTTCCTTCTAGCTCTAGGAAGAATCATCGAAGTTCTCAATGGTTTTGTGTTGTGTTTGGGGTTCTTTTTAATAGTTAGCTTTTTAAAATTGATATTAACTGCTGGCAATACGCTAATCTAAGGCCTTCTTAGTCCAAGTTCCACCTGTATGTCTGAGGAGCATAACCCTCACACCCATAACCCTTGCACTGGGCTGTGAACATTACAAGCATAAACAACTCTCACTCATTTTTTGAAATTGAAGATGTATGTACAAACTTTCTCGTTGTCATCAGAGGTAGCTGCTATTGCTAGGTGGGCCAAGAAGCGTGATTTAATCTATGAAGATCTTCTTATCATTCCTCTAGTTTAAGGGATTTGGGTTTTTTGCGTTGGGAGTTTCCTGGATGTGCCTGAAACAAGATTTAATGTATCCTTTGTTTAAAAAGGAGCAATCTCCCTCTTGCTTTTCCTGAAGGCTCTAAGCAGCTAGTTCTGCTACTGAGTGTTCAGAGCAACTCTTTGGTATTTCCTCCCCACACTATTGTAGAAATCTTCAGCTTGTTTTGTTTCATAAAGATTGTGACATCCTGTTCTGTAAGTGAGTGTTGGGGTACCAGTGGAGCAGCCAGGACACTGCATACCCACGTGAGTGTCTGCCCGTGTTCAGCCTTAGGTGCAATTTCCTCATCTCGTGGCAGGGCTTTTGCAGATGGTTCTAAATGAGTGTTACTAATGCATGATTTACTGAGTAGCCTCCTGTAACTTTTTCTGGGTGAAGGCACTTCATTAGCTCACATTACTTAACTTGGCATGCTGCTGCTACTCTGAGCATCTGAGTCTGAATGCTATGGACTTATCCAGGAAACAAGATTTCAGGTTCCAAAGAACATACAGTTGAAAGGGAGAGATAATGGTAATGGGACAACTGGGGAGGGTAATTGTGGCTGCAAGTATCGTAATGTCCTCCTTTAATGAAAAAATTAATGAACTCTGCTGTCTTTTCTTCTCTATAAAGCTTTCATTCTGAAGTGGTTGATTAGAGCAGGAAATCAGGATTGCAAACTCTTTACTGTTGTTCACTAAATTAAAAAGGTGGTGTTTCGTTCATTGTTTTTTCCATGCTTGCATTATTGCTATTATGTGTGTGTTGACTATGTGTAAATGTTTCATGTTAATTTTAACAAAGTGAAATAATCTATCATCTCTGTATGAGATAGTCAAGACCCTGAAAGTCAGCCTGATCTGCCCAAGTGCACAAAGTAAATCAGTAGCAGTTTGACTTGGCATGCAAGCTTCTAGCCTTGCAAACACCTGTTGTGAACACCAGGATGCTGTTGGTAGATCCTCATCCTCTTTCAGCCTTCCCCTCCTGAATCCTTGCCTTCTCCATCCAAATTCAAAGCACTGCACTTATCCCAATTGGGTTGCTGAACGTCTGGAATGGGAGAGGAGTTGTGCTTCTTCATTCTGCTGTGGGAACCTGTGATACACACAAGCTGCCTGGTAGCTTTGGTGTCTTCAGAATTCATACTTGGCAAACAGGGATTCCTGCTCTTCACAGTGCCCTGCCAGGTCAGGTTTTTGTCTGATAAAACCTCAGACTTGCAAATTAGAATGCAAAGCCTCACCTTGAGACTATGGAAGGGCTTTGATTTTAGACCTACCAAGACCATGTTCCCTCCGTCCTTGGAAATTCAGGCCAAAACTGTGCTCAGATTTGGGATCCTGGAGATTGTATGTGGGTGGAAAAAAAAATCAACATAGTATCTGTGGCCTAGTTTGTTGAGGGAACCCACAGAGAGGTCTTTGCATCCTCCCTGGATGAGGTGAATCAGTAACACCACACCAGCAGGAGGATCGCAGTGCAAGCCACACTGGTGGGATGTTCTGATGCACTGTAGACAGCAGCCAAACTTCTAGTAACTTTAGCAGAGTCAGGACTTCGTCCCAGAAACAAAGGTGATATGGGAATTAAGCTGGATATGTTAACTAGAGCACCCAGAAACATTCTGTGTCTGTAGTGCGGCTCATCTGAAAGCCAAGCAACTCTTTCAAGGTTCTGAACATCAACTCATTTTTATGCAGTATTACAGCCTTCTAGTTCTTGCATATTTTGCTGGGTTCCTTAATGCTTCATTTCCCAATTTAACTTATTTATAAACATTGAGTTAAGCAGAGAAAACCTCGTTCACCTGAAAGCAGAGGTTACCATCTACAGTATTGAGCACAGACTGACAAATAATTTTTAACAACTCTCAGGTTTTCTTTCAGACTTCTTCTGAGTGATCAGCATAGAACCCAAATATACCTCAATGTGGCTTTTCATTTCTTTCTCGTTAGGCTGTTTATGAGGTTTGGACTGGCTTTTGTTTTTATTTTAAAATTTCCTCTCTTTTTTCTCTCTACACACAGAAATATATTCTCCTTTCTACATTTTTGTTGATCATAAAAACACTGGGATTGATCAGTATTTTTTCCTGTGTCTCTGAGCTCCATGGGAGTTGTGATGGGAACTACATTATAAGGCATTGGGACAAAGGGAGGAAAATCTGGACTTCTGACAAATTCAGGTTGCTTGTAGAGTGTGGTTAGTTCAAACATTGCAAATAGAAATGTTAAACACAGTTTTTAATGGTACGAATGGAAAAATCAGTCATCAGCTGATACCCACGTTTGTTGTCCTGTAACCTCACTCTTGAATCTTCCTGAATAAACAGAGGAAGTTAGGAATGTCTCACAAAGGAAAAAAGATCAAAACAAACCTCTGTCCTCTGCTTAAAAACTCTTGATGAGAGCTGAGGCTGTTGCATCACAGTAAAACAAAACAGAAGCAAATACTTTTTTTTTACCATTGCTATTTAACACTATAGGATGAACACAGAGTGAAAAATGTTACAGAGAGTTTCTTGGCTTAATGTAATTAATGGTCTTAGACCTTAGAAAGCCAGGATCATCTCTGGATTGCATATACAGACTCCTTTGATCTTGAGTGTGGTTAAGGTTGTTGGTCAAAAAAAATAGTGTATGTAGATTTGTCTGTTTGGGGGTTTTTATTCTTATGGCCCTCCTATCTGTTTACAGTCTATTGGCTGTGTTCAAGGGGTGTGACTGTAGGCTGTCTGGGTGATACAGGGTTTGTAAGAGGTTGTAATTTGGAGTACATTTAAGCTGATGTTGCCACAGGACAAGAACAGTTCCTCTCTATGGCATTCATTTGTGCCATCCTTTATAAATATAGAACTGCAAAGATGGTCTGACTGAAAATTAACTTGATTGAAGGAAAAACATTATGGAGACAGATTATTTTCTTAGTCCCATTGACCACAGAATCTACAAAAAGACTGTGCTAATACAGCATAGAAAGTGCTGCTATCTGGATGTTGGGAGTAAGTGACCAGAGGATTTAGAATCACAGAATGGTTTGGGTTGGAAGGGACTTGAAAGATCATCTGGTTCCAAACCTCCTGCTATGGGCAGGGACATCTTCTACTTGACCAGTTCGCTCAAAGCCCCATCCAGCTTGGCCACAAACACTTCCAGGGATGGGGTATCTACAGCTTCTCTGGGCAAGCTGTGTATCTGCTTCTGGACTGCTGCCTTTTTTTTAATTTATTTTAAGTAGTTCAGAGTAGGCTTGAATGCAATTCAGCTCTGTCCCTAAGCAAAGCCTAGAGCACAGTGATCCTCCCTAGCAGATCACCACTGCTAAAAGGGGTGATTCCCAGTCCTCTCTGTCCCTCCCTTGTCTCATACTGCCATGTGTTGGTCTGGCATTCACTGGATTTAGTGCATTACATTAATTGTCTAAAACTGCCAATTGTATAAACTTAATGAACACTGTTGGCTCAGTCTGACAGACCAGGACCGACCGTGGGACTGCAAAAAGGAGGGCAAAAGCAGGTGGAGGGGAGGGAAAGTGAGATGTCCACACACACCCACCCATGTGTGGGATCTGGTGTTTGCTTAATTGCCCTGAGCTAATCAGTTGTCTTGGGCAGGGGGCACAAGATTTTTAGAATAGGAGTTCTTGCACTGAGGCTCCCTCCTGAAGGGAGGGCTTTGTTATTTATGTTCTTGGTAAGAGAACTAGGTAAAGTTAGGTTGCCTCAAAGTACAGGTAATGATAGTTTAGTACATAAACTCTTCTGAAGCTGGAGTTAGGTGTTTAGGTTATCCTAAATTTGTCTATGCAGAGCATGCCATGTTACAGAACATACAAGTATGTTTTTACATGCTCTCTTCCCATCAGTGCCCCATATAGAGCCTTCACATGGCCCTGCAGTAACAACTTCTCTGTATGGTGAATTCCCTGGAGTACTGCCCTGTTAGTGGACTCTGACTGCCACAGAATAGATGAAATTGTTCCACTGTAGAATCATGTAAGAAAGACTCTTGTAAGGCAGAGATCAGCCTTTCTCTTATAATAGGACCAATTAAATCAATGATCAGAATAATTTGTGACTGAATAATTATTAATAAAGTCATAATGCTGCTCAGAGGTAATTTCTGGGGACTCAGAAGGCAGAAGGAATATACAAAGCTAAAGTACTTGGGGTTTAAGGCTGTACTGATAGGTGAGTGATAGGAATGATGGAAGTTCAGTTTTGTGCTAGATGGGTAGTAAGAAGTAGCCAGACAAACTGCATGTGGTTTGCTTAGCAAAAGTAAAACTCTGCTTAAACCAGGATGATGATGAAAGCTGTGAGTAGGTGATGCTTGCTAATAATGTTGTATATATCTAGACCGTTATATCAGAAGTTTCCCCTTGCTGCTAACGGAGCATAATTTTGTGAAGGTTTTTCTCTTGCTGCTACCTTTAGTGTGGCCCTGGTGACACTGTACACATATCTTTATCCTGGTGTATGAACAGAGTTGCTAGAGATGGAATATTTTTGTTGGTGTTTGTTTAGTATTGGATGAACAGACTTACCAGAAACTAACCTAAAGAAACTCTTTGGAAAAAAGAAAACAACCAAATCAAGAAGGTGCCACAAAAATAAAAGCCCACACATTTACATTCAGAGAAATGAATATCTTTTCCAACTTGGAAATACGACCCAGGGCGTACTTTTAACATTAAGTTTATTTAGAGGCATCTTCTTGATTTTGTATTAAGAGCCAAAATTTTAAAGGTTAAGAAAATTTGCAAGAGCTGCACAATCAGTATCCATGTTGAGACGTGCACTGCACTCTTAGTTTTGGATCTTTGAAGAAGCAGACTTGAGCTGCAAAATTTTGTATTGGACAGATTCTGTCCTTAGTTCAAAGGCAAAGATGCCTGGGTTTCAGTTGTACTGTTGTGAACCAGATCTCCTACTCACAGGAGAGTCAGAGGTGGGTAGATTCCTGGAAAGAAGTTGTGAAGCCAAATACAGGCACTCACTCCCACCCACCCTCAGCAGAATGGGGTAAAGAATGAGGAGAGCAGAACCCGGGAAAACTCACAGGTTGAGATAAAAACAGTTTAATTAGTGAAGGTGGAGGGAAACAAAGAGCAGGGGGCAACGAAGCGATGCAAAGGCATCACTTATCCCTTCCCATCAGTGAGCAATGGCTACTTCAGAACACCTCCCCCCTCATTTTTGTTCTTGTGCATGACTTATGATATGAAATATCTCTTTGGTCAGTTGAGGTCAGCTGTCCTGGCTGTGTCCTCTTCCAACCTTTTGCCCATCTCCAGCCTACCCCTAGGACTGGGCAGAGTGAGAAAGAGAGAAGGCCTTGATGCTGTGCAAGCACTGTTCAGCAATGGCTAAAACACTGGTGTGTTATCAACACTGTTTTGGGCACAGATCTAAACCCCGGCACCATTGCTGGGGTTGCTATGAAGAAAATTAACTCCATCCCAAGCAGTCCTGGTACACAAGCCTGTGGCAGAAGGGAGCACGGCATATAGCAGGAAGAATATGACTGGGCAAGTGATCCGAGGGCCAAGGGGAGCAGGAAAGACTTGAATAGGAACCAGGGTGGAGGAGCTAGAGAGATCTGTGAGGTTCAGCAAATGGAAGAGAAATGTAAGTGGGAAAAGGACAGAGGAACTGAAAATTCTGGCTATTGGAAAAAACCTAAATATTTTTGGAATAAAACTTACAAAAGTTGTTGGAGATTTGCACTTTCCTCTCAGTTCTGTTGTCAGAGTCAGTTGGTGTCTGACCTTGGTGGCACCTTTATTCCTGCATAGCTGATGTTTTGGTCCTCTGCTTTCCCCATTCCTCAGTTTCATTCCCTGGAAGTATGCAGGATGCCTAGTCCTTGTCATAGCCAAGCTTTTCTGCATCTTGATTCTGTCTAAGTTCTGCTGGGATCCACTGAGTCCTTCTGAGCATCATGGACTGAGATTTCGCACCATAGCCTTCCCTGAGCTGTGCAGTGGAACATGATCTTCCCTTCAGGCTGTGCAGGTGTACAGTGTGGAGGGAGTTATAACATAGCTGGGACCAAGAGGGTCTGGCCCAGTGTCTTCAAGGTACTAGTGAGAAGTTTTTAGACTCCTTAGTGGACTGTACATTTAATCTCTTCAATACAGAAAAATATCTTGAACATGCGGCTTGTCTAGCAAGTTAAGGAGGAAAGGAAGACAGCATCTCCACCTCTGACAGCGTTGTAGAAGACTACCTCTATCCTACGAAGGTTTAGGACTGTGGATGCTGAGTGGAGAGAGGCAAGTGCCCTCAGCAAAGTGTGTAAACATGGGGGTAAACAGCCCTTAAGATGCAGCTCAATCCTTGTTGTTTCCTGCTAGCTGTTTTAAGAAGCCTGCCCCATGGTGTGGGTGTGGTCACTGTGCTCTGAGCTGGCCTGTTGGCCAAGGGAATGCACTTCCTCTGTTCACTCACTTCTGATCCATCTCATGCATGAGCACTGAGGTTCCCACAGTAAGTCACATCTGGGAATTGCAGTCCTTCTGTGCTGTTTTTGTTGTTTCCTGTGTTGGAGTGGGAGTGTGTGTCAGTTTAACTTTTAGCAGATTGCACTCTCTGCGTGACTATTTATTGCAGGAACAGGAAGACAAAAAAAGGGAGAGAGGGAGGAATGGATAAGTCATGCCCATGCTTTTGGTCAGCAGCATAGTTTTAAAATTACTGGATAACCTTTGCATGGGAATGCTGCCTGTTGTTAGGTCCTTTCTGAGGGATATGATTGAAGATACGGATTTTGTGGTATGGAGGGACCCAGACCTGTTGGTGGTTGCCACTGTTGGGTCCTGCCTTTGCTGATGTGTAGAGCTATGTAGATGCAGGTGGCCCCATATTGTCCAGGGGTGGCAACACACATCTCTGTGAATGTGCTGCAGTATGCAAGTGGAAAGCTCTGCTTCTGATGCTACATGGCCTGCCCAGAGAGGTGGTGGATTCCCCATCCCTGGGGAGGTTTTTAAACTGAGATTGGACATGGCACTGAGTGCCATGATCTGGTAAATGGACTGGAGTTGGACCAAGGGTTGGACTTGATGATCTCGGAGGTCTTTTCCAACCCAATCGATCGATTCTATGTAGGATTTACAGTCATTCCTGCACGGATCTGATTTTATCTTGCAACAGCCTGGGCTGCTGCTACACCTTACTGCCACCTGTGTTCTCTCTCCCAGCTGGAGGTCATTCCTGCACGGATCTGATTTTATCTTGCAACAGCCTGGGCTGCTGCTACACCTTACTGCCACCTGTGTTCTCTCTCCCAGCTGGAGGTTTTGCCTGTCCTTTCACACCATGACTCTAAGTGCTTTCCTACTGGAGTTTGGGAAGTGGGTTGTGTTTATGACCTGTGGGAGAATTAAGAGGAGTATTGGTCCTCTTACTGGTAAATATTCTGATAATATTCTGATAATCCTTCTGAGCTAAACATTCATTTCACGGTTTTCTGCACCTGGTGGTTTTGAGGGTTAGGAGGGAACTCAACTGTCTGCTGCTCACAGTTGCTGGGGGAATTCACAGTTTTAAAAAAAACCTTGAAAGGGGGTAGTTGGGAAGTTACAAAAAGTATAAGAAATATCCACTATTTAAAAACCCCAGGCAAACAGGTCTTTGCTACAAGCTAACCAGTAAGGACTTTTTCCAGCCAACTTCAGCAGGTAGGGTGTTAATGTCACATGGTAACAGGGGAGCCTAACTGCTGCTTCTATAGAACTAATATATACATGTATGCATTTCAAATAGGTACTTGAGACAAAAAAAAAGTGTTAAAAATAAAAAGGCAGACTAACTTACAGATGTTCTCCAAAAGAACTAAGCCTTATATCAGCTCCAAGAAAAGTAGTGAAGAAAGTCAAACTGGGTAGACAAATATAGTTCTGAAGCATTTATTGCTGATAAATGGAGTATTAAATTCTACTTAGTCTGAACAGAACGTGGACACCTTTAGCCTGCTTAAATGAGTCAGAATTAGTCAGGTGAATATTAAAACTCAAGTACAGCACACTGGGTTGCATGGATCTGGCTGCTGGAGAAGTGGGAGCAGAAGATGATGTAGACAAGATGAGACACTGGATTTGCAGAAGAGGCTTTGACCACACAATGTTAGCTTCTCTTTATCTGTGACACTCTCATCATGTGATTTGTTTGAAAGGAAAGAAGACAAAGGCTTGGCATAAGAAGGAACTTGGAGTGGGCTTTAGGAGATGCAGGATTAGGTGGTCTGATGTTTTCTGTAGAGGCTACTGGGGTCCTTACCACTGCACTACTTTATTGTGTGAACTTTATCTTCAAATAATAGGATACAATAAGGAGAGAGGAAGAAAGCAGAGAAACCTCATTCTTTTTTCTAGCCTTCCAAAAACAGTGTATGGTATTTCCCCCTCTTTGCTCACAGCAGAGAAGCAAATGATGTAGAAAAGAGGGGAAAGGGTTCCTTGAAAATTCAGAACACATGTCATGACACATACTTTCCTCAGAAGCTCAAAGATATGTGGTTGTGACGTTATGCAATATTTATGTATGATTTTCTTGGGAAAAAGGAAGCTGACAGCATTGAGTGGGAGTTTTCTTCACATTTTCACTAGTCCAGTGAAGCTGGGAAATAAAACCAGGAACTGGACATTTTTAAATGGGATGAGGTGATGGTTGTCCTGGAAAAATAAACTTTCTATTGTCCTGTTTCTGAGACCCTCAAGTTTCCTTAGGCAGGACCTCTTCAGCTACTTGCTGCCCAACATCCATCCATCCATCCATCCATCCATTGTTGGTTCTTTCTTTCCTTCNTCCTTTCCTTTCCTTTCCTTTCCTTTCCTTTCCTTTCCTTTCCTTTCCTTTCCTTTCCTTTCCTTTCCTTTCCTTTCCTTTCCTTTCCTTTCCTTTCCTTTCCTTTCCTTTCCTTTCCTTTCCTTTCCTTTCCTTTCCTTTCCTTTCCTTTCCTTTCCTTTCCTTTCCTTTCCTTTCCTTTCCTTTCCTTTCCTTTCCTTTCCTTTCCTTTCCTTTCCTTTCCTTTCCTTTCCTTTCCTTTCCTTTCCTTTCCTTTCCTTTCCTTTCCTTTCCTTTCCTTTCCTTTCCTTTCCTTTCCTTTCCTTTCCTTTCCTTTCCTTTCCTTTCCTTTCCTTTCCTTTCCTTTCCTTTCCTTTCCTTTCCTTTCCTTTCCTTTCCTTTCCTTTCCTTTCCTTTCCTTTCCTTTCCTTTCCTTTCCTTTCCTTTCCTTTCCTTTCCTTTCCTTTCCTTTCCTTTCCTTTCCTTCTTTATTTTCTTCTCTCTTTCTCTATTCCTCCTTCCCTGCCTCCTTCCTTTCTTTTTTTCTCTTATGGTCTCCACACTAATGTGGGAGCTCCTGTGTTCTTGTCTTTTATGGAAATTGTTGATTGAGATGGGTGGAGAGATGCTCATACTGGAGCAGTGGGAGCAAGTGAGATGTCTAAATCTGTCTGAATAGGATAGAAGACAAAGAAAGCAGACCAGTTGTATTGAAAAGATGGGGGAGTGGTAGATTAACTTGTTTGGTTTTAGAGTTCCTGTGCCTGGAAAAGACCACCTTGTAAGTGCAGACAACAAGAAGTAACAACTGTAATGGCACGAGAAGAGTGCTTTTATGGGTAAAGTGTAAACAAACTGGTTATTCTGTAAAAAGTAAGGCATAGAGAAGACCTGTGTGTGCAGTTCTCTACCCAAGCAAACAGAAATGTGTTTCTCATTGCTTGTCTTCAGTGTCCTATCTGAGAAAGTCTCTTTGATGTGGCAGCAGGCAGGAGAGCTGGACACAGTACACTGATGAACATTGCTCACTGCCAATGGGAAAGGAAGGCCTGGCTGACCTTCTGTTTACTTTCTTACAGAGGGAGATAGGGCATGGAGCAAGATGGGTTTTATAGTTTGTATTCTGGACTTGTATAGTGCAGGAAATGACTTGGTGTGATAAAGCTGTATTGTTTGCATTGATTTGTGAACAAGTTTGCATACAATGGTGACATGAGAAGCAAGGGAAGCACAAAATGATACAGGAATTGGTGGGTTCTTAACTTAATGCCATTTAGGGAAAAAAAATCAAAACCAAAACAAACCCAAAATAGTAGCTGTCACTTGAAACCAGTTGGCTTGAGGAGTAGAAATATTTATGTTTTACCATGCACAGCTACTGTTTAAAGGGAAGCTTTGCATGGTGCATATTGGGAATGTTGCCTTAGTATGAGACCTCATTTATAAATAAATCATGCCCTTCCTTCAACTCAGTAGTAACAAATTACCCGCTATCATGGAACTGTAGCCTCTGGAGTAGAGTCTTTAATGCAAGTGTAACTTGAACTCAGTATTGACATTTTTGGCTAGGTCCACATAAATGTCTGCCATGACAGTAATTCTGTGGTTATTTTAGAGCTATTTGAAAGTAGGAGGTGATTGCTGAAGACAGAAGCAGGGACACAGAGATGTTAATGGTTAACATTTCCCTTTCCCACAGCAAAATTTTGTCTGTTAGGTCAGTAGATTTTTTTTCTTGTAAATGTAGCTGGTTTTAGTAACAATTAGGGAAAGTCTCTGATCCCTCTTCTGTTCTTGTGTATTTATTTATATTGAATGTCTGGATCTTTTTAGCAGTTAAGGTTTCTAGACAGCTCCATTTCTTGCTGACAGCTGTGCTAGATCTCAGAAGTTTGGATGCTATTTCACATATGTTGGCTGTGAAATAAACTTGCTTAAGTGACATTTTCAAGGGAAATCCCTTAGACCCCCATGATTTCAGAGCAGGTGCTTTGAAATGAGTAGCAATTTTGTGTCAGAAGCATCCTTTTTACTAACTGAATATTCATGCTGGAAAAATTATCTTATTAGCTCATCAGGAACTTCAGTCTGGGTGTCCTGCAACAAGATGCTAAACCAGATTTTGCTGATGATCATTTCACCTTTTTTCACCAGACCATGGGCAGGAGACCTAATTAAAGTGAGCAGAGGGAAAGTACTAAGGATAGAGGGGCTTAGGATAGGGAAGAAGATCAGGACAATGATTCTACCTGGGAGTGGAATGTGGGAACTGGATCCTGTTGCAGTGCTTGTCATATGATTGTGCCAACAGCGTGGGTTCGGGTAATTCTTAACTAACATATGCTTTAGTTTTCAACATTGTGATGTGCTTTTAACCTAAATTTGAATGTGTCTGATATTGCTACAGTGTTAGTCAAGCAGTATTTTATAAAACCATTGTTAAAGTGACTTTTTTTTCTCTCCCTGTAGCACACATCCACTCTGAGGACCAGTTGTTTGGCATTGTGGGAGAAACTTTTACTTTTCCAGTAGAAATAAATCAAAGAATAGAGGAAATTACTTGGAAGAAAAACAAGGATAAAGTGGCTGAATGGGAGGGCCAAAACACACCGATATATTTTACTCCTCTCCACAACAGGAGCACGCTTAAAAAGAATGGGCGCTTGACTATATCTAACTTGGAGAAAAATGATGCTGGCACATATGAGTTACACTACTGGGATTCTCGGAATGATTATAATTTAAAATTCATTCTTACTGTACTAGGTAAGTAGAGGAAGAACTGCATAAAGAATGTGCACCACTTTATTCACTTAAATCTAGCAAGGGGAATTGCTTATTTCTTAAGGAAGCAAACAGAAACAGAATGAGGCTGACCGTTGGCTCTATTGTTAAGTTGTTCAGGCACTTTGAACAGATTTTTGAAAGTGGCATCTAATTGGTGTGCCAATCGTTACTCACCTTGGAATGATTTTTAGTGTGCGTGTAGATGGTTCTCTGTACTTTCACGTAGACAGCCAAACTCTTTGAGCAAGCTGATGTAATTATCCCAGGCATTATGTATCTATTAAAGATGCTCCTGCAGGCATGTAATATGTTCTTGAATATCTGTAGCATCATCCTGTACAGATCTACTCAGCTTCCCTAGTAGTCTTTGGGAAATATATTTGACCAGTGTACATAGTAGTCCTATTGACAGTAAGCCATGAGAAGCCTTGAACTAGGCATGGAAGAACCACAAAGAGATGGTTTGCAAGCCTCTTTTAGAAACACATTTCTCTGTCTCTCATTCACATGTGCATGTGTGCACACGCACACACCTTACATGAACACTTTTGTCTGTGCGCTCTCCTGCTGATTTTGTTGCTCCAGCCCTTGTCCTGTGCTAAAATTCAAGGCAGGTTATGACTAAACTGAATGTTTTCTCTCCTTTTAGATCCCCCTTCAGAACCTAAAATAAATTGGAACATCGAGGGTGATAACCTTGTGTTAAACTGTACATCAGATTTCCAGAGGCCTCTGAATTACACTTGGAAGCTCAGTAACGATCCACAGAGTCACCAGGGTCAGGAATTTTCCATCCCTGTACAGAATGTCGATGCTACCAAGAATGCTACATGTTTCATTATGTTCTCACAGACAAAAAAGAGCTCTGAAGTCTCTTTGTTTGAATTCATTTCAGATAAAAAAGGTAATGAATATGTCAGATTGCAAACACAGGTCTGAGAGGCTTGGTTGGGAAGCAGCATGGACTTTGTAAGATTTCTCCTGACTTCCTGGGAAGCTGAACTTAAAGAGTAAAAAGCATCAGAAGTACTAAAAGTTTGTATATGTATATAACGTTGATGAAAGGTATGAGATTGGCAGTTTGATTCCCCCGAAACATATTTTTGGCTGGGATCTCAAAAGAATAAAACCTTCAGCTGTGACTTGATTCAGTAATAATAAAGAGGGAGACCAACTTAGATCTATTCTGAACTTTCTGACCTTGTGTTACTAATGCTAATGACTTGTGCTCTCCATGAATTGGAGTGAAACTTTTCAGTCATTTCAAGTGACTCATCTTGCAGCCACTAGATAAAATAATGTTTCATCTTGCATGTGCGTGAGTCAATGAGCATACTTACTTTCCTCCTTCACAGAGAGATATAAAAAGTAGAAAGAAGAATTTTCCTCCTGTTGCTTGTTGCTTATTGCTTTTGGGACAGCTCTCAGCTTAAGGCTTACATTCTTTTTCAAACATGGAGTTAGAACACATTTGGAACATCTCATTTGTATGGTGTGTAAGGCAGTCCCTAACTGGCAAAATTTATCATTTCTGTGCAGAAGTAATTTTCATGGTTTACTGGTAAAGAATTCTTCCTTCACTGGAGTTATATGTTAGAAACTTGTTAGAAATAAGGCATGTGGTGGGTTGACCTTGGTTGGTGTCCTTCAGGCTGCTCTGTCACTCCGCCTCCTCAGTGGGATGGTAGAGAAAATAGGACAAAAATCTCATGGGCTGAGGTGAGGACAGGGAAAGATCACTCATCCATTACTGTTACAGCAAAACAGACTCAGCTTCAGGAAAATTAATTTAATTCATTGACAATCAGAATAGGATAATGAAAACCAAGAACAAGTCTAAAACATCTCCCACAAACCCCTCACTTCTTCCCAGACTTAACTTCACTCCCAGTATCTCTAATTCCTCCTCCTAAGCAGCATAGGGGGATGGGGAACGCAGGTTGCAGTCAGCTTGTTACATATTGTCTCTGCTGCTGCTTCCTCCCCAGGGGGAGGACTCCTCACGCACTTCCCCTGCTGCAGTGTGGTGTCCCTCCCACTGAAGGCAGTCCTCCATGAACTTCTCCAACAGGAGTCCTTCCCAAAGGCTGCAGTTCTCAAACTGCTTCAGCATGGGTCCCCCACAGGGTCACAAGTCCTGCCAGCAAACCTGCTCCAGTGTGTGCTCCTCTCTCCATGGGACCACAGGTCCTGCCAGGAGCCTGCTCCAGCACTGGCTTCCCATGGGGTCACAACTTCCTTCAGGCATCCATGTGTTTCAGTATGGGGTCCTCCATAGCCTGCAGGTGGATCTGTGCATTCCTGTGGACCTCCAAGGGCTGAAGGGGGACAACCTGCCTCACCATGGCCTTCATCATGGGCTGCAGGGGACTCTCAGCTCTAGAATTTGGAGCACCTCCTCCCTCTCCTTCTCCACTGAACTTGCTGTCTTCAGGACTGTTTCTGTCACATATTCTCACTGCTCTAACTCCTTGCTGTTATTGTCCTGCAGTATTCCCCCTTTCTTAGGTGTATTATCCCAGAGACACTACCACAGTCACTGATGGGCTCTACCTTGACCAGAGACAGATCCGTCTTGGATCTGGCTGGCATTGGCTCTATCCAACATGGGGGCACCTTCTGTCATCTTCTCAAAGAACCCATCAAAACCATGCCATGCAAACCAAATACAAGATTTTTGCTGAAATTTCATTTGGCTGAAATCTGGCTCTGCCAAAAAATGTAATAGCCATTGCCTTTCAAGCAGTGATGTGCCTTCACAGAACTGAGGTACTTAACACATAACTGTGCCAGAGCTGGCTTAGGGTTTTGCTAAAAACTGACTCTGGTGCATTAATTTATTGAGGCTACTTTTTAAAAAACAAATGGCTATAAAACATGCTCGAGGTTGTGTTTCTACTGAAGTGGTGCACCACGCAGTTGCTTTTTAACTAACTAATGTTTTTTTTAAAAGGATACGTTTCTCACAAAAGAAGCAGAATTGCTCTTGCTGTGCTTTCTGTCTTCTTTATACCAGCTATAGGATTCCTACTACTATTCCAATGCCTAAGAGGTATGTATAGCATTTCCTAATTGAGCTTTATATGCTTCAGGATTGTGCTTATCTAAGGTTTTGTGGAATGTATGAAGGTTTCTGACCATGGGATATTTTGTAAAAGCAGTAATAGAAACAAGTACAATGTAGGCAAAGACTAATAGATTTGAAGGAAATAATGTACTGAACTTACTGGGCTCTGAGTACTGGGAAACATTGCAGTTTGCATTTGCATATTTCTCCTTCAGACTGGATGTTTCATTTACTATATGTTTTTACTTATCAAGTATTTGTAGCCTCTCCTGTTCCTACCTGAGTGTGTTTTGACAGCCTGTTTTTGAAAGCATCATAAAGCTGCCCTCAGGATCAGATTTATTTTGGGACAGGCTTATACTAAGGCCTGTCAAATACCTTATGCTGAGTCTAATCTGACAACTCAGTGTGGGCAACTGATAAATAGGGACTTCTGTGCCTCCTATCAGCCTGTATGGCCATCATCTTGCAGTTCTGTATTTATTGATCCATCTCTACACTGAATTCAAGTATCTTTTTTGTAAATCTGATTGCTTATTCAGTGATAGTAATTGTAGGCTATCACTGTGTGTCTCTTGCTCCCACCTTTTTGGGTTAATGTATCAGATTGTCTTCTGGTTTGAAAAAGGGGTGCACACCATCTCTTCTCTTTGTGTTTGAGAGAGTCCCAAACAGGAATACATTTCTTTATCCTATGCATGCTCTGCATGGAAAATTCCTGTTGGCTTCCAGATGGAGTGACTGTAGGGTGAAGAGTATGGGATTTGTCTCCTATCTGGGAAGGACTAATTGATGATATTCTAGAGAGAGGCTCTGACTGGAACATAGTTACATATTATTGCATGTGGACCTTATGCTTTCCTGCTTATTCTCCATTTAGTTTCTGCTGGCATGGAATCATAAAATAAACTATGTTGTAAGTTTCATCCAACTTTCTGCTCAAAGCACGACCAACTCCAAAGCTGTCCAGGCAAACTTTGAATAGTTCCAAGGATGGAAAATTCCCAGTCTCTTTCAGCATGTGTTTAAGCACTCATAACTGGCCATCAGATAGAACCCAAACAATTCAGTTACTTCCCTTGAAATAATGAAGGTTTGAACGTGCTAGAAAATAAACTTGTTATACCTCGGTAGGATAAGCACTGCACAGGTATAATCAAACAACAGAAGAGAATTGCTGATTTAAGTACAAGACTCAGAATCACAAATTGTTAAGTTCTACCTTAGATTTGATTAGATGTGTTCTGGCTTGTTGCAGGAGGCCCATTTTCTTCGTCTCTCACTGTCTTTGCCCCAAAACAGTACTTCAGTCTTTGTTCTTTCTCCAGGTCAAGTATTCAGTTGCACGTTCTCAGTGACTTTTTTTTAATTTGATTTGTGGATGTGGGAGAGGGATGGAAAGGCACAAACCCTTTATTTCTGAGTAATTTCTCCAAGTATTCTATTTGTTTGGGTGCAGGTAGAAATAAACTTGAAGGAGGAATGTGTGCCCAGAACAGTCCAGTGCATGGCTCAGGTAAGGTAGTGGCACAAATGTATGGAAATCAGACTATTGCTTTCATTTGATATGGGCTTGTCAGTTTTTATTCTGTCTCAGTATTGTCTTTCATGGGAAAGGTAAAGGAGTAAGTTTGCTTAGAGGGTACTTATTTTTTTCAGGTCAGTAGTACATACTTTCTAAAATAAATAAATTTCATTATAGGAGAACATGAGCAACTTTTCCCTGGGGACCACCAAGAACAGCATGACTCAAACAGAGGTAAGAAACCTGTAAATTGGGGTATTAACATTTCTAAACATTCACAGTTGGTTGGAGCAGGAAGTCTGATTTGCTCTTTCAGTTTTTGCAGGATCTAAGCTTTTGAATTGATTTTCAGTGTGGGCACATGGAAACTCAAAGTCTCAGCTGAGGTCCAGTGTTGGATAATTATAGGGACCTGCATTTAGTGGGATTGACAGATACTGACAGTGAATGCTCTGAGATTTCCCTGGTCAGCAACTGTCTTTGGAGGTGAATTGCCTTTCTAACAATGAAGAATTGGGGCTGGTCTCAAGACGAGGGCTGGAAAAGGGCACACTGTAGGGCAATCTGTATTTTGTAGAACTTACTCTTTACCAGTTTGGTTAGGGCTGGTTAATGTGCTGAAATGAGGTTAATACTGTCTGTCAATCTTACATGCTTGTGCAGTCTACAACTTCCTGGTGAAAAGGAGGAGCTGGCACTGGTCTCTTCTCTGTGGTGACCAGTGACAGAGTCAGGGGAGGTTTAGGCTGGATATTAGAAAAAGGTTCTTCACTCAGAGGGTGGTTGGGCACTGGAACAGCTCCCCAGGGATGCGGTCACAGCACCAAGCCTGACAGAGTTTGAGAAGCATTTGGACAATACTCTCAGACTCTTGGGGATGGTCCTGTGTAGCGTTAGATTCAATGATCCGTGTGTGTCCCTTGCAGTGCAGCATATTCTGTGATTCTGTGATATAAAATTATTTGAGAAATTTGGTTAATTATTTTTCTAAACCCAGTATTCGTATCAAGTGCTTAGGGTTGGATATGAATATAATACATTGCTTATTCCCAATGTTGTCCATGGAAATTTCTTATCAAATGAGACTGGCAGGAGTTTGCTGTTGGTTTAGCTTGGTTATATCTTGCTAATAGGGCGGTCCCGTGGCGTAGTGGAGAGTACTCCCGACTCAGGCTCCTAGGTCGCGAGTTCGAGTCTCAGTGTACGGACCACCCCCGGCAGTTCAATGCCTCCCNTATTATTATTATTATTATTATTATTATCTTGCTAATCCATCCAAAGACTGTAGGAGTTAGGCACATTTCTAGTCTGGTGTGCAGAACTATGGTCTTTGCTTGTGGTCTGTGATTCTGGAGCATGCTTGCATCCATTGGGTCAAGCTGCAGTTGTCTCCTTTGCTTGCAGTTGTTTCAGAAAAAAGTCTGTTTGCAGTATGTTTTGATTCACTCTTACACCATTCACCATTTTGCAGGCCTGTCTTCTTCTTATAATAGCCAGCATAAGGGAAGGAGACAGTCAGAGGAGGAACTTCTCACTGCTTTCTGTTAGTTATCACTCTGTTCCCCACCCATGATTTCTTTCTGTGACGCTGTTCTGCAGGCAGTACAGATTCTCAGGGTGGTCTGCATTCCTGTCTTCCTGCCCAGATCTTCACTTGGGTTTCTGCTGTCCATTCTAATCTACATTGGAGTTTTTCCTTGGTTTTTTTTTAACTTGATTTTTTTTGTTTGGGTGGATTTGGTTTTTTTTTCTTCTCTGCTTTGTCGCAAGATTGTTCTGTTCTCTGCTTCTGGGTCTGTGTGTTGGGCTATGGAAATCGCTCTGCATGGTGAGCAGCGAAGGAAGAGGACAACTCCTTTAGACTGTGCTCCTTTCACGAGAGTGAATTGGGCTAATGTGCTCCGGCTTTAACATGTATGAGTCTTGTTGCCAGAACCACTGTTGTCTTTTTTTTAGGAACCAAACCAAGTTAAATCCCAAGGCAGTTAAACAGATTAGGGAGAACAGGGGAAGACTCCTGAAAAATACTTTGTTACCAGACCAAACACTGGTTTCAGTGGGGAATGGCCAAAGCTCCCACCATCAGGTGCAGGGTCAAGTGCCCTGTTGGAGTGTTCTGGTGTTGAACTAACAGTATCTTCATGTGGAATACTCAGTCTGGTATCTCACATGAGCATAACCTGGAGCCAGGTGATTCTTGAATTGCAAACTACTGTGTCACTTTGCAGAGGTTTTCTTTATGTTTAATTTCATTTTTTGAGTTGTTCTTTAATTTCTGCAGTTTTGCAATGTTTTTCTAGTTTTGGTAATTAAAACACATGATGGTGATGGGCCTGGAAAAAGATGCCACAGATAGAGAGGTAGCACTGTGAAAGCAAGAGCTTGGATTTTTTTTGTTGTTTGGTTTGTTTGGGATCTTTTTCCTCCCCTTCTATCCCACTTCACCCTCAGCATATCAGTCTTAAAAGGTTTTTAGCAGGATTTTGAATAGAAAACTTCAATTGATATTTTCATACATTAGTTAAAGTTTTGGTTCAGAGATCACTAATGTCTAGAGACTATGGGTGAATCTAAAGGTTAAGAAAGGAAAAGGATGGGTAGAAAAAAACCACCCCAAACCCCTCATTTTAGTACTGCACTTAAATTTACTTTAGAATGTTCCTATTAGAGGTTCTTTAAGTTCTACAAAGAGAAAGGGTTTAAAGTCACAGTGTTAGTGGGACACATAGTTGAAGCAAAAAAAGCAGATGTGTATTCTCTTCTCTCTGACTTTTTATGGGCACTCTGCAGCTTTATCGCCTTAAGTAAACTGACTTCAGAAGGATTTTGTAAAGCTGTAGGCACAAGTATAGACACTGTTGGTCATGATGTGGGACCTTAAGTGATTGCTGGAGGAAAGTTGAAATTAATTGTGAGTCCTTAAAGTAGCAAAACATACTAGTTATCAGAAATATCTGCTAAAAGTGTTAGAATGAAGTTGTCACACTAAGGCTGAATTGCACATTTTGCAGACTACTGTGCTATCTCCATACATATTTCTAAAAAGGATTTCTGTTTTCTTGCAGCTTCATTTTCACAACCTGTTCATCATGAGAATGAGGAGCCTGAAGCAGGTAACAAGTGAGATGGTGCTCTAGAACAGCAGAACGTGGAGGGGGGAAGTATTTCTGCATGTGACCTTTGCAGTCCAGAATATACTAGCATGTTCTCAGTATAGAGTTTACCATTCCTCTAGAAGGCCTAGAAGGATCTGTTGCCTTAGGAATAGTAGATGCTGATGGGTAGATCACTAGATGAGAAGTCAAGAAGATCTGGAACCTTGTGTTTGGTAAACAGCACAAAGCAAGTACCTTCTTGGGGCTTCACCTTTCGTGTTGATATGATTAGAATAGTGCTGGAGGCTGTGTTTGCAAACCACTTCACCATCTGTGGGAAGAAGAACTCAGCATTTATGAGGGAACCCATTCTTTTAGTAAATAAGCAAATTATCCTTTTGTCTGATGTTCCTTTTTATCTGCATTCAAAAGAGTGAAAGGATATTTTTATAAGATTTCATCATGAGTAAGTGATCTTTGCTTTCTGCTGGAAAGAATCCTTCAAACAGGATCTGAGACAATAAAATGCTGCAGTTTCAAAGCTTTGTATTGATGGCAAATAGATCTGAGCCTCAGCACACCAATTTAGAGATGGGATGCTTATAAGCTTGTAAAATTTTTGTTTGGGAGATACAGCAGGCTTCTTTCTTAAGGCAAGCACCATTTTTGGATGCAGTATCTTTCCCTTGCTCTTCACACTCTAGGAAGGTCCTTTAACTGAATTCATCAGTCAGCTAAGCTAAGCTCCAGTTTAATTTTCTTTAAATTCCAAGGAAATTTTGGGACCTATATTTTTTTTGGAAGTTCTTTTTACTCTAAAGGGCTGATGAAATGGATCATTGTTCAAGTCAGAAAAAAATGTGGAGTTTTTTCCCCAGTCTGTTGCACTAGTGATTCATTCACTCACTAACTCTTCTGCCATTTTCCACAAGTAGTTGATAATAAGAGGGTTGGAGAAGGCAGAATTTTTTCCTATTAAGGAAAAAATCACTAATGATTGCAGTAGGGAAAAGGAAACCCAGAAGCCTGTGGGTCTTGCTGCTTATTCTCCCTGCATGAATTATAATGGGTGTAGAACAGCTTTCTTCATCTGAAGAAACAGGGATTGTGTAGCTGGTGGTGAAGGTGAGGTGCACTGTGGCATTGTCTTATCACTTGTGTTAACTATTTCCACATATGTAGATGTGGATACAGGAGAAGGAGGCTTATTTTATGGCTGTCCTAAAGTAGAAAGGAGGGAAACATACAGTTTAGGCAAAAGAGAATCCAGTCTGTAGGTAAAGGTTGTCAGTTTGGACACTAGAGGAATAAAATGAAGTATTTTGTAGCACTGTGGAGAGGAAACATGAGAAAGGGGAGTTGGTGCACCTCTGCACAGTATTCCCTGCTGCACTTTGGTAACAGGTAGTCTCTGCTCTACTGATGGGAAACAGTAGGCAAGGCTATGATGTTCTGTGAAATGTGTGTACAAAGCAACTTTAAATAGAGCTTCTGCTGATAGCACAGCATTGCATAACTGCTGCAGAGGAGAAGGTGAGCTGCTGAGCCCTGGGCAGCACAGAGCAATGTGCTGGTGAGGGGAAGAAGCAATCGAGTGTGCTCCTGAGGGACTATAGCTATACTCTGATCTCTTTTCAGACAGAGAACTGAACAAGGAGGACAGTGCCCTGAAAGGTGACGAGTCAGTTAACAACGGTGTGAATCTGGAAGGCAAGTGCCTGTTCTATGGAGCAGTCAGTGCTACTGACCCAGCAGACAGAGTGGGCAGGATCCCATCTTAGAATCATAGAATCATCAGGATCATCAAATCCAAATCCTGACCCTGCACAGGATACGCCAAGAGTCACACCATATGTCTGAGAACATTGTCCAAATGCTTTTTGAACTCAGACAGGTTTGATGCTGTGACCACTTCCCTGGGGAGCCTGTTCCAGTGCCCAACCTGATATCATTTTCCTGATAACAAACCTAAACATCCCCTGACTCAGCTTCACACTGCTTCCTCTAGTCCTGTCACTCGTCACCAGAGTGAAGAGATCTGTACTTACCCCTCCTCTTCCCATCATGGGCAAGTTAGAGACTACAATGAGATCTCCCCTCAATCTCCTCTTCTCCAGGCTGAACAGACCAAGTGACCTGCTCCTCATACAGCTTCTCCTCCAGACCCTTCAGCATCCTCTTAGCCCTCGTTTAGATGCTCTCTAATAACTTACTGTCTGTTTTATATTGTGGTACCCAAAACTGCACACAGGACTCAAGGTGAGGCTGCACCAGTGCAGACTAGAGAGGGACAATCCCCTCCCTTGTCCATCTAGTGATGCTGTGCCTGATGCCCCCTAGGACACGGTTGGCCCTTCTGGCTGCCAGGGCACTGCTGACTCATATTCAGCTTGCCATCAACCAGGACCCCCAGGTCCCTTTACATGGCACTGCTTTCCAGCATCTCATTCCCTGGTCTGTACGAACATCCAGGTTTGCCCTGTCCCAGGTGCAGAATCCCTAGGACAGTCTACACAGAGTCATCAAGGAATTACTGCCCTTGGAGGTTTTTAAGACCTGACTTGAGAAAGTCTTCAGCAACCTGTCTAGAACTGAATGTTGACTTTTCATTGAGAATAGTGTCAGGTTAGAGAGCTCCCGAGCTCCCTCCCTGAGTGAACTTGAGTGTTTCTGTTTGTCTTACGAATTGTAGCTTGTGACTCATCTCTAAGCAATAACTGACTCCAGTGAAGTTAAGCAGTGAGCAGTGAGAACTCTGGAGAACTGTAGCTCTACTGTGATCTCTTTTTCAGAACCCTCTGCCATGCAGAACAGCACCCAGACATCTGAGTGTGCAGTTGACCTTGGTGTAACTGAGGAAGGTGAGTGCCTGCTCCTAAATGGGGAGCTGTCCTGGGGGAAAAGTGTTGGCTTTTTGGTGTTAGCTGATGGTGCTGGCAACATGATGAGTTGTAACTCGCAACTCAGTCTTAGCCGATTGAGCCATAGCTTGCTTCAAGCAAGGGGCTATATTTGTCTTCTGATCTCTCTGCATACATCTTTAATGAGCACATTAGCATGCTGGCCTGCCATGCAGATGACTATGGCATAAATGAAGGAGGTAATTACCTGTGGAACCCTCTTCATTCATTGTGACTTTTGCCTAATACTTCCAGATGTGAAGTTATGGGTGGCACCATAGGTGCTGAGTACCTCCCATGCTTCGCCTTTGCAGGGTCTGTAAAGGGTCATAAAGACAGTGCAGACTCAGATATGGAGGTGAGACGGTAGGTGCCGTATGGTGGTCCCATGGGGATGGGGGGTGTTGGCCAGGGTCGTTACTGATGCCAAACAAATGGCCCCAGTCTCAGTCAGATTATTCTTGATCCATCTGGGCCAGAGAGGCAGAGTTTTGTGAGATCCAAGAGTGTCTGTGTATTGCCTTTGTCCTTGCAGAAGTGACCCAGGGTGCAGAAGGTGGACATGGGGAGCACCTGAACAACTCTCCCAGCTGCAGTACAGAAGGTATGCGAGGGTGAAGCTCGCTGGGCCTTGGAAGAATGTGCTGACTGGCACAGAGGTTGGGAGTGACAATGGTGGGCCAGGCTGTGTATTACTGACCCTTTTCTACTCAGGTAGGAAACAGAAGTGAGAATTATTAGGAGGGAAGTGGCATATGTGTGGTGGGCATGTGCCTGTGTGATGTGTGATAGGGAATCCAGATGATGGAAGTACACAGAAGACTGGCCAGTTTAGCTAGTTTAGAATCACAGAATGCTTTGGTTTGGAAGGGACCTTAAAGATCACCTAGTGCCAGCCCCCCTGTTATGAGTGGGGAAATTCCACTAGATGGGTTACTCAGAGCCACATCCAACCTGGCCTTGAACACTCCAGGGATGGGAAATCCATAACCTTCCTGGTCAACCTGTTCCAGTGCCTCATTACCCTCATAAGTAAAGAATTTCTTTCTAATATCTAATATAAACCTACCCTCTTTCATCTTGAGGCCATTCCCCCTTGTCCTATCACTCCAAGCTTCTGTAAAAAGTCCTTCTCCAGCCTTCTTGTAAGGTGGAAGGTACTGGAATGCTTCTACAAGGTCTTCTCCAGGCTGAACAATCACGATTCTCTCATCATAGGAGAGGTGTTCCAGCCCTTTGATCATCTTTGTGGCCCTTCTCTGGACTCACTCCAACAGGTCCAAGTTCTTTCTTGTGTTGAGGGGCCCCAGAGCTGGACACAGCTGAACACAGTTTAAAACTGTAGGATTGACTTTTACTAATATTCATTAATAACTCATCTCTTGCTGGTGCTTGCACTTTTACTTTATTCCATTGCCTTGACAAGTGATAAAGGCTTATAGTGGCTGAGGAGTCAATAAGGCAGTATGTTTATTGCTCTCAATACATGGATTCAAAGTTCAGCAATGGTTCTTAGTATAATCTTAGTCTGTGTGAGTTTTGCAGACACACCAGCAATCAGAAAGCTTTATTACCTATTTATGCATAGTTTTGCTTAGAATCATAAAATCGTTTGAGTTGGACTTCTGAAAAAATGTTACACAACTCTAGTGAAATTACTTCTAAGCAGATCATGCATTTCAACTGTATCCTTGGGAAACTGAGAAATTCTCAATTATTGATGGCAGATGATTTCACTTCTCCATGCTACCACTGAGTCTTTTAGGCTGGGAAAATTACTTCTATGTTCACTACCTGGCGGTCACAAGGACCAAGGACTTTGAGAAATAACACCATGCTATACCTTCAGCTTATCTGTCTGGAAACTTCCTGTTTCAGAGATAGGAATTTTGGATTCTGTACAGATAACTCTTCAGAGTGATTTTCTGCTGCACTAACAGGTGCTTTGGAAGCCAAATTCAGAGTGTAGTTATTGCTCTTTTAGTCATATGGTCTCATTTTAGGTAGTCCCAAGAGCAGCAGGGAGTTGGACTTGATGATCTTTATGGGTGCCTTCCAAGTTGAGATTGGTTTTGTTTCCAAACTGATTAACTGAGACACCAGAAACTTCTTCTTCTGAAAGTTTTTATCTGACTAAAATGTTGGAAAAGAAGATTTGAGAAGTTTTTTAAAAGGTGTGCTATGAGCTTGTGTGTATCAATGCATTTTTATTTGTTAAGAAATTAAGTTTGCAGATTGACTGTGAACAATTTTTGTTTCCTGGAAAGAAAAGGAAAAATGTTGTTTTGTCTGTCATATAGTCCTTATTTGAATGGTGTAATACTGGTTTCTGCTTTTTGTGTTTTTGTGATTGTGCACCACATCAGTAAAATAGTTTGAACATACATACCCAAATTATGTATGCTTATTTATAAATTATATACTGTTACTATAATACTCAAGTATTATATGCATTCTAAAACATGCAGAAGAGTAAAAATTATAGGGATGAAGTAAACAGTATTTCTATTTTTTAAATTTTATTAATGATGCTAAAGTATGTTTTTCCTGTCCCACAATGTGTTGCCTTGTGCACGCCCAAAGTGCACAGCAGTGTGGAAGCAAGTGGCACCTTACTGCTGCAGAGCTTTTTGTTCTGTCAGGTTTGCTACTTCTGTTGAATTACCAGCCAGGCAATCACATTCTGATATTTGCTAAAGACAATGTTGAAAAAAGAAAAAAATCTCAGAATGTGAAGAAACATGAATGAGTGGAAAGGCGTGAGGGAGTTAGCACTGAATATAAGAAAGCTGACTTTGATGCAGACAAAGCGGCTGATGAAACTGTCATGAAACAAGGAGACAGACTTGAAATAGGGCTGTATATCTGCAGAGGAAGCTGTGGTGGCTCGAAATAACTGAGTCAGATCCTGTTAGTTACTAAGGAATAGCACTGAAGAACAAATGAAGTAAGTCAGTGTATTTTTCCTGGCCTACACGATGTTGCTGCTTTGCACAGACCACATGCTTGGCTGAACGGTGCTCCTACGTCACACTTAAAGCTTTAACATCGGAAATGGTTCTGCTGTTACATTGTGCCAAGACATGCTGTGCTTGCTTTAGTGCTGTTTGCAAGCCATGTGAGAACAGAACACTTTGCATGTTTCGTGGGGGGTATGAAACCTGATGCTTATCACCACAGCTATAAAATGAGAGAACCCTTTTTCATGGTCAGATCCTCTCACTGCATAGACACAAGGAAATAGTTCACACACACACACCCCTGCCCAGCTGGCTTTTCGATTGTGTTCTTTAGTCTTGTCATCAAGCTGGCACAAGTGAGCTGTAGGTAAAGCAGTAAACCTGCGAGGATTTTAAATATACAGATCACAAAAATACTTCAGCCTTACCAAGGAATCTTATGAGATGCAAACTAAGGACGTCTTTTTTTTTTCTCACTGTCCACAGAGATGAGTACAGTATGTCACCATCTCCTGACACCTTATTCTGGTTTGGAGTGATTAGTGGAAGGAACTAGAGATAAGTGGAAGGAACAGTTAGTGCTATCAAAATAGGAGCCTTTGCACACCCAGATGGTTCCCCTTATTTAGTTGCTATGTGTGCAGCAAGGTGGAAACACCGATATAAGTGGGCTTGTGTGTGCTTTATTGGATATCAGCCTGGTTAGAGCTGTTGTATGTGGTGAATTAGGTTGGGCACATAGTCTTGAACTTGCTGGATTGTAACTTCCTGCACAGTAAACCTCCCCTTGCCTTCAGTTTCCTTCTTGTCAAATAAAAACTGGATTTGCAATCCCAAAAAGAGACAACTCCAAAAGCATCTGGCATATACTGAGTGGAAAAAATAGCAGCAGCATCACATACATGTGTGATGCACAGCTGATAACTGTGATTATAAGCATAAAACCTTTGCATGGAAGTGGTGTCTAAATTGCCTGGTTATGTGATCCAAAGTGACGGAGTCAGAACAGCTTCGCAGGTTACCAGCTGCTCAGCAGGTGGCTGGCAGTAAGTAGTAAATGTTCTTAACATGCTGCAGTTGCAGAGGAACATATCTAATCATAAACAGACAACTTGGGTAAAACATTTAGTGGCTATCAGATACCATGGGTCACATAGATGCTCTAATTGTATTGTAAGTCATGTGACAGTGTCCTAATTCATCTTTATGCCTTATTAGTATTTAAAGCCTGCAGTATTCTCATATAATTAGTTAAATTTCTAGGAGAAAAGACTGTTATTTACCTGTGTGCTTTTCTTATTCTTTTGTTTCAGATCCTAAATGCTTTTTGGACCAAACAGTGATGGAAGTCAAACTGTAAAATTCAGCAGTGAAGGAGCTGCTACCTTTTCACTTGAAGGTCTTCCCTGAGCAATAAAGTCTTCAGAGCTTCATAAAGAACCACTTTGAAGACTAGTCAAGCTGTTTCCAGTGCCTATTTTTCTTTGCACAGAAGGGACAGCCTCCTTTTCCAGTGTTACTGTATGAAGATAAATAGGCCAAATCACAGATAAAATCTTTTGAGTTGTTTTGTATTCAATTTTAACAAACAGTGCTCTACTAACACAGAATACAAGAGCTAAGGCCTTTTTTATAATTGGTATTTAGACATTAAAGTTACATCCTTTTACATGGATGTGAACAAATTAAAAAACTGCTCAGGTTTCTATGCAGTTTTTGGTAAGTACCTTTTACAGTCAGTAGAAAGACAGTTCATTGTTCAGCAGACCCAGAAGGATGTAAGTTTACATTTTCTAGTCTCAGTTCTCCAACAGGAACTCAATGCTCCAGGCAAAGCTGTCTCCTGGAGCTGGCAGAAGCCTGGCAAACTGAGCATCTCCTGACAGTGGTTCACTTTGTGATAAAACTACTTTTCACTTTGTTGTTGCACTGGAACAAAGTAGCCCTGCTATTATGAATGGTTTTGGTTTTTTCCTAAAGCTATTTATAATTTTTTGCATTTTTAGGGTTCTTTTTTATGTCTTATCTTCTGCTTTACATTATTCTAAAGGAATGTCAACCTACTTATTTCTAAAATATAATTGTGTGTTTTAGGTTGCTTGCGACTCAAAAGAAAACTTGGAAACTGAGGTCATATATATAAGGAAACGCAAAAGGAATCAAAGACAAAAAACACCATGTATTAATGTTTTCAGAACATCAGGCTATGGAGCATTTTTCATTATTTCTGCATGATGTTTGTTTATGAAAGCTGAACGCCATTTCAGTTGATTTTGAGCTTGGTATGTGTAAAGAAGCATGAAGGTTCCACAATGGTAACCGGAGATCAGAAGCTACCCTTTCATCTTTCTCCTTGTTTCAACTTACGGCCATTATCTCTCATTCTTCCACTAGGAACCACTATCTCCATCTTCTTAATGATAAGCTTAATGGGCAGTCGGTGTGGGAAGGATGCTGTTAGGTACTCTCCCGAAGCCCACTCTTCTCCAGGCTTGAAAAGATACAGTGCCTTCAGCTTTCCCTTCGTTGCAGTACAAGTCCTGTGATCATCTTAGTAGCCCTTCACTGAACTTGCTCCAATTTTATTGACCTCTGCCATCTTGAAGGGGTCCAAAACTGCATTAGTGTTCTTAATGCAGTCTAACTGATGTGTGCTGAGTAGAAGGGGATAATCACTACCCTCTATCTACTGGCTAAGCTGCTGTTAATACAGACCAGGATGCTGTTGGCTGCCTTTGGTGCTAGGGGACACTGCTGGCTTATGTTCTACTTGCTGCTTATTGATATTCCTCTGATTCTTTTCAGCAAAACTGCTCCCCTGCCAGCAAGACCCTGGCTGGTATCATTGTAAGTTGTTCCTCTTTCCCAGAGTTCTTTTTTAATTTTACCCTGTCTAGGTCTCTCTGACAGCCCAGTCCTTTTGCATGTTGACTGTTTGTCCACAGTTTGATGTCCTCTGCAAACCTGACTTAAAGATGAGCTAGTCCAACCCCCTCTGACACGAGCAAGGACATCCTTCAATAGACCAGGTTGCTCAAAGACCTATCCAACTTGACCTTGAATACTGCCAGTGATGGGGCATTCATAACTGCTTAGCCAAGCTGATCTTCTAGTTTGCCTGCCTGCTTTCCTGACCATCAGCATGGCCTGTGCTCATGCTTGGATAAAGTCCTCCTTAAAGGCCTGATGTCTCTCTTGAGCTCCTTTGCTCTTCAGAACTGTCCCCACGAAATCGTGACGACTACTCTCTTCCTGAATAGGTGGAAGTCTGCTCACTATAAGGTCAGGGCCTATATTCTGATGTTTACCTTCCTCACTCCTCTCTCAGTATCTGGACCTGTTCTCAGCCTGTCACCTGTTCTGTGTCAGAGCTCTGTATGTTTCAAATACTCTTTCACAGAGAGAGCTGCCTCTTTTCCTACCTCCATGTCTTTCCTGTAGAGCCGCTGTGGTCCAGTCATCCCAGCTACTACAACAATGTGGTTCTGTGAACTCGTGGAGGGCTGTAATTCTGCCTGCTTGCTTCCCATGCTGCATGCAAACGTTTATCCATGTATCTTCATGCCTGCTTCTGCCATTTTATTTTATTTTCTGAGGTCTATTTTGTTCCTGTCACCCTGTCACCTTTGGACCTCTATCCTCTACTTCTTAACTAACAGTCTGAGAAGAATCATGGGCAACTTCTGTCCTATTGTAGGAAGTACAGACCTTACAGAAAATGAGCTCTTTCCTTATTGCTACACATATTGTTTAGACATTTTACAGGAACTGCACTGCATATTCAAAGGATATTTTGATAGGGCTAGATACCTTGCCTCTACTGCTGAATGTAAATATTTCTTTATAATTTATTAAAAAAAAACTTAAGTTGTCAAAAACTTTGTCATATCTTTTTGTGATATATACATGCACTTTTTATTTAACCTTAGAAGTCACTAACAGATCCCAAATATATACATATATATATATATAAAAAATATATATATAAAAAAAATATATATAAAAACATCAATTCAGATTATTTTGAAGTCAGTGTTCCTGGGCCAGCTGTCCTCCATTGCTCCATCAATGAATTTATCAGGATAATGCTGTCTTGCTTAGTAACTTTTTAATAAATCTCCATATAACGATGTCCTTTGTCCTGTGTAATGTGGTAAGAGTAAACCTGTAGCTTGTTTTCCTGTTTAGACAAAGGCTTGCTTTCTGTTATTAATATGAGAAATAGTGGAAAAAAAATTGATTCTGTTCTGGAGGAACTGACTGAAATTGCTCCCAGAAACTATACCAGTTCATTTTAAGGTCTCCATGCATCCTGTGCAATTTAATGCTAAACAGCATTCAAAAGTCTCACACAAAGTGGGGTTTTGAAAATTCCTTGACACCTGATATCACTGATGTTGTTTCCAAAGCAAAAAGCAATGGTCTTCAAAAACAGTAAGTAGTTGTGGTTAATTAACTACAGTTACTGGAGGTCTTCAGCATAATTCATGGAATTTTGGAGCTTTATCAGAAGTAGAAAAACCCACTTATATGGGAGGCTGACATAAGACCAAAACTACAGGCTCTACAGTCTCTCACTGCGTGCACATTCACTTTGCACAGTGTCTGCTGTGCTTGAGAAATTTCTGGTAGAAGTGTAGACTTTGCAGGTTTCAAAGCAACAGTGAAGCTTTTTTATATTGGTATTGTTTCTTCGGTTTTTATGATTGGTAGATTTGGGGTTTTTTTCTATAGGGTTGTCAAGTCAGATATTTGGGACAATAAACTGACCTGACTTCATGTCAGTTTTGGTGACAGCATTTGCAGTGCCATTCCCCATGTCCCTGTCTGCAAATGTTTCCTGCCCAACTGAAGAAGAATAAACTTTTTTTTTTTTGTGACCAACTTGTGTCTAGTCTTATCTTGCAGTGAATGCAAAAATAGGCAGTTTTCAGTAGCAGAAGCTCATTCGAGATGCGAAGAGTTATTTCTGGCCTGTGCACAACTTGAATCCAGGAAATGCTGACTGTATTCCAGGAAGTGAGCCTGCCCCCTGACATGCCTGAGTCCCAGCACATGCTGATGTTGAGACTTGATTTTTGTTAAAAAGAGAAACTCACAGTGAGTAGAAGCTGCTGCTAAGTACTTGTGCTCACAGTATGCATCCCAATTGATTCCTTGGTCCTGAATCTCTTTCCTCTATGCTAGCTTTAACCTACTAAAGCAGTGTCTGCAGGAGATGCTGCTCTTCATTAATCCCAGAATAAGTGAGATCAGAGCTCAATTGCTACTGTGGAACTGACTGTATGGATTTTGGGTATAAAACTCAAACCACAGTTGTGCAGATGGCTTTGTGTTGTGCTGACTTGCTTAGGATAGCTTTCAGTTGTTTGCAAACACCCTGTGATGGATTTAGCTGTGCTGGTTGTAAAGTTGCACCTTCCACGCTTTATCATTGGCTGTGCAACTATTGGGAACAATCTCTAGCAGATTACAGTATGAAAGCAGTCCTGTGAGTTGAAAGAGCTTTCAAGCTAACTTCATATGGAGCTACACAGGCAGAGTTGTAAGGACTGGCTTCCAGGAGGAGGACTGCAGCAAAAGCTAAGGACCGCAGGAGCACCAACGGGTGACATGGTTGTCTTTTGGACTTAGCTGCACCATAAAACCAGGGATTGAGTACGCCTGGAAGACTGCAAGAAGGTGACACACAGCCTATGTGTCATGCTGCTGCTGCAACACAAGTTTGCAATGCTCTTCACGCAGTAGCAGGTTAATTTACTGACATCTGAAGCAGCAGGGGAGAGGGGAAGTTGTGTGCCTGACCATCTTTGGGTGCAGTTTGAACTCTGGTGTAGTTACAAGGACAGGAAACGTTTCTATGCATGCTAATGAGCATGTGAACAAAATTCTGGGAAACTTTATTACAGAGTTGACCTCAAGGGAACTTTCCTTCTTAAAAGGTGGTAACTGGAGTTAACCAGATTGGCCTCTGTGACTTAACTAGTCCTAGTTACAGGGGCCAGAACCATTTTATCACTATTTTGGTATAACCAAAACTGAGTACTCTACACCCTCTATATAATTTCTGTTTCTATCTTCACACCAGTGGCTCAGCTGTGATAACTGCCCTCCTGGGAGTCATTAGCACCTCAACACCCAGCTTAAGGGGTCATGTCTGCTAATGGGCCATTAGGGACTGGCACAATAGGCATTTGCAACAACCTGGACCATCAAAGATTCCAAAGATATCCCATGACTCACAGAGTAAATTACCCATTGTGAAACTCCCTGCGCTGGGGGAGGTACTGGGCATTCCCTCCTGAACATGAGCATAATATAATCTTCAGGTTTGGGAACTTCTGATACCACTAATCAGACCCAGAGGAGGACCACAACCTCAACAGGACTGTGACTACCACTCTAGACAAGACTGAGACCATCATCCTCATCAAGAGGTTTTCATTTCCCTTTACTTTGCCCTCAGAGGAACCACATGGTGCTCAGCACAGGGGCTGATGAACAGCATTCTGTTTGCATCCCAGGGTGCTGGGCCATACCTCTGCCTTTGTGGGTTAAAACAAATTTTTCTCTGTATCATTGTATTTATTGTAAATTCTTCAGTAAATTGTAACTCTGATTTGTAATCTCTCTTAAATTGGGTTCATTGCTCCCATCAGTTTACTTTTAAATCAGCACACTAGTGCAGTCATGGAAAAAATCAGTGTATCCTGTGCCTGAGGATGCATCCAAGTTTCTAATCTGTCAATTTTTATATGACCCAAGCATAAAACTTGAGCCAAAACTTGAGTATAATGCAGCTGCTTCTTCATCCCTATTGGATGTCTGAGGATACGCCTGTGATTCCAAAACTTGTCAATGTTTTCTAGTAGCTGTGCTCCTCTACCTGGAAAAAAAAATTCCTAGTCTTAAAAATCACCAGTTTCTTTCCCATTTAAAATTCCTCTTCTATCATGTCCGGTTGTGTTTGCTTACCATTCATCTTCAATGGGGAGAATCAGTGCACTTTGAATAGGCATTTTGGTTCCTTGTTTGGTTCCTGGGGAATAGTGGGGAAAAGGGAGTATAGAGTTGGACCAGGAAGACAGAACGGAGGAGAACTGAGAGATGAATGGTAGTCAGGTAAGTGCAAAGTCCAGAAATTCTGTGCAGAGTACTGCAAAACAGACTATTTTAGGGCTGCAAGGATAAATTAGTCCCAGAATAATCTTTTGAAATGCTTGCCTTATGCAGTAGGCTTTGTCTTGCAGTCCTGGCAAAAGAGGAGCCCTGCCTTTCCATTGATATTAGCATTTCCCTGCTAGGTCTGATTGAGAAATGCATTTTCTGAATTTTCACTTACAGTTGCATGTTCTTAGTTTTAGGTGAATGTTACACTAAACTAAATAATAATTTAACTAAACTAATCAAAAAAGTCCTTGGTGGTGATGGTGTCTGTCATTTAAGCCAGAGGACTGTCTCAGGGAAACAATACTTAACAGAGGCAAGAAGCTTTAGGTGCCAGAATGGCAGCCTGAAACTCTATGTGTCCAGGTGACATTGCTCTACTGCGGCAGGACTCAGGCTCAGCAGTGTAGGGAATTACACCCAGGTTCTCTCTGCTGTGTGAAGTAGAAAGTTTTCCAAGGAAAGCCATTGATTCAGATGGAGAGAAAAAGGCTCCTGAAGATGAATCACCCACAGATTAGCTGTTTTGCAATTTTTGCATTAAGAGCTGTAAGTTGCTGACCACTTACTCAAACAAAGGGCATTTGGTGAGTGTGGGAGTGGTTTGCCCTGTGCAATGATTTGTTGTAGATGCTTTCAAGGGCCGATACAATTAAATTTTTTTTCTAAAGAAATTAGAAATTTGATAGGACATGTCACATCTTATCTTTAAGATATCAGAGAGGCCTGGACCCTGCGGGAAATGATGTCAGCAATCATTATGATTTAGAGTAATGCAAAGCCAGCAGGCAGGATGGCCAAAATTTGGATTAAATAAGGAAATTTTAAGGAAGTGGCTGAGGGATCTTTGATAGTGAAGGCCTTCATGGTTGAGGGCCGGTCCACAGGGGTGGGAGACTTGTTCACTGCAAAAGATGTTGTGACTCAGGGTTGTTGCGGATCACGTTACACGTAGACTGATGGTGTCCTGTGCTTCTGTGCTAGGCTCTGAGGAGCCTTCTATTCCCCTCCTCCACTGCTTTTCTTTTCCTCCATAAGGGCAGGAAGAGAAAATCTTTATCATGACGTTTTATTGCTCAATGTGTGAGAAAAATCTCGTTTTGAAGAATTTTTAGAGAGACGAGTTGAAGGAGCAAAGGAAAAATAGGGTTTTAATGGCCAATACTGTGTACACAGGGTGCCTCCCCACAGCCAAATCGCCGAGGAGCACACGGAGGAGGAAGGGGTCACCCCAATTTATTTCCTTCACGCCACGCCCCTTTCCCCCCTCCAGGAGTCCAGCCCTCCATAGTCCATGTTTGGCACTTTGAATGCTGATTCGAAGTCCTCACTTCTTCACTGCCTTCTTTGGGCAATTTCTTGCTGCACCATCAACGCTGATTGGCTCATCCAGTTGCCCTCTCAGGCCCTAACACCGGTCTCAAGACCTGGCAGCAGCCCCTCTGCTGGGACTGCCGCCTCACAGACTTCCCGCCAATTTTCGCCTGTCTAACCTGCATGTGGAGAAATTCCCCCCCCCTTAAAGGGCCAGTCCCATTTTCTCAGAAAACCCCCAATTAACACAGAACCTTTTAATTAACCAAACCCCTTCTTTCCCACCTCCCACAACGAACCCTCCCTTTTTATTTCTCACAAATGTTCTCACACAGTTGCTAAATTACATCTACTCTGAAGAATACCAGCATCCTGAGAAAAGTTTCACTGTCATCCAATGGTGTGGACCTGGTTGGTTTCTGTGGCCAATGTAGTAGGCAAAAAGGTAATGGAAAATAACACCTAATTTGGGAACACTGCTATATAAACAGATTAGTTCATGGAATGCAGCCAGACTACTGTTCTTAGGCTCTGTCATGGTTCTGAATCTTGAGTTTTGCTCAACAGCATTGGTTAAATATGAATGTCCTCTACTCAACTCTTGCTGTATATCAAGAACTCCTCACATAATACACTTTTTCTGATCAGTATAGTATCACAGTGGGAACAGGTATATGGTGAATTGAAACATTGTAATCACTAGTAATGTGCCCCATAGTAATAATTATTTACCATCTGTTTGTTTTTCAATTCTCTCTGAAGCCAAATAAATTATGACAGAAGTTCATTGTAGCTGCAAAATCAAACTCTGGAAGACTAGACATTGCTGAATGCAGTATTTTCTGCAGTCTTCCTTTATTCTCCCTATTGTGAAAATAGACTGTATTCAGCAGATCCTGTTGCTGGTAGTAAGTAGATCCTGCTCCAACATTGCGTTTGATTTTTTTGCATTAACTTTGTGGAGCCCCCTGGCGTTCTCTTTTGAGTATAACCCAAGAATGTACTTAAGTATTCACTGTCTTTCAGGTGTTTTGGAGTTAAAATGTTCACACCATAGCACTGGACCATTTCCCAAACAAATTTTCTGAGGTACAATCCCTTTATTACAGATGAGCAAACTGGCACTCAGTGAGGTTATGGCCAAGTCTGTCAGATGTGTTCGCTGATTAGGGGACATTCAGGACCAAGCCTTGGATTTCCTGTATGTTTGTATAGTCTTGGGGCCTCCATAAGGCTAAGGTAGAGCTCTGTTCACCTTCAGTTGCAGCTACAAGCTACTAGTAAGATCTTTCATTGCACATATGGGGAAACAGAGAATGCACAAACGGCTTCAGTATGGCATTCCATGTATGAATTTTGTTCAGGGGAAACTCCATGTGTTTAGCCAGCACAGGAGATGGGGTTTCCTGTGCTCTTGTTCTCCCCTTCTGCTAGAAAGGAAAGCAGTCCATTTAGGAGAAAAGCTACTTATAAATGAGCAGTAGAATCTTGTTCTTTGACTTGTTAGGTGAAGGCCAATGATATCTGGAAATCATGTTCTTCATGTATGTGCAAATGTTTATAGAGTCATAGAATCATAGGATCGATTGGGTTGGAAAAGACCTCCAAGATCATCAAGTCCAACTCTTGGTCCAACTCCAGTCCCTTTACCAGATCGTGGCACTCAGGGCCACATCCAATCTCAGTTTAAAAACTTCCAGGAATGGGGAATCCACCCCCTCTCTGGGCAGCCCATTCCAATGCCTGATTACTCTCTCTGGAAAGAATTTGTTTCTGATCTCCAACTTCAATTTCCTCTGGCAGAGCTTGAGCCCATGCCCCCTTGTCCTATTGCTGAGTGTCTGGGAGAAGAGACCAACCCCCACCTGGCTAGAACTTCCCTTCAGGTAGTTCTAGACAGTGCTGAGGTCACCTCTGAGCCTCCTCTTCTCCAGGCTAAACAACCCCAGCTCTCTCAGCCTCTCCCCATAGGACTTGTGCTCCAGTCCCTTCACCAGCCTTGTTGCTCTTCTCTGGACCCACTCCAGCCCCTCAATATCCTTCCTGAACTGAGGGGCCCAGAACTGAACACAACACTCAAGGTGTGGCCTCACCAACGCAGAGTACAGGGGAAGGATCACTGCCCTGGTCCTGCTGGCCACGCTATTTTTGATCCAGGCCAGGATCCCATTGGCCTTCTTGGCCACCTGGGCACACTGTTGGCTCATGTTGAGCTTCCTGTCAATTAGTACCCCCAGGTATGTTCTGTGTATGAGCATGAATGTGTGTGTGCATCTCTGTATCATACACTGCTCGTACAGGGGCGGGAAGTATGCTGAAGAAGGAGATTATTAGTCTGCTGTTTGTGTGCAGGAACTTTTAGAATAGAAATGGTTTAAGTTACTACAACATTTGCCAGGAGAACAGTCCTTGTGCTGGGCTGTGAACTGCTTGGGGTCCGTTTTTCCTTGATGTAGCAGTTTCCACTGAGTTGTGCTGGTGTGGATGTGGGGAGGGGGATCATTTCATCTGCTGGAACCATAGGATAGTTAAAATTTTTTGCAGCTGCTGGTTGAACACAGACATTCAGCTAGTGTCTACCTTAAATACATATTCAACTGAATGTTTTGGTTTGTGTACAGCATGGGGGAGCTCAAACAGATGTACAGATAACATTCAGTTCTTCAGAAAGGCATTTAACAGCTTTACCATTGTTTTTGTCTGCCTGCCCACCTCCCACCTACATCTGCCTTCTTTATGCTGAGGATGTAAAATGTCAACTTGACAGTTCAAGTGTGGCAAAATACCAAACAAATGCGAGTAATGGGAAATCTCTATCTGAGGCTGCCTAACAAGGCACTGTTGGAGGAAATTTGAACAGCACAGGCTCCGGCATGCTGTTAGAGGCTTACATGCACAACCCAGCCTATGCAGAAAATAGCGAGGCCCCTGGTCCTTTAGCTAGCTTCAAAAGGAAACAGACTTGCAGTAAACAGCAAGAGGCAGAGGTCAATCAAGTCGTGTTGTGAGGCAAGTGGACACTGGCTATTAACCAATAACGCACTTGTATTATTCGTGTGCTTTTAGAAGTATAAGATACAAGTAAGTGTGTATAAACAAAAAACAGGAGCATTGACTATACCTCCATGAGGATACATACTTGACTCCGGCGCCGAAACTCCAGGGCTCATTCGATCTTTTTACCTTAAGGCACCACCTTCCATTAGTGAGAAAAAAGAGAGTTCACTGTACTGTTTTGGCCCCTGGAAGACCAATGACAATGGATACAGCCCTTTGCCATTACCCATCTTAGCCATTTTAAACTCCTGCCTTAGGAGCAGGGCTCTGTGTCTGTGTTTGTATATGCTAAGTGTGTGTTACTACATAGAAGAGCTGTGGGCTTTGGCAGGACATAATTCTAATCTTCTAATAGAACTCTGTTTTCTTTCATACTGTAAACTCAGGAATTACAAGTTGCACTACCTGTTTTCTGTTGTTCATATCTAAATTTTCTCCAGACCCTGGGGGTATGAGGAATTCCAGTATAATGTTACACATCTATGGCACTGGCATAAGAGTGCTACATTATATCTCTGAAGATAATTTCTTTGTGATTTCATCTCTTTTGTATTCATCATTCTGTGAGCATGCAAGACACTGCCTCTGTGATCAGAGCTGTTTCACCCATAACAACATCTTTTTCCCCAGCACATCATAAGGACAGCACAAGAAGAGTGGGTTTGGCAGCCAATTCATCCAGCCTGCACAACAGTGGCAATGTTAGAATTTTGGGTGTGTATCTCAAAGGTATGTAAAATGTAGGACTTTACAAAAGTTTTTAGTGATTAGAGATGCCTTTTGTTCTTAGCATCCAACATTAGGCAGGTTAAGGAGCTTGCTAAGAAGACACTGTCGAGAAGCTGAACTTCCACAGGGAATTGCATTAAGACAGCATCAGTTATACCAAGGTAATGAAGTCATCATCTATTCCCTTGGAACTGGCTTAAAAAGTCATAAAACCTCAAAGAGTAAAGAAAAATGAGAAACAGCATGGGGTTGGACATCTGATAGAAATAAATACCACATTCACAAAACTAGGACAGTTTGTTCACAGCGGGTGGGAATTTGGATTGACAGCTCCGTGGCAGAAACATGGCAGAGCTGGACATGGAGCTCTTCCCTTGAAATGTTTTCCTGAACTTCGATCTCTGTGGAAATATTTCCAAGTGCTTCTGATCTGACCGGCCAGCAGGCACCGCTCTAGGACCAGCAATTGCTTGGCTGCTGCGGGATCTGACGGATTGCTCCTCCCAGTCCCTTCCAGCTCCCTATTACGGGGTGATGGTGTCGTTACAGCTCGGGGCAACCTCAAGGCACCAGTGTGGCCTGGAAAGTTTGGGTAGGGCCTGAGGGAGCTGTGAGCTGGGCAGTGAGTGTATTTACCTGCTTCCTGACAGAGGGAAGGGGCTCCCACAAGATACACTCTTGGTTACTGCAGGCAGTTCTCGCACTTCTCCTGGGTTTCAGGACACCTAGATATTGCAATGAAGTATTATTGGCAGCCAGCTGGACAGGAGGAAGGTATTTTAACAGATTATTATTTAATCTGTGTGTGGAGATTTCTGGAGGAGCTACCTGGGTGGATTTTCAAAGAATTAGGAAAACAGATTTCCTGAGGAAAGGCTTTTGCTTACTGAATTGGATTTTAGCCATTGAAGTACCCAGTAACTTGCAACCAAATGCCCTTGTGCAAACATGGTTTGTGTACCCCTCAGCCACATGTAGACACAACCTGTTCCATTACACTTCTTTCAGTACAGTGCAATGCCCACCTTGCTCCCCCTCCCACCCTCCACCACCCTTCCCTCCACCCTCTGGTCATACAGGGTTTGATCCCAGTTATTAAAGCAGTGCAAAGCCTGCATATTGCAGACTAGGTGTAATTAAACCTCCCAGCCACAGAAGTAGTTTAAACAGGTACAGATGGAAATTATTGAAATTCTTTTTTACTGCCTTCTGGTCTTAGATCAGAGCAAGGGTCCTGCTACCTCCCTGGAGCAGGTAGGAGAGGGATTTGTAAGAATAGGGCAGAGAAGGGACAGCTTTGTCAGCTAGAAACCAACCAAGTGACCTTTTTGCTTTTTGGACTGAAATGGGACCTTTTCCTCTGTGTGCTGACATTTGTTCCAGCCCTGTCCTTCTGCTGCTTTCTTCACCTCCGCTTCACTTTGTAATTGCCTTTTGTTTTGTTGGTTTACTCCACCCATCTCCACTCTCCTTTCCTTCAGCATCTCCTCTCCAGGGATTCCTCTGCAGGAACCTGGACAACACAGGAGGCACAGAAAGGACAGCCACTACTCTGCTTTTGTTGCCCAGTCCTCCCCATTCTCTTAGGTTGAGTCTGTCTTATGTGAAATCTCATGCCACTAATGGCTTCTGTTTGAGAAGAAGAAAAAGGTATGAGGATATTTTTCTTTACTTTTTTTTCCTTTTCTTCCTGTGCAGATCTCCTGGGGTATTCAGAGGTTGACCTCTGTGGATTTTCACACCCTGACTGGAGCTGAGGGAAAATCAACTCCTGAATAGCACGTAATTTCTTACTGGTATTTTGTGCGTCATTTTGTTACTGTGTTTATGCAGTTGTTGCTTGCAAGCAGCACGTTGTGAATTTGGCTCAATCTCCTCTCCCGTCTCCTCTCCTCCGACCTGTTCTTGTCCTGTTTTCTTTCTTTGGTCCTGGTTTTGTTATGATCTAGACAGAGTGGGACTTTTAGGCTCCTGAAGACCTGCATTTCTAATGTAAGAAAACAAGCAAAAAACCGTTAACTTCTTCGATTGGACTGAAACCCTACAGGTTCCTTAATCTATTACAAAGGCACACAGAGGGCATAAGTGGCATTTCTTTTCCTCTGATGGTCATCTTTAAGGGAAGCAAGGGGTAGAGCAGAGACAATTCAGTTGATAAATCAAGAAATAAAGAGGTGGGATTCCTGGTTTCTGCTCTTAGAAATCTTCTGCCACTTGTTGGTTGTCTCAGTCGGAGCTTGTCAAAGTTTACCTAACTGTTAAAGTATAGCTGCTGCACTTGCCTGCAGGAGGTGATTATGGAAAAGGTAACATTTCCCTTAACGGCTGACCTGCAGTCGATTTAATTTGCAATTTGTTATGAAATGGTAGGTATTGTTTTACCTTCCTTCATCCCTAGGCTGGGGAACGGGCACAGTGAGTTCCAGAGATAAATGGTGAGCCGAATAATTACAGCCTGGCTCCTAGGAATGGTTTGAGGATTAATGGCTGTTTGTACAGCACTTCAAGATGCTTAGGTGAAATGTGCTTTGAACTCTGGGGCATTTCAGGCTGCAGGTGATGGGTACCCCAGGGCTCTGGCAGAGGTCAGCACTCAGAAGATATCAGATCTTTCAAAGTAGACATGCATCTCCAGGAATGTGGCTGGCCAGACTCATAGGGCAGGTTTATTTTAGACCTGAGAAGTGCTCCTATGTAGAATGGGAAGGTGATGAGGGAGAGCCTATCCCTTCAGGCTCATTGCCTTTAAACAGATATGGCTGTTTGAAAGAGACCAGAGGAATAGTAAGTACATCCAGTGAATGCTTCACTAGCCATTTTTCTGGTCTTTCTGTTGATGAGCAGTAAGAAGTCAGTGCTCGGCTGTCACAGATATGAGAAGAAAACACTTTGACCTGCCTTCTGATGCCAGCCACAGCTTCCTAGGCCTTTTCTCCTGAGGACCCCATGGGTCACCTCCATAGGTTTGCATTAAGCCAGAGCACTGCATTTCAAGTGATTTAGGGTTAATATGCCATGTACAACCACAGCTTCTCTGGGCTGGAACATTTGCTGTCATTATCATGAGTGAGAAGATTTTTCTTCTGGGTGCCTGCAAAGTGTTGAAGTCACAGCCTGGTTTTTACAGTCCTAGAAGGAAGTGCTAAGTGCATTGCTTTCTAATCTTGTTGCAGAGATTTTCAGAGAGGAGGCTGTGCTGTGGGAAGCAGTGTAAGATACAGAGGGATCCAGCTTGCATTTGTTTGACTATTCAAGCAGCCATCAAGGGACAGATGCTCAGGGAAAGTTCTTGCTGTCCTGTGGAAGGAGCACGTGCATTTGGAATGATCCTTCAGTGCAGCATCCAGGATGCATTTGGAATGATCCTTGAGTGCAGGAAGGTAGAATCTCTCCCTGGTCCAAGGAGTCTCTTGGAGTGTTGCAGTTGGCGCAGTTGAATGCTCCCAACATTGTCCTAAGCAGCAGCTGGTGGTGCTGTGTGACAGGGCTCCCCTGGCACTGAGGTACAGTGACTGCCAGGGAACAGACTGTGTTAGCAACTGCAGTGGCCATGGGGAAATGGGACAGGACACATTATGGCTGGGGAGTCTGTGCTGAACAGATGCAGTGAGTCCATCCCAAATCCTGTGCTACTCCTACCAAATACTTTGCTACTGTGGGGAAGGGAGAACACTTTATCTCCTCTCTGTTGTACAAGGTTTCAGAACATCCAGCACTTTTGAGCTGCAGAACATCCTCCTTTCCTTTGTAGTCTTCCTGTAAGGGGCATGATTTAACCTTGTGTCTGCTCCCTTCTCAGCCCACCACACAGAAGCAGCATAGGTATGGCTCCTCATCTAGTAGGAATGTGTTCCAAGTGCTGAATGTCCCCTCCTTAGTATTTTTGACCCTGCTTTCTGGTTTGGATATGCCATTGATTCATGCCAGTGTGTATCTTGCTGAATCTTCTCTGTACTATGTCTAATATTTTCCTGCTAAAAGGTCTTTTAAAATGGCTGCTCGTAGTCAGGGACTTCACCAGTGTCAGTATTGTCCATCTCACTGGAGAGAATAATCTGGGGAACAGACCTGTCATCTGATCTTTGACAACACGCTTTTTTGTCTCTTTGAAGCTTTGAGTCCTGGTTATGGGTAATGTAGATAAAAGTGTCCATTCCCACCACCCTTGTCTCTGGAGAGCAGAACACAGAAGAGGAATGAAGGGCTGTGGAAATACTAAGCATCATTTTATTATGACCTTTATGGAGACAGTGGGAGAATGGAGGAAGGACACCATGAAGACAATATGATAAAACCACACAGACAGTGCTTAAGGTGTAGAGAAAAAAACCCAAAGAGACATCCAGAGCCAAACAGATGGGAGAAGAGGAAGAAAGATGAAAACAGGAGACTGAGCAAGACAGGCAAGGAATGGCAGAGCCATCTTCTTCCAGTTTATCCAGGGAGAAGCAGGAGCAGACCTGGGGCTCTCCATCCATGAAAAAAACAGCTTTCTGCACACCATTCTCCTGTTTTCCTGAAATCTCTGCTTTTGCTCCTCCAGGCAACCATTAATCTAATATTAAGCCCCTTAACCTCTCTAATTGTTCTCTTTCAGTGTCAGCTGGTTTCCTATTAACCTTTCAATCTCTCAGTAATGCAGTTACTTCTGACTCCAGCCAGACCTAGCTCTAAAGCTTTACCTCCGGCAGTGAATTTTCCAAGCTTTCACTTTTTTTTTCTTTTTCTTTTCGGTAATGATTATTACTGCTGTTAAGGAGCCAGCTTGAACCAGCCTCTAAGTGCACAGGGCCGAACCAGTTGGAGTCTATAAATAGCCCTTCAGTAACCTTGTGCTTTATTTCATTAAGTTGATTGGCTTCCCTCTCGCCACTTCGTTGCATCTCTGTCTCTCTCTCCCCTCTCCATTATTGATGTTGGTTCTTCTGTTGCACTCTGAGACACCTGCTTGTTGATAGCAGGGTAGATCAGCCCTAGGTTTTTCCAGCCTGCACAAAATAGTTGTTGCTGGGGTAGCATCTCTAGAGTTTCGTAACAGGGGGAAAGCAGAGGGTGAGGCAGGTCTGAGACAGCAAGGGGGAAAATATCCATGCTGTGCAATAGGAAATTGTATGGCTGAGCACCAGTCACAGGGACAGAATTTGCCACTCATAGGCTGGTTTTCTCCTGTGACACTTGCTGGGATTATACTTGAATGCAGTCTCTTGTGCAAACCTCATTTTGCTATATCAAAGCCAAGGCATCTGTCCAAGGACAAATGGCACTGCCGTTCAAATTAAGCAGACATACAGTACCCGGAACGCAATGTGAACTGTCTGCTGTATCTGAGACCAGCCTTCTGGCAACTTTGACATCACTGATCAATATACTACTGCTACCTGACCCTGCAACTTAGCAGAGCATAGTTTGCTCGCTGACCATCACTGTGTCAGCTCAACAGCGTTTTCATGCTGTGCCTCTTCTGATTTACCTGCTTCTTTTAGTGCTGATGCAGTTCCTGAGCTCTGCTCAACACTGATGCCTCTCCCCAGCACCTGCAAACTGCTGCTTTTTTTTTTGTAAAGTACAATGAATGTTCGCAGCGAAGACTGAATTGAGCTGACCTGAAATCTCCGAGGTCAGTGTAAATCACAAATCACAGCTCAACATCACAAGGCTATGTCTGAGTGGCACTTGCAAACTACTCGTGTGCAGCGATGCAGTGGGGCAGAGCATCTGCCAGTGCTTCACAAGTACTGGGGTGCTATTGCAGTAGCTTAACAGGCTTTGTTTGATGGATTCAGCAGCAGTAATGGCTTCTACAGGGGAAGCACCATCTCATTGTAGAAGAGCTGGGATCAGGGATTCAGTCATGCCTCTCTTTTGCTCCCTGAGGAGGGGTAAGTTCTTTCTCCATGAAGCCTCATTTTTCACCAAAGAGAGAGACTCAGAGGAAACTTTTCCAATATGTGCTTAGGCTGACGTTTACAGCCCTTTGCTTCAGCTCAGAAGGATTTGTGTGTGTGAAAGCTCTTCTGTTTTTTTCTAGCCGTATCATTTGTCTAACACCAGCTGTTACCTTTCCCTGAGAGTCCTGCCTCAAAGTCAACAGCAACTTACTAAAATAATAGGAGCTATTCTCTTCTGCTCTCTGTACAGCTCTGTGTGTCCCTACTTGCTCACTTACTACTATTCCTTGTTGTTGGAAGGGCAGATTCTGGCAGCAACAAGCCTTTGTCTTATTTTCTGGCAAACAACCTCGGTCTGGAACAAGGCAGGAAAGACAAACAGTGAAGAAATGAGAGCTGGTAAAGCTGGGGTTAGAGGAGAAGGTTATCTTCTGGTGGCTTTTTTTTTAACCACCGAGTTTGACAGGGGAAACGTTTTGTATAAGCACTGTATGTTTGGAAAGCACACCTCCTTCACCCACTCCAGGGCAGGTGGCAGCTGGCATTCGCATCTGTTTAATAATACAGGTTCTCCAGGATGCTGTGCACTCACTTTCCATCGCTCACAGTTTCTTTGCCTTCCTGTTTATCCTTTTAAATCCTCAGGCCTTGCCTTTGCTCCCAGGCACCGAGGTCTCAGCAGGACAAAGGAGCCTCCTTGGGTGCTGCATTGCGGCAGTGGTCACTGGGGCAGTGCCTCCCACCTGCATGCCCCTCAGCTCTCCCAGTGACCACTTTGGTTGCTGCAAGTTATGGAAGGAGCTCTGGGTTGGTGGCTGAGCCAGACCCTGTCCCTGCTTGTGAAGGCTGGGCTCAAGCTCAGGATGTTGCCCATCATTTGTGATAGGAAGAGAAGGCCCCAAGGCCTCTCTGGTCCCTGCTGAACAGGAACGAAGTCCTGAGGCCAGTCAGCACCTTCCTAACAGAGGCCCAGCAGAGCAAGGGTTCTCAGCTTAGCCACAGAGGAGAACTTGGGGTCTGAGTCAAGCTGAGTACCACTCCCCCACGCACCATTCACACACTGCCATGATTTGGGGGCTGCTCAGAGCCCCTTCAAAACTTCTGTGGTGGGCACCATGCTGTCCATAGCTGCTGGTGGAGGGCAGCAGTACTGACTTGTGCAGGTTGGTGGCATGTGGTTGCAAAGTGACATGGACTGCCTGCCGAAAATGCTGCCTTTCACTGAGGGTGATCCAGAGTCCTGCGGAGCAGAACTCAGAGGGGAAGCTGACGCGAGATGTAACTCCCTTTGCAAAACCACGCCTGCTTTTTTGATCTGTGTTATGACAGGCAAATGGTATCAAACCCTTCATTAGCTACATCCCAGTTGCCTATTTTTCCCTGGCTTCTATGGCCAGTGCCATTTATTCCCCTTCCCTTGGGAAGCTTCCTAAATATTTATCCCAGTGATCAATCATATGACCCCACTGTAGCAATGTGATACAGCTTTAGTTGTGCTAATCAGCTTAGCTTGGGCCCCTGACCCCCGTCATCTTATTTTAGGAAAAAACTTTACACAGTGCCTGGTAAGGGCTGTTCAGTCCAGAGGATTTAAATCTAAAGTGAGAAATAGCAACACAGACTTTTGCTTTTTTATTTAGTAGCCAGAACTCAGTATACCATTATTCTGATTTGTCATTTCTCCAGGAGGAGTTGAGCTTTGAATACTACACAGAGGTTTCAATTGCATGGTAAAATACTTGGCTCTTTTGACTGTTAAGAAAAAACACCCCAAATAGTAAATATTGAGTGCTTTGACTGAAGAACTTAAGAGATGTTCAGTCATCCAAATGGACTTGGACACTGAATCACTCCCCTCCTTTCTCCTCTGAACTCTAAATGAGGTCCTTTCAAAGAAAATGGGCTGTAGAGAAAAGAATAGTGTCTAGTGCAGGGGACTGGAAACTTTTGCCTTGAACCTCTGGGAGTTTTGTGGAGGAGATATCAGAAGAGAGGTGGACTTAAAGAGACATGTATTGTTGGAGTGTTTTTTTCTCCACAGGGAGACATCTCTACTCCAAAACACCAGCAAATGTCAGAGATGAATGAGCAGCCAAGACCCCAGCTCATCAACTGGTCAGCCAGTCCTGCTGTTGGGAGAAATTATGCCAATAGCTAAGTCTCTTTCCAGTGCTCCAGGAGTGAAGTGTGAGCCCTACAGACATTATATGGAAATGTGAACTACATCATGTCTGGAGGAATTTCCTTTATTATAGAGATGAGTACTAACAACATCTCTCCACTGCATCATCTCTGAAGGGAATAGACTGGCTTTAACCATACCAAGGGCAAATTAACTATACTGGGGTAAAAGAACAACTGGAAATATGTTGCTGTGTAAGAGGAGGATCTAGCAGAAATGGAGCATTTTCTGAAGCCTGAGAACTACTCTACTACTACTGCCAGTGAACACCCAGTGGGCTGCCAGGGCAGGGAACATCTCCAGACCTGCCTGAGGACTTTTCCCAGCCCAGCTGCTGCAGCAGCCTCATCTCCCAGGTTTCTGAAGCACCATCTGGATGCGACAGGAAGATCTTCAAACTCTGTTTGCTGCATCTCCAACCCTTGCACCTGCCTGCGAAGCATGTCTGAGTCAGTTAATCATCCTGCTTTCTCAGCAGATGAAAGGATCCCTGTTTTTAGCATCCCAGGGGAGACATGGCAACTCCCCAGGTGTAGTAGCAGACTTTGAACATCCTGAAGGTCTTGAACTTGTATTGTCCTCTTGACTTGAATGTGGTTTGGAACTGATTAACTTGGCTCCTTCAACCTCTGGAAGGGAATGTTCTTTCTGCAGTTAAATATTTACTCATCATTGCACATAGACCAGGCATTACAGTAGCCTGGGCAGCATTTGTATTTTCTCTCCATAAATTGAAATTAAAAGGAGCATTCTCTCATATTTTAGTGTTGCCACTTCCACCCTTCATGGTAGTCCAGTCATGCCCTGTTCAACTTAGCTATTCTGTTAGCAACATACCTAGACCATGAGATTTGAAGCCCACACTACAGGGAGTCCACTTTGCACATCCAACAGATTCCTCGGTTCCAAAGTACATCCTCAGACAATGGCATGAATCCCGTTTCTGAAAATCATGTGTCTCTAGCACTTATAAATGCCTTTGCATGACATTGGGAGAAGCTGAGTTCCCCTCCCCCCCCGCCCCCGCTTCCAGTCTTCCACTGGCAGAAGTCTTATGGCAAAAGTAATTTCTATTTTAGGTAGCACCACAGTGAAGTGGTTAAAATGGGAAAATCTGAAGTATCGGTAGGGGCTTTTAGAAATACTGGGATACCCCCATCTTCCCACCATTACTATCTGCTGTAAATGCTGGTGTGTGTACCTCTGTCATACCAATATATCCAACAGGTACATATCACCCCTCTCCACTGCTCCCCAGCGTCAGACTGCTCCATCCTGACCGTGGCAGGCCAGAGAGAACTGTTTGCCAGCCCCAGGACTTGGTCTGGCCTCCAGGACACCAGTAGGTTGGCACTGCTGCATCTGTGGCAGGGAAGGAAGAAAAGCTGGAAAGTATTTGGGCTCTGCTCAGGACTGAGTAAACACTGTAGCTTTTGCCTGGGGATAGGTGCAGTCCCTGACCACGGTATTGATGACAGTGACCTCCCTGTTGCTCCTCCTGGCAGAAGGAGTCTCCTGCTTCCTCTGGCTCAGGCAGGCACTCCTTTTCCTTTTTTTTTTTCCCCCACCCCCATGGCACCCGGCTGTTAGCTTACCATTTCAGTCACCAATGACAGCAACCAAAAAATAATACTACTGTACTCGGTTAATCCATAGGAAAATCCCACATCGGTACACAAAAGGTGGAGATGGTGTTCACGCATTTTCCCCTAAGGGCCTTAGGCAATGGAAATTTTCTCAAGCTCCATTCATTAACAAAATAGATGAGCAGTTATGTAAGATCACGTGAGGAAAACGGTTGGTCTTTGGTCAATGAAAGAGTTAGTCACACATCATCGAGCTGGATGGCCCTGGGAGGAAATGTGGAGCCACCCTTTGCCTGTTCAAGGACTGAAGAGGGAGAACTTTAGCCATAATTCCTCACTACCCCCTAAGCTTAAGCACCACCTTTACAAACTAGGCATTGCAGGAGGTGTGTGGTGGTGCTAAGCAAAAAAAATAGGGAATTGAAGTCTGTTGAGATCCTTGCCACCTTCCTCTTCCCAAATCAGTCAGCCCTCCTCTGAAGGAATTAAGTAACCAGCTGATGATTTTGGGGTGCAAATGCGCCTTGTGCATCCCCCACAGCCAGTCTGCTCTGGAAGCACTTAGAGGGTAAGTAAAAGAGCATAACAAAATTCAGTGGTGACAAGGAAGATAAAAATCTGTATTAGGGCTCTCAAGAACTACTAGAACATTCAGCTGGAGGAGGATTTTCAAGGATCCCTTCTGAAACTTGCCCATTACCATACTGGTTTGGACTGTTGTCTCTCCCACTTCAAATCAAAGATGATGCATCACACAGAATTTTGCTGGGACTGACTGTAGGAGAGAAGATAGGACACTGATTGGGATATGCACTTCAGTACTCAGTTAGACGCAGTCTGGAACAATATTTTACCACTTATCACTGGCTCTCATCCTCTCCGCTCATAACTCACTCAGGAGTCCTCCAGTCCTGTAAATTTAGGTTAACTTGGTCCCATGGCTCTTCTTAGCTTCTGCTTTTGGGCTTCCAGGTCTGACTTAGACAATGATGTCTTGCAGAAGACAATGAAATTAGCTTTGTTTGCTCTTGTTTGCTCTAATCCCTGGATGCTGAATAACCAGCTTCAACCTGCTTGTGTACTTTCACCTTGCAGCCAGTCTCTTGAAGGTCATTTCAGACCATTGGACTAGCAGGGCAGCAAAGCTTGGCAGGCAGCCTTCACGGGACATGGAGCAGCAATCACCTGGCACAAGCTATCAGCAGGACTCGAGGCTGATGAGTGCAGAGGAGGCCTGGAAGGCAAACTCATGTGGGGCAGGTAAGGGAGGATGTGGCTGTCAGGTTGTACCTGAACCATAGTTAGATGCCTGAGGGCTGGTAATAAGTTGTAATTGTGTAAACCAAAGTCCCTTCCACATTTGCTGGTCTGCCCCAAGTGCTGAGGTTGTGAAACCCTGGAAACCTGCTATGGAGAGGACACCCTAACCCACCCAAAACCACAGAAACATGCTGCCAGGAGGGCACCCTAGCCCAGTTGGGTGGGGCTGTGGTGCAGGGTACAGACTCAGTCCTCAGTAAAAGCCCAGCTGTCTCCCTGAGCAGATGGTTTCCAGGAAGAGTCACATTCCTGACTGTGAGGAGTTGAAAGGACCATGTATGGAACATGCCTTAAAATAGACAGAGATATAGGAACAGAGTTCAGGTTCCAGGCAGAAAACAGACATCTCAGGCGTTTGTTCAGGAAGGGAAGTGCTGCTAAAACTACAGCTGTTTCAGTCTTGGCTGCAAGTGTCTCTGGTAAACCCTAGGGTGGTTTTCACTTAAGGAAAGGATTCTGGTTGAATTTTTTTTTCCATACAAGTTTCTTTCTGTTTTACTGTTTTCTGTTTCTCTAAAAGCCGAGATAAGAGGGAAATAGAGTCCCCCCCTCCCAAAGTTTTAGGATATTGTAGAAAGACAGGTATCCTGAATTTGGAGGAAAAGGTAAAATCTCTGCCTTTTAAAGAATTGATATTTTGCTAGAGGGAAAAAAGCTCTTATTGAAATATTTTATTTCCATAACCTTAAAGTGGTCTATTTAGAACCATTTCAATATATCTAGCCCCCTGTGTGGTGAACTTGTTTTTCTTTTAAAAAAATCTCTAAATGTTATCATACTTAGAAAAGGAATCCCCTCAGCAATATTTCAAGCTGACAAGTTCTTTGAAAGCATCTCTTCCCCATAAATTGTTTGGTTGTGAGGAACCTGCACTAAAATTTGAGAAAGGTTTGGTGAAAAGTTGCCAGTAAATTCTCCTAAAACCTGTATCTTTGCATTGTAAAGCAATTCCTGGTCATTTTCAAACCAAAGAGCAAAGGGTTGCAAGATGAAGCTTCTTGTTGGTAGCTGGAGAACTCAGTGAGATGAATTTTGGCTTTAATTCTTATTCTTGCTACGTAGTTTGGCTTTACTCTTTGAAATGGTTGCTATATGGCCCTCTTGAAAATGATACACCACAGTGTCAGTTGTTTTGGTAAAATACTCAGAGCGCAGAGCCTGCAGAGTTTGCAAATCTGTTACCTCAGGTTAGAAGACCCTAGCACTGGTCAGGGCACAACATCAGTGAGCAGAAGGAGAAATCAGTTTTCCTTACTGCCCACCTGCTGCTTAGCTCTCCAACCAGCACAGCCTGACTTCTTTACAGCATCTGCTGGAACAAGTAGCACCAGGAGAACATGTGAGTTAATTATTAAACAGAATAGAGTCATTATGCCCTGTGTCACTGCTGTTCCTCACATAAATCTGCTGCACGATAGAAAAACAATCCTGTGCTATGAGAACAAAGAAACCTTTTCAGGATGAGCACATTTTCCTCTGCTGGAGACCCACTCTCACTTCACCTGCCTGTAGCTAGAATAGTGATGCACTTGGTCTCCATAAAGGTAGGGTGTTTGGAAAAGAGAAATGAAAATGATACAGAGGATAAGGGCTCTGATTTCAATGAATAATCTCCCCAGCTGTTAGACTAGGTTCGGAGCCATTTCCATTTGGAAAATATATTTCTACTACCAACATTTCAGAGTCCGGAAGGAAATATTTAAAAGTTACCTTTGGCATTTCAAAGCTAGCACAATTTCCACTAAGCTTCCCTTGAACATCTAGATAAAATATTAATTCCTGGATGAGGTACAGAGGCCCTGCAGGCTGTCAAACAGCAGCACAATTAAGGACACAGACTCTGGGACAGAGATGGTGAGATAACATCCAGTACTTTAAAAACCATCTGTGATTAGTTTCATTTGACTGACACACAGGAGAAAATGGAGACTTGCAAGTGATATCTAGAGATGCCAACAGCCAGAGAAAGGGTTCCCTCAGATGAAATAGCTGGTCACCTCAGCTCTGGAAGAGGATGGCAGAGAGCCAGTCTGGTTGCTCTGCTGTGAAGCTTCCCTGAAGCTCCTTTTCTTATGTAGAGCGGGAAGGGTCTCTCCTCTGTGGCTGCTAAGCCTGGTAGGCACGGGAGGCCCAGGAAGAGCATGTGCTGTGGTAAAAAGAGTGCATGGGCTGAGTTCCCAGCAGAGCTCCAACATGTCCATAGGCTGCAGGAGAGCCTGGGCTGAGGCATAGGAGTAGCAATGTTGGCAACCGGATGGGTCAGGCCAAGGGACACAGGTATGTCTTAGATGTTTGGCTTGTGTCCATAATGTGGCTTTCAGGTACTGTGCAGAGACAGATGCCCGAGTGTCTGCCTTTCACCACTTGGCATAATGGCCCTCTGGAGGCAGAGCAGAGCAGGGTGTGCGGTAGGAAACAGATGGCCAACATTGACCGTTTCTGTGGGGATTTAATTGCTGAGGATCTGTGCTCCAAGCACTCTTGCAGGCAGCCTCTGTACTTGACCCAAGGCATTATGTTGTCCCTCCCTTTGCTGACCAGTGCCAAGCTGAGTTGGTCCTTTGCTGCTCTTCTCAAAGAGGGCAGACGTTTTGGAAGGAGTTCCTCCCATTTGCCACATGCTGTAATAGCAAGGAAACAAAAACATAGAAGTCCTGGGGCTTAGGCAAAGCCAAAAAGCAGAGGGATTGACAAAGCTGACCACAGCAGCCAGAACTCCGGCCTCCTGGGAGACAGCCACTGGCTTGCAGTACTACTTCTCTGAATGTTGTTTAAAGGGACAACACAGAGCACACTCTTGCTCCTGCTGGGTTCCATCAACTGTGCTTGTGGTGGCTCTTGATATTCTTCGAGAGTTTACCTTGGCTTTTTCCCTACTGCTTCACTTGCACCCTGTGAAAGGACTGCAGTGCCCCTTGTCCCCTGGATGCAGAAGGAGTGCCTGGAGTAGACTGAGGAGTCAAGAACTGTGCCGGCTCCAGGGCTGGCTAGCTGTGCTTGCAGACCCGCTGACTCCCGGCTATGGCTGGATGTGAGGCACACAGTGAGGTCCTGTCCCACTCCTTTCACACATCACACATTTTAGCAGTGCTGTGCTGTGGCCACCTCCCTCATCTGTGACCCCATGGGCTGCACATGGCTGCCCAGCCTGCCCGGTCACCTCTTGGCTGCGATGTTGTGCTTCGTCCCCTGTATGGTGCTGTATGCCAGATGTATCTATCCCTTTGATGAGGCACCTGCTTCACTGACCTCTCACACCTACAAGCCACTTGGCCATACACTGCCTTTGCTTCAGGTGCTGTGTCAGAGCTCTGTAGTAACCAGCAAAGAACCTTCAGCGGGCTGCTAAAGAAAAGGAAAGTTGGTGAGAAAAGGAGTTGATACGTGGCACTCCAAGGCTGTGTGATCCATTTTATCACCGACTCTCCATCACTCTGCTCCCCTGCCCCCTTCTCCAGACAGCATCACAGAGAGATAGTATGAAGAGGTCCATATCTGCAAAGGCTTGGGAAAGACTGGATGTGTATAAGAGACACAGCTGAAAGCCTGGCCTGCCTGAGGGTCACTGAGCTCTTTAATTCCTCCCTGAAACATGCAAGGGCGTATCCCTTCACAGGTCAGGGGCAAAGCCTGCTTCCTTGCCTGAGCCCTGAGATGGCTGAATGTGAAATAGCTCCAGTTTAGGGGAGACAGAAGCACAAAAGACATGTCACTGCGTTGGACCCTGCCTCTTGGTATCTCTAATCCACCTGCTTTCCAATTCCATATGTTTAGTGCCAGCATGAACCATAAAGGTGCTCGCCTCTTTTTTTCCTCTCTTTGTCTCTCTTTGAGCAGCTCAGAGGCCATGTGTCACTAACTGGCTGTGGACAAGAGTTAATTGCAAAATGTGTGAAATGAATGTTAGTCCTCTATTACCAAAATGGCTGACCCAGGAATTTGCAGGTACATACATAAAAATTCCCTCTAGTGCCTTCTCCATTGGGATTTCTTGAGAGTTCAGCTGGCCAAGGATATGAAGGCAGGCTAGTTGCTCTCAGGTTGTTCTAGACTGGTCCCCAGTAACCCCCTGAGCTCTGCTTCTACCCTCCCTCCCTGCTTGTCAGAGTCTTGGTCTAACCCTTGCATAGGGAGAGACAGCCCTTTGTAACCAGAGAGCCTGTCTTGCCTGCCTAGAACCAGGACCTTTCAACTCAGTACTTTGTGGACTCTCAGCATGTCCACTACATCATGGCATATAAGAATGCAAGCACCTTCTCAGGACCGCTCTGCATAAAATATTCAGCATCCCAGGAGAAGCAGGGTGTCTCCAGTTCATGTCATATCACTTAAGTTCAGCTTAGCCAAAAGGCACTGGATTATTTTTAATGAGAAATGCAAGTGAATCTAGTTCATGGATAGGGTCAAGTTGTAAAGAAAATACAGAGATGTCATGCTGAATTAGGATAACTCTCTGCAGAAAGACGTGCCTTCAGGTGCTCAGAATCTCGGCTAACTCATGAGTCTGACTTATGTGTGCCCTAAGTCAGGACTAAAGTGCCAAGAAAGGTCATCTTTCCTGTTTCTGGTGCTAAAGGTGAGTGAAGAGACAGCAGGGCTCTGGATAGTGGCTGTGGGCAGCCAGCACCTTCTTCCTCCTAAAAGGGACTGCACAAGCCTTCTTGACTTGCCCTCTGTAAACCTTAGCTTCTTTAGCCATTGTAATGGGAAAACACATAGAATTAAGTAATATTGTCTTCTGTCCTTCCCAAAGAACCTTTATTTATTGTTTCTACTTTACACCGTGACTTCAGGATGTTATCCTGATTCTGAATGTTTAAGTGTTTTCCCATGTATGCAGCTTCTCTGTAACCATACAAGCTAGAGAGCAGTAGACACGTATCACAGCAGGGGATCTGGCACAGTGTATGTCTTTCTTCCTCTGCTTGGAAAGAGCAGGAACAAATATTAGTTTGAGATGAAAGAGAATGTCTTCACTTTGTTAGGAACAGCGCACTGATAATGGCTCTGCCTCACATGCTTGGCTAGCCTTGTGCCATACCCTGGGAGGCTGCCAAATTCGAGTTCAGCTGATCCCTTGCTATCTGCGAGGGAGGGCAGAGCCAATGCCCACTCAACGAGACTTTGTCCTCCTGATGGCAGGCAGCTTATGAAACGTCAGCCTCTGCGTGTGCTGGCATGGCAGAAAGACTCTGGCCCTCACAATAGCAGTGCTCTCTGTGGGTTCAGCTGGGAGAGGCTCACACGAAGTTAAACCTGAGCACAGGCAGGCTTAGACCAGTTTTCAGCAAAAACTCGTCAGTTATTGGCAGTGTCAAAGGCAACAACTGCACACTGAATAGGCTTTCCGCAGCCAGAGCACATGTACAATGGTGTGTGCATGCACATATATGTCTACACTAGCATACAAGTTCTGTACATGTAGGTTAAAAGCCACAGACTCTAAGAGCTGTTAACCATTCTCCACATTTCATACACGCTGTGGATGGGTCTCTGGGAAAGGCTGGTCTTGTCCTATGAAGGACCATAGTATCCAGACACTGTGGCTTGAGCTGTTGCTATCAGAGCACTCTGTGTGTTGCTGCCAGAGACCTGTTAGCATAAAGCACATCTTTGCCAATGCCATTAACTCTTTCCTGTTCAGAGGTGCTTTCAAACTGTGAGAAAATCCTGGTTTTACTTCTGTAATCGTTTCAAAGGGTGGGTTAACTATTCCATTGATGTCTTCATGTTCAAATCTGCTGCTGGCAAGATTAGGTGCATCTTCTGAGAACACATTGGCCCTATGGCTACTTAAAAGTAAGAGTTAATAAGGAGGTGGGGCTCTAAGGAGTACAGTCTTGATCCATACAAGGCTGAGCTGGGAGACTCACCTCTGAGATTCATTTTTACTAGCTGCTTGCAGAGGAAATGCTACCATTAACCTGGTTTGAGACAGCAGGACAGCATGCTTGAGGGAGCTCTCTCTGGCTAGGAGGAAAGTAATTCACCAGTCTGACTGTGGTTTCCCAAGCAATCTGCTCTTTTGTTGGAAATCACACTAGCTGACACAGGCAATGGGGAATGTTTGTTCAGTTTGAGATCACAGGCTCTTGTTTTGAAAGCTCAGTTTTATCATCAGTCCTAACTTCTCTCTCCATACAGCATTAATCACTTGTCTGGGAACAGAGGATTTGAACCGTCTCCAGAGCTATACAAGCAGATTTGGTGGCTGTCAGTAGTACTCTGTAAATAAGTCCCAGCAGGCAACTGTGTAAGTAAACAGCTTCTTTGTGAGCACCAGTGCCTTTCTCCACAGTTTACGTAGTGCAACGGAAGGGCTCTGTTAGCTTTTGTAGGGATGGGCTAAGCACCACACACAACTGGCAGGGATGATCTGCAGCTTCCAATTGACAGCTTTGCCACCCGCTTCACTGCAGCTCAGCAAGGGCAGGATTTGTATCAGGGAGTCAGGAAACCAGCTGTGTTGCAGAAACAGCTGTGCCATGACCTCATCTTTGTCCCTTGATGTGTATGTGTTTCAACATAGGCTTAATTACACAAGCGTGAACTCACCTACAGGGCCAGGTTTCTTACAAAGCAGTTTGTACCTGCCAAAGGAAAGACATGGTTTTAGGATGAATGACTGAGGGACAAATTCTCTTTTAATGCTTCATGGCAGGCTTCTGAAGAAGAGCATTCTGATGCAACTGAGAGTAATACATACCCTGAGACCTCAACAATTTTTTTTGAGTATTCCCCTTAGAAAATGATGTTTTTGTGACCATTTACATAGAATATTTCTGATTTATTTTGTGTGCAGATGTGTGTGGTTAAAAATGTAGAGAAAATAATGCATTTTCCTTTAAATGTGTTCATTTCCATTAAAAGGCTATTTTTCTGCTAAGTAATACCTGTTGTGTTGGATTTTTTTCCAGCTGGACGACGCTGCCTAGCCCTCAGGGGTCTGATGCTATCAGGCAAGACTCAAATTATTGAGCCACCAAAGATATAAATAAATGCTGCTAAATGGCTTAGCTAAGTGGCCTTTGCCCTTCCTGGGGGATGGAGATCATCTTCCATCAATATGATTAGCAGAGGAGATTGTGTATTGATTAATTGTCCAGACTCATTTCTCATTAGCTGGCGGTAGTCTCTGATGCATGACCTTTTCCACCGAAGTAAAAGCACCACATTTTACCAAGTCAAAGCAGCACATTTTACCCTTTAGTGATTGGGTGCCCAAACCCTTCAACCTCTGGGGTCCATGCTAACAGATTTGATAGTTGTCTCATTGAGGGTGAACAACCTTACATCCTCCTTCAAGATGCCTCCAGTCAGAGCTAAAACTGCCTGGAAGGTAGGGGGAAATATCCTGCTACTCCCTTGTCTCTCTGACAGAAAGCATCCCTAGCTGCAGAACTTGGTGAAAAAGAAGTCCAAAATACAGCCTGGAGCCAGGGGTGTGCTGCATGGGGCACACACAGATCACCCGTGGGACCTTGCATCGTTGAATGGGCTTAATCATCATATTGAGGCATTGTCCATAAAGTCAGCCTTTTCCTGCCGGGACTGGGCGTTGCTGCTTTCCCAGGGAGGAACTTGCAGTCCCATAGGCAAGGGAATGCTGGTGCAGCTGGATGGGGCCCCAGCATTTCCAGCAGAACATGTCCCCAGGTCTCCAGCTTCCAGAGCTGGCACCTCTTGCTGCTTATTGTGTGTGTGCCGCAGGTTTTAGCACGAGTGTTAACCTGTTCTTGATCTGCACAACAACACCAGGGCACCCCTGCTGCTCTTGGATGGATATTGCTTTTCCCCAGTTGGGCCTGGCCCTGGGTCAAGCGGGATAAGGAGGTGGAATTCACAAGCTCTATTCCTGTTGCTGCCATGCAGCATGACCTTGAGCAAGGCTGACACGAGGTGAGGGGAGATGGTCCTGTGACAATGTCCTTTGCTGTGCTGTGACACTCTGCTTCTTAACCCAGCAAGAGGGAGCATCATGTCAGTCACATGGACAACACAACTCTATCTGGGATGGAAAGTTAAATGGAGGAAACACGTTTTCCACCTGAGCAATGCTACCCAGTGGTGCTGTGCTGAACAGTGCAGTAACCAAGATGTGGACAGTACTGTGGTTCAGATGTTAGCATAGGGGAGCAGGAGATAATGACACTTGGACGAGGGTGCTGAAGCTATGTCCAACATTTCTGCTTCCACCTGTGCTGTCTAAAGGATTCTAGGCAACAGCATCAGGTGGAGACATGTACAATAGAGGCACATTTCCTGAGTCCTCCACCTCCCTGGCAGCTCTCACCCAGTGCCAAGGGGCTGGCAACAGCAGTGTCTAAAGCTGTCTTCTAGTTGTCAATAACAATAGTCATCTTACTTAACCTTTGTCTGTCATTGTGATGTATGATGTGAGGAGTAGTAGCTGCCCACCTCCTGGGGAAATGAGATTCTCAACTCACTTGTAAAGAGAACTGATGTCTTCAGGTAAAGGCTTTTGTATGGTCTGGCCTTGTGCTGCTGCAGTGCGCTTTGCTGCTTTAAAACATCAGGCCATTTCAAAGCTGCGATCAGGGTAAACTTAGATTAGGCTTATGTTTTCTGCACTGCTGAAATCTCACAGTCCTTTTCATGAGTTCAGGTTTTCAGTGTAGAGAGGAATGCATTCAGCTCATCCCTACCATACCTTCTGAGCAAGCACCAGAACGGGGTTTGTCAGGCATATGAAAGTTCTTCCCTGCTACTGCTTTATTTGAAGTTTGAGAAAATCCTTGTGGATGGGGAATTGGAAGGGAAAACAACAAGAACAAAAAAAGAAAAAGTGAACACAGCAGAGAATGAAAAGAAGAGATAAGAATGGCTTGAGGTCAGAGGCCAGGGAAGCATGAGTCCAGGACCCTGGAAAGGAGAAGAGGCTGCAGGAAGCACTGCAAAGGGCAAAGGAAAGGGACAAAACGAGGCTGGAGACAACCAGGAAAAGCACCAGGAAAGATAGGTCTGTGTGAGGGGGAACTCTTTGAGACAACTCCTGTTACAAAAGGGGATCTGGGGATCTTGAAAATGTATCTGACAGGAAAAAAGAATAATTCTGTGATTCCTCTCATGTTGAGACAAATGAAGGAGCTAAATCTCATTGAAATAGAAGAAGGATGACTGCAGATACTGCTCAAGGCACTTTACATATCTCAGTGAAACATGCCCTAAGAGAAGGGCAAATCCATGGCCCAGGCATTACAGATTGCTTGGGAACTCCTGCCAGCAGTGTGTTGTCTCTTTGAAGGCATCCAGAGAAAGAGGACTGTCCTTGGCAGCTTGAGTGTGAGTGTGGAAGAACACAGCCTGCCAGGAGCAAGACACTTGAGACGGGCTTTAGACTAAGACATGGGGTTTTGTGTGAGCTTTTTAGTTGGGACTTGTGTGGTTTCCATACTGGCTTTTGATGTGTAGTTGAAGGAAGAGCATAGATATTAACATACTACAATGACTGAAGGAATATAAGAGAGCAGGAGTGTAACAGTAATTAGAACAGGAAACTGAAACTCCACCCAAGATCATATAGCCAGTATATATGGGAAACTAGGAAAAACAATGGAAGTGCCTGAACGCTAAGACAAGGACCTCATGAGCAATATGCAGAGTTGTGTGCCAGGACTTTTGGAGGCAGGATGGATACTTGGCATGGCTGGACCACTGAGACTGAAAAATTTGTGCTGCTCAGAAGAGCAAAGACAAGTGGGGTGTGCATGACATTCTTGAGTGTGAAAAAAACAAGCACGAGCAGAGGTGATAAAGCAAATCATGTTTGTGTTCAAGTCACCTTGAGGAAAGACAGCTGTGGTTCTGCTGCAGTTATTCAGGGTTATGTCTGGATATTGATGATGGTCTCTTATGTTTTTAGAATTATATGCAGAACCAGGGATTGTCATTACTGCAGGTTTTAACTTCTTACATGGAGAAAAAGGTGCTACTGGCACCTAGGCTGGACCCAGGTATTCCAGGATGCACTGCCTGACATTTCTTCACTAAAGAGGCAGATAACTAATCACAACTGCTCTTGTGTTTGATCCGGTCTTGGTAACCCCTGAGACATGTAAGAACAATTTGGCACAAGATAACTTTTAACTTTGACTGTGCACAGGCCGATTCTGTTTAAATTAAATGGAAAAGTAAATATCATTAGGCCACAGCTAAGATTTTTCAGCCTCCAAACATTAATGGTCAGAGATGTTATGGGACTGAAGTGATGAAGCAATGTGAGTTAAAATCCTTAAGTATTTATATGTGGAATGCTTTCAGACTCAACATGATAACAGCTACCTTACTTTTCCAAACCAAGAGTAGAGGGAGAGCATATAGAAATGTGGCTTACTGGTGAAAAAAATTCCTCCTGTAGAGATGGGAGTGGTCAGCAAAGAAATGTACATTGCAGAGGTCACAAAGTTTAGAGGAAAAGACATGCCAGTCACCAGAAATCAAGGTGAGATAGATCTCACAGAGTTGCTGAATACAGTTCTTTGTAAAGGTGAAAGAGCAGGGCAAGACATAAGACCTCTATGCAGTGCAGCTAAGATCAAGGCATGCTTCAGAAATCAGACATTTTGCCTCATTTTGCATGAAAGATGATATTGAAAGGGATTACAAGTTGATGGCTGAAAGTGTCTGGAAATAGAAACAATCCCATCAGAGGTCAAGGCAAAACTCACAAGGTTTATTCAGATCAGAAGGTGCCTGGAGACAGATCAAGCAGTAAATCCAATAGCATTGATATACATTCAACCTGTGCAAATCGAGGTTGGGTGGGGACCAGAGAGTTGTCTAGTATCAACAATTTTACCCAGATTTAATTAAGGAACAAACAAGAGATATAGTTATTTACAGATCCAAGAGCTTAGAACAACTCTTCTTTTTATTCTAGAACAAAATAGAAAAATTAAAAATATGGAAATGCATAGATAATGAGACAAAAATCAGTGTGATTGTATGAAAGGTATTTTTTATTATTTTTATATTTGGGGAGGAGAATAAATATTTTTTTAAACATTGGTTATGTGGTATGTGAAAGAAATCTGGGTTTCACAGAAGGTGGTTGGGAAGCTGTGACAGCAGGAGAGTGCAGGAATTCAAACTTGAACCAAAAGTTGGGTGACAAATTGCTTAATGAAGAGACTCCGAAACATGAAGTAGTAGGCAATTGCTAATGAAATTACTTAGGGACTTGTTTTGGCAGCAGCTAATTTCATATCTTCACTGATGACCTTGGAGAAAAAATGTAAATATTAGCTGAAGAGGCAAAACAAGGATGCGTTGCCAGTATAGAGAAGGAGAAAAGTATCTTCCTGAAGAGTTGGAAAAGAGAAAATTCTAACAAGTGGAAAGAATGGCACTAGAGTGATCTGGACAAAAAGAGAGGTGATGGTAGAAGTCTAGATGGTCTTTGCTTTTTTTAGCCTAGCGAAAGGAATGTTAAGAGGGCATATGATTGCTGCCTATTAATACATGAGATGGGTAAATCCCAGTGAAAGAGAACTGCTATTTCAGCCAAAAGACTAAAGAGTACTGGCATGAAAACATATATGCATCACCTGCTTAAAATAGAGGCTAGATACTAAGGGGTCATTTCAACCACAATAACAAAGAGGCCTCCTTCTAGCCACATGTCAACTGTTTTCAGATATATGCCATAAAAAACAACTCTGGAGGCAAGTTCTCTCTCTCCTTCGTACAATCTCAAACAAGCTAAGCCCTACTCCCTGGTCTGTTGTGGGAAATGTTAGCTAAGCCATGCTGTAGGCAACTCATAATTCCTGCTGCAGGTCAATCTCCTCCTCCCCCCACTCCCCAAATGTCAGAGATTCAAGATCATGGGTTTTTGCCCAGCTTCACTTGAGCTATGAATTACAGTCCCTGGTCTCATTACTCATGGGATCTGGGCGTGTCGATGGCTGCTATTAGCACAAAGAAAATTCTTAGGTGACCTTCCCCAAAAAGTGCATATTTGCACAGCTTTTGCTGTTGTGTTCCCTCTGATACAAGTGGACATGTTACCACAGCTCCTCATGGGGCTCTGGACAGTATTACATGGGGTGATGGAAATAAACACAAGATATTTTGTACCCTAAAGCATCTTTTATCTTCCCTTTCCAATTTTCTCCTCAACTTATTCTACCTATATGAGGAGTCATCTGGCTCACCCCTACTGTAAAAAAAACAATGATCCAGGACTGAAGCTCCAGACGAGAATCAGAGCTGTGTTCCTGGGCTGCCTGTGTAGGCCTCATGAGAAAGATATGTTGCCTGGCATCAGACACAGCCCTATAGGGAAAAATTAGCTCCAAGGAAGCATAAGGAGACAGGAGGAGGGTGCTGGTCATGAGCCCCTTGTTGTGACTGATGTGCTCAGCTCCATCTGTTTAGCTTCCACTCAGAAATGTTCATGTTTTGTTCAAGGAAGACCACTCCATGTAGCTGCGCTAGCCTATGCAAATGTGACCTGGAGACACAACTTCCAAAGACACATTTGCGTTCACTTGACTGCAGGCATCTTCCAGTGATGTATCCTGTGTGTAGACACAGTGGCTGGCACATGATGTTCCTGCTGAGGTCTTTTCATGCATCAAAACTATGGCAGAGGCAGTGGCTCCTCTGTTGACTCCTCAAAACACTGATGTTTGATGCTTTCGGAGGTTGAAAATTATTTCCCTGTTTCCTGAAAAAAACCCACTGAAACATCAATTTCTAACCTAATGTACTATGATGATTGTCCCAGGTTCCCTTAGAAGACAATGACACTTGGGATATCTTGTAGAGCACTAGAAGATGTCTGCCTGTCATTGTCTCCATGTACTGTTCCGCTTGACCATGCAAGATCACAGAATCATTTTGCAAATGGGTCTCTGAATGTGTCTTTTTTTTATGTTAGGACCTGTGTGCATGAGGGCATGGGCCCTATTTTCTGTCTGTATGTCTCTGTGCAGGTTCAACCCTCTGCACCAAGAACATGAGAAATGTAAGGAAAGCAAACTCCTTATGCTGCCAAATTAAAGAGCACTAGAAATGTGGCTGGAATAATCCTGCCACTCTGACAGCTCAGACAAGAAACTGTTAAGAGTGCACAGACTGGGAATACTGGGATAATATCAAATGGTGTTGAAGGTGCACTCTTGGGTTTTCAGATATTGCCCCACTGTGCGTTCTCTCCATTTGCAACATGCAGATGCTGGGAGAGGAGACATTCACTGCCTGGCAGTGGGGTGGCAGAAAGCCTATCAGTCAGAGGACAGCTCAATGTAGGAATTGTGTCTTCCAACTGAGTCCCTTGTCTGGAAGAGCTCTTCCACCCACCACAATGCCCTGCAATCTTTCTTATTCTGCCAGATACTGAGCACAGTTGCTTGCCAAAAGTCACTGGCTGAGAGAGGCTACTTCTTGGTAAAGCATGCACCACAGGCTGGGATTACACCAGCAGCAGTAACTTGCCCCTTCTCAGGCACTGGCCAAACCTTCTGAAGTCTATTCTTCCTTGTGAAGGGAAAAAGAGGTTCTTCTGATGATGCCAGTTGAGTCTCATCAACACCAGTGCCCTCTCCCCTGCATTCATCTGCCAAGAGAGACAGAAAGCAGAGTGCCCAACTGACAAGTTTAGGAGGAACTGAGGGTAACCACACAGGTGAACAAGAAAATGACAGGAGCAGTGTCCATGCTCCTGATATCCTGTGGACCCCCTGGCTCATGGTGTGTGGTCATGTTTACCACCAACAGACTCCCAGGAGCATACAGCTCCACCAGGAGATCAGGGAATGAGACTTTTCCTATGCACTCCATGGAGGGCACCGGTGTATGAGAGGGACACCTCCCAGGGGGCAGGGGTGGCAGAGGTCCTGATGGGAGCTGGCCAGGGCATGTCACCCATAGCTGACATAGTCTTAAAACATGCACTGCTCCAACATGCCTATGAACAAATTGAGGGAGATGAAGGAAAGAAGGGAGCCCTTTGTATCACTCTGGGAACAAAGACTGGTCTGTGAGACTGGGAGTAATACTGACCCAACCAGCATCAGCTGCCGTTGTTTCTTCCGTCACACTGACAATGCACAGTTGCAGGGTTTCTTTCCCTGTGAGGAGAATGGGATTTAGTGATACTGTAAGTTAGTCAAACAGCAGCCAAGATACCAATTCAAGTCCTGTTCAATGGATGCAGCGTTTTCTTTGTGCTGTTTTACTCCCACTTCCTGTATTTTGCGCTAAGGCTCATTTCCTCTCCTTTTTATTCTGTGGCACAAGGACTACAAATGCGCACACACTTGCACTCTTCACGTTTCCATTTACCTCCTATTTTGGAGGAAGCAGCTGGTATTTATGTTGCTAGGGATATCAAATGTTTTTGCCAAGACAGCCCTCAGAGAAGCAAACAGTGTTAACTACAAAAATCAGCATTGGTGCACACCAGCAGTGTCATGTCCACCCAAAAGAGTGTGGCACTGCACCTTGCTCTTTCAGGCTGCCTTTGCCAGGATCTTGGGTAGACAATGGGTCAGGGTTTTCCAGCAAGTTTCCTCTGAGCTTGGGAGAGAGACCACAGCCACGCCCTGCTGGGATCTAGTCTCAGCTGGGAATACAGGCTAGGAAGCAAGGCTGGGGAGCAATCCATGGAACAAGAGCCAACTGGGAGCTCTGTACGCAGCAGCCAGCCTAGGTGAGCTGTCCCTGCCCTCACCACCCACCCACCCTTGGCAAAAGGCTGCCTTCCCCCATCTGCGGATAAGGGAAGTCCTGACCATATGGCTTGCACTCACAGGGTCCTATGCAACTGGTAGAGTGAGGGAGAGGGGACAGGTCACGGAGTCATCTGACTGCTGGTGGCCTCACATCTTGTGACACCTACAATAATGCACACTTGGTGCCCAGAAGCAGATGCTGAGCTACAGCTTCCCTTTTCTCTTGAGTTGTGATCCAGGTACAAAGAGAACTCTCTAAAGTTTCCTCCTCCATCACAGATCTACTTATCATCTGCATGGTCAGGAGGAAGGCATGCTGTTTGGCTAGACTTTGTCTCTGTCTGCAAGCCACTTGCTTAACTGCTCCCCATTGCTACATATTCCTGTAAAATCAGGACAGTTCTGTCTGACTCTGAAGAGCTAGAGGTCAGCCACAGATAGAGAGACTGGTTGGGATGTGTATCAATTGACCTGGGAAACCTCTCAAGGAACTCTCTGATGTGTCTTGTTCATGAATTGAAGGGTAAGCCAGTGTCCAGATTGAGGCCAGGAAAGAATCTTTGTTCTGGTCAGGTAGGGAAGAATTGTAGGCATCTGATTTCATCTGGCAGATATAGTACTGCTATTGCAAGAAGCTGGGAGCTGGCAGTCCTGTGCTTACAGGCTTTTATTTGGAGAGGTTCCCATCAGTTATAGGTGCTGGGAAGCATTTCTTGGGTCAGAAAAGGGGCAGAGTTTGCATATAATAAACAGAAAGACGCCTCCTTATTGACCACAGGCAGGCCTCTGTCCTGCCAATTAATACCTGAATTATTGAGTAATTTCTAATGGTCACACAGTGCCAGATATATTGAGAAAAGAACAGAGCAGAAGGATGGAGCACTTTAAGCTCCACTAGAGCTCTGGGGCCATGGGAAGCAGGAGAAGAAGGTCAAAGACTGTTTCACTCAGTGCCTGCACAAGGTGTGAGCAAATAAGATCTTGAGAAACAGTCCTACTTCTTTCACTGGCTGGCTCCAATGTACTTGATAGGTTTGGTAGTTTTAGGGGAGGAGAAAGGAAAAGAGGAACTTAGCCAACTCCCTTAGAGGAGACCAGCCCATGGCTGGAACTGAAAACAAGACTGCTGGAGAGCCAGAACTAACCCTGGCTGTGCCAAGCAACACAGCACATCCCCTTCAAAGGCATGGCTGTGGCTGGGTGAATAGTGTCCTGAAAAGTTTTGCCAAGCTGCGAATCCACAGCACTGGAAGAAAAGGAGCGAGGACTGGCAGAGCAAGGTGTGTGGGTAAAGGATGACTGCACATAGACCTGTGGGCCCTAGGCAAGCCATGCAAGCCTCAAAAATCTTAACATGGCTGGAGACAGCTGATGGCATAATATGATGGCAGATGAGACTGACTAGAGTTCTGTGGGTCTGTGGTAGAGCAGTCTGCACAAACAAGATTCAGACTGATGGCTGCTGATGGCTATCATTGCCAGTACAATGGAGGAATGCAAAAAAATGGAAAATTATCCTGCTTATTCTGAAAAAGGCCTCTAGAAGGGCCTAAACTGGCTGAGGAACTAGCCACAGAGCTCATCTCCCAGGAACCCTGCTATCACAGTTTCAAGAACCCTTCCATTGCAAAGTGCTGCAGAACCACTAGTGATATACCAGTATAGTGTCATGTGTGTATAACAGAGACAGATTACAGAGCTATACGTATATCTGTGTAAACATGTGTATGTTTGTATATGTATGTATGCCATGCAGAAATCTCTTGCAAAGAGCCTGAGGCTCCAAACAGCTCTGGACTTACTGACAGCCTGAGAAGGGACATGTGAGGGCACAGCACAAGGGGAGCCCCTGACACATGCAGCCAAGGGCAGAGCAGCCCAAGATAAATTGAAGCCAGCACTGCCTGGCCAAAACTAACATGCTCCTTGTTGCCTAATCTGTGAGGACTCATCCCAGAGTCCTGAAAAAGTCTCAAGCTGTGGTGCACACATGTGGAGGGCAGAGCAGCACCTTGGTTGCATTAACAGTAGCAACCTGGGCAAGGGCATGGTTTTATCACCGTTATCACCAGGGTGTGAGTGCTTACTGGAAAGCTTTCTTATTCTGGAGTACAGAATCTAAAGGGAAGCAGTTGGATTGCTTCCTCAGCTCGCCTGGCTTTGGCACACATAACTGAGCTCCCCAAATATTGCTTTAGCAGAGAGTTGGACACAGAGCAGAACAAGGAGGGTGTCTCTCTTGCACAGTGCTGAGCAGCCCAGTTGCACATTGTTCAGCATAAAGGAGGAACAGCAGCAAAACCATCTTGAGATATGACCAAAATCTGTTTGAGAGGGAAATTCAGCTGCCCATTCTGCTGGGACATTAGGCTAGAATGCTCAAGATCAGATTTCTGTCAGAGGTGGCTCTGTTGGTTGCAACGAGATTCCCACATTAATCCTGATGTAGTGGTGGGCAACAAATGCACCTCCACCTTGTCCAGCACTGCCAACACCGTGGAATTTTTCCTTATGGAAACTATAAACCTGGGAACATTCTTGAGTGTAGAAATGGCTTTCTTCATTGGAGAGGGTGGACAGGGCATTCTCTTGCTATGGAGAGTTGGAGAGCCTGGAGTAAAGCATGGCCTCTCCTGCTGCCATGCTTGTCCCTGATGGCAGCCTTGCTCCAGTTGTGCCCTCCTGCCCCAGCTCTGAGTCTGCATCCTGGCCATACTGTCCCTGCAATTTAAGGTTGGTTTAGCCAGCAAGAAACAGCCAGAGTGTGCTCAATCTTAAACATAAGTCTGTGTTGTTTATAGAAGAGAAGGTCATACTGGATCCAAAGAGTGGAGGGAAGATCTGGTCTTAGGTTCACAACCTTCGTGTAACTCAGGGTCAGTCAGAGCCATGAATGTGCAGGGCAGAGGTTAAGTGAGGAAGAGTGGAGAAGTAAAGCCACAAATATCCCCGTATGAAGGCCAGGAAGGGAACATTCTGCTCAGCTGTCTGGGCAGAGGTTTATGATTGTTTCCTATGCTGCTCAGGGGCGTTATGCACTGTGAAAAATCATTGGCCATGGAGATATCTGATAAGAACTGAGCTGGCATCAGTTTGGAGAACAAAATGTCAAGAATGCATCAGGCTGCACCCCCACTTTTACCAGCAGGCAGGACATCAGTCTGGGAACACTGTGTTGCTTGCCCTTATCTCTGATTGTCCTGCTTGCTTAGCTTCTTTACTGCCTCTTAATGAGTGCAAATACAATGTTTTGAGATTTGATCTTCTCCTAAGAACTGCCTTTCACCCCCCATTCTGTGTTTCCTAATGTATGGCCTTTGATGATGATGGGAATTTTAGGGAGCTGGGAACGATGTGACTACTGAGGAATACCTCTAATTTGGCTAGCTTTGCACTCCAGTGCCAAGGGTGACATAGTTTTCCCCACAGACCATCAAAAATTTATAGCCAAATCTATCTGCTCCAAATACTTTACAATGAAGGAAAGCAAAAATCCCCTTTCTCGCTTATTTTGGCAAGAAAGAGGATGCAAGGTGTGGGTTGCTGAACAGTCTTAGTCTTCACCATGACTGTTCAAGACACACTGGTGGTGTTCAACGAGCTGTCAGGGATAGGCACCAGAAAGAGCAACAGCTTCAAGAGGAACCAATGGACTGAGGTGAGTCACACTGTACAGGGCTCAAGGACTTTTCTCCTGCTCATGCCACATCCCCTTCCATCAAATCTACTCCTCTGATTGTGCCCTCCTGGGAACGTGTGACTCTCGCCTCACCTCTGTGGGACTGTAGAGTTGTGTTACCAATACAGTCAGTGGGTGCAGAAATTCATCCCATGGACCTCAGAAGAACTGTTTATGTAACAGTAGCACAACACATGGCATCTGAAGACACTTTTGTTCTGCAGCAAAGTGTGATAGGCCTTGTTGGGGTAGGATCACAGATGTTAGCCTGAAATTCAGGGAGGAGTGACCTCCCTTTTCCTGCTCAAGGTCTGATACAAGTGAAGCTGTGAAAGAAAAGACTTTTCTTTACTCCTTCCTTCCTCAAGCTTGACACTAGCAGGATGTCTTTCTCAAAGCTCACTTGGGAAGCTTTGCTTCCCTCATCCCTTGTGAACCATCACATACTTATGGCCCACAAGGCATGCCCTAAATTGCTCCCCAGGTCTGCTGGCAATTCAGTTAATTTCCATAAAACCTTCAGCAAAATACTTGCCTCTCCCTGTGCTGTTCAGCACCCTGTCCCTGGTGGCTGCAACACCCTTCCCAGGCTGCTGCTGCAGACCATCCAGAGACAGCTCCCTACTCTGCTTTAGGGCACAGCTGGGATGCTGAAGTATTGGGGCTCAAGCCCCAGAGACACCTTGGGAGCAATACCATTGCTGACCTCTCCCTAGACAGCAGGACAAGCCTATTCAAGCCTGAAAGGTGGTCAGGCAAAAGAGTATTTATGTAGCTTATTTATGTAGTCTTATAGCTGTAGCTGTAAGACATCTGCAGTCATATATTTAAACAACTAGATCTTGCCTGATTGTTCAGATGTTAATATTCAACTGATATGAGTGAAGACAGGACAATCCTTAAGGATAATATGAACAGAGAAGCCTTAACATGGCTGCTACATAACATGCATATGTATTTTGAGGAGGTGGGTTTGTACATGTTGGCTGAGGATCCAGCAACCATGTGCATGCAGCAGTGTGAATGGAGAGCTTTCTGTGAGGGTGTAACTCAAAGATAATGCATAGAGAGGAGGAAGAGTTTCTTAGTGCTTCCAAATTTGGTAGTAATTTGGGGATTTCACATGAAGGCACGAGAAGGCACCCTGCTGACACCAGTGCAAGTTTCTTGATTCCAGTAATGATTTATGACTTCAGACAGCTGATTACAAAAAAATCCGGAATGAAAAAGAGGAAGGATTGGGCAAACTGTAGCTATCTGACTGCACCCAGAGGAGGTAGTGAGGATCCTGCTCTGACTGCACTGTGACAAAAATAGACCTTCCCTAGTAGATCCTGAGGGTGCTCATCTCAGTATTAAGTTTTCTTTCCTATCATACCTTCATTATTTCCAGGTGATCACACTGTTTCCACTAACTTGTGCTGGATGCCAGCAGTGCTGCTGAGCTGTTCCTGACCCCGGTCTATGGTAACAAGAAGACTTTGCCGGAAGCCTTCAAGTGGCATCTGTTGCTTTGTGAGCGATTCATCCAAGATGGTCAATTTTCACTGCAGAGGAGAAAGAAGGTCATTTGGAAATGTTCTCTCCAAGGAAAAACACTCTTCATTTCTATTTTAATCTCTCTGGGGATTAATTGCCTCCTAAAAAAACCCTGGAAGAGCAGAGAAGTAAGAGCATGTAGGCAAGCACGTGTGAAATGGAGGAGGCTGGGGACAACCATGTTTCAGACTGGCTGTTGCACTGATTTTCTTTTAGAAAGCATTTTTTAAAAGGAAAAACAAAACAAAACAAAACCAAACCGAAAGAACAGAAAAAACGTTCCTGGATAATAAGCTGTAGTTACAATTGAAAACAACAGGGGAAAATATCCTAACAGGAGAGAAAAACTCCCACCACCTGCTAAGCACCTCCTCCCCCCTCTCCTCTACCTGTAGGCTCAGCTTTGTCCTCTGGGGTAGCACTGAGCTGTGGGGAGATTATTTCCAGACGTTTCAGGTTGTAGCTTGATGTGTGGTAAACCTCACGGTAGGAATCCGTCCATCAGGTCAAACACACCCTGGCCATGCCATACACAGAGCAGGTAAGTATAAACTTGTTCATTCAAAATATTTAGTGATTTTTTGAGACAATAAGTAATGCACAGCCAGGCTTCACGCCTGTGTTGCTCTGGTTTTTTTCTGAATCTGTTGCTGCCCATCCTCCCAACATGTGAGACGAAGCCATCACGAGCCACATGAGATGCTGTAGCTTGCTCAACAGAAATGAGCTCTGTTACTGTGCCTCAGCCAGACCAGAGTTATACAGATGGGTAATGCAGGTGGGCATTGGTTGGACAAAAATAATCAGATCCTCACCACTGAATACATATCACCAAAGATATGCATGGATAGAATGGCAGGTGTTGTATGAAAGAAGGGTTTCAGGAGGTTATTTGAAAGCCAAGTCACCAAGGGGAGTCATAACTTAGCTGGGTCAGTTTTTCCAGGCAAAGGTCACAACCAGAAGCTTCTTTGGCCAGTGCTGTTGCGGAGTTGTGTGGAGCTGCGTCCTCCATAACAGTGCTCCTGTTGACTGCTTGGCTTTCGCCCCATCAGGCCCAGATCTGTTTTGTTGTGAAACCCGAGAGTAGTATCCTATGTCCGGCAGGTATGAAGACCAAAGTAAATAAGCCTCAGTAGAAAGCACACTTGCTGGGGAGAGAACGGGTGTTAGATTTCATAATTCACCTTGGGACTCATTCACCAAAGACAGCTTTGAGCCCATTAGCACTAACATTTATTTTTAGTCCTGATTCCTGTCAGCTGCAGGTCCTGCATGTGACACGTTATCAAGAACCCCTCTTTTTTTTCTCCTTAACATTTGAAAAAATTACTGTGAGGTTTTCTTCTGCTGACTGTTCAAGCTCCTCTCTGCAGCTGTAAGGGGGAAAGCTGAGCTCCTCTGCCTGTAGAGAGGTTTCTCATTCCTCATGACTGACAATTTTCTAACCATCCCTCACTTTCTGGCTTGTTTCTGTGCATCAGCAATCCAGTTCAGCAAGTGCACAGGACAGAGGGGTGCTGGCTGGGCAAACCTCTGGGAGGTGACACCAACCCTCCCAGGCATGCTTAAGAAGCACATCTGTGCTGGCATTTCCCTGAAGAATTTTTCAGTATCTCCTTCCTGATCAGACCTCTCTTCTGGGCTGTTTGAACCAGCTGTTTGCCTGACAGCAGCACACTCCACCCAGAAGCAGAGGGAATTTTTTGTGTACCATGTGGGAAATCTGTGTCCTTCTGAAGTGAAAGGAAGCTTAGAAATGCAGGATCTTATGGCTGCTGTTACCAGAGCTGGACAAACCAGCCATTTCCCAGACTTCTGAAGAGTTAGAGAGCTCTAAGGTTCACACAAGTGAAGGTGTTATTGTGCTTGGGAAGCCAGATGAAAGAAGCAGGGAGATGTATGATCTCATGGGAGGAAAGACGAGTATGATGAGATGGATTTCTGTCATTCCATATAGGAAGGAAAACTTTCCATAGATACAGACTGTCTGCCATATTTTTCATCAGCAAAACTCAGGAGTCCAGAGATTCTTGGAATGGCACATGAAATGTTTGGGAGAGAGAAGGAAGACAGCTGCAGAGGCTGGAGGTGAGGGAAAAGATGAGAGAGATGAATACAGCAACACCTGAAGCAAGTGCAGGCAGGATCTGAGAAAGCCTGTGGCAGGGAACTGTGGGAGAGCACAGAAGGGGCCCCAAGAACTGGCACAGTTTAGGAGTTGATGGAGTATGAAGCTGTAAGTTATGGAAGGTTCCTGGGAGGTATGTTCAAAGCCAGGCTCCTGGGGAGCCTATCCAAAAGGCTTTACTGAATATATTTGTTTCTAGATTTCTACCTAATTGGGGTTAATCTGCTTTTTGCTTTGGCTAATCAGGTGGTTCAGAGGCCTAATGGGTTGGAGGGGGATGTTTTGCCCTCCTCCTGTTTTCAGGCCATGGAGTCAGAGGCAAGTGAGCACTGTGGAGGGGCTTAGAACTGCCTGCTGTTAAGTCTGGCAGAAACGTGCTTTATCCCTTGAGAAACAGTGCTGGGGAACAGGTCACCAGGAGGGACTAGTGCCCTCTTTCTTGATAATTGGTGGGTCTCGTAAAAATAAAGGATTACTGGGAAAAAAAACACCTCTGCAAGAGCGAGATAACTAAGCAAGGTAACTGCTCTGTATAGGTCTGCTGAGGCTCCCAAATCCTGGTGGGTACCATCCCCAGCTGGGCCTATGTCCTGCCCTTATCCTTCTGACCGGGGTCCCCACCTCCAACAAAGGATATATATGAGTCGGGCACATGTCTGGTGTCCATCCATCCCCTGTGAACTTTGTTTTCTGGGAGCTCTTCTGTGCCCATCTGCTCAGGGACTGCTATTTCAGGTCCCTTTGCTGGCCACATGGAGATGAGTCATGGGCACCTCATGCAAAATCTTAAAGGAAGCCCTGTTGCCACCAGCACATCCTGCCCTTTGAGGATAGAAAAAATGTCAGGATGACCTCAGCTATGTGACAAGAGCTCATTGCACTAAGGGGAACCTGCTGTAAATGCTGTCTCTAATTACTGCATATTACCCTGTGAATATTAAACATCTAGGGCAAACATAAAACATTGTGTCGCCTTCACCACCTCCCCAGCCCTAGTTACCTGTTCCCTCCCTAAGCATCAGAGCCCCAGTCACCTGTCTCAGCTCCCTCAGTCCCTTATCCAGACAAAGATATCCAAGCTGTCAAGAGTAGGGTGAAGCTTTCCTTTAACATTAGCCAGTGCTTGCTCCAGACTTGGCTTCAGAGTATGGACTGATGAGTCACAGCATGAAATAAAATGCTCCTGGACTGGTGTGAGACGTCCAGGTGAGGTATTACTCCCTCACAGCAACCACAGCCAAAAAACTGTTCCTGCAAGATGTGGTTGGACGTGGCTGCAAAGGAGCCTCAGCTACACTACAGCACAGGGACAGCCCAGCGAGGAGTGGTGTGAACTCACACAGTATGGGTTTAGCTCTGGCTCAGATGCTCAGAGACATGCAACCCCAGTCCTCCATGCCAAAATTCAATCTCAGCAAAACCAGGCCATCAGCAACCTGACCATACTTTGGAAATGGCTGCGTTCTAAGCAGGCAGTTGGACCTTCAGGGGTCTCTCCTCACCTGTCTTTTATACTAGCAAGAAGCCCCTTGCTAAGGCTATTTAAAGCTGAAATGACAGGGACAACAGGGCCCCTTTTTTCTTCCTGTGTCAGACAAGCAACACTGATTTTGCAACTTCATTGCACTGGGACTCATGCACTAATGAAAAAGTTCAAGGAAGGGTCATGCCTGGGTAAAGGAAGTGTAACGCCTGGGTGGACTGAGCGGCATTTCTGTATCACTCCTCCTCAGTCATCATGAGATCCAGTAGAATTCATCCCACCTTCTTCCTCTCTTCCTTAGTACAGCTCCTTATTTCCCCTTCCCAGCTAGGACCACCTCAAGCCCAGTTGTATCAACTCAACTGTTAGCATGGGCAGACTCCAACACTTGGAAGACTTTATTATTATTTTTAATTATCTTCAATTGGAGGTTCCATATTAAAGTATCCAAGACAAATTAAAACAGTTGCCACCTTCAGCCTGTTATTTTTTTCCCCTTCCTCACGCTCTCTTTGCTATTTGAGTTTATATTGTTCAGTAGCTGAGGTAAGTGACCCAGCTTTCAAACAGCACCTTGAGAAAACAAAAGGTAATGAGTAAGGAGAGATGACAACACGGAGTTTTAATTGCAGAGCCTTTCAGTGCTGTGGTCTACTGTTCCTTTGCAGAGGTAGACACGTATCTAAGAGGGAGAGTAGTTCAGGAATAGGACCAAGGGCTTGAAGCATCTCCAGGTATCTTTAGCCACAAGAGCAGTAGGAGCAATGAATAGTTTGGACGTCATGGTGACTCTTCAAATGTAAAGGGCCAGCTCTCTCAACAAGTTCTCACAGAAGCAAGCCATAGAAGCATTAACAGTAAATTAAAACATACAGAAAATGGTTAGATATTCAGAGGGAAGCAGCATGACTCACTTCAGCCAAGACAGCTTGGACCCCAGACAACAGCACTGCCTTCCTCAAAAGCAGAGGATGTAGACTCCTATGATCAGGCTCTGCCCTCACTCCACAGGAGGCACAAGCCAGTACCAGGATGCAAGTGCCTTGCTGGAACAAGTATGTGCACACACAGAGGACACTAGAAAACACTATCCCTTGCTTGGCATAACAAGCAGGAAAATCAGTGTCAGAATTTTAAGAACAATTCTGTTTTGATCCAAGTGCCATTCATTGGAAGCCTGTTCTCATTTGGAAACCAACAAGTCACAGCCTCCTAAAGCAGGCCAGCTCTTCTATCCACTCAACACTACATTCGCACAAAGTAGCCAAGAGGCACAGTTAGAGGCCCAAAGTATTCTAAGCTTTAGGCTTTGAGATGCAAGTCCTTGCAAGCAGTTGATCACATTAAGCACTGAGCTACAGCAGAAAATACACTTTTACACATGCTGTTGTCTGCAGGTCAAGCAGCTCTGCTTCTGTGCTACAAAAATGGGAAGCCAGGGACTAATGACTGCACTCGCCGTCACACCCTAAGCCAGGGCGGGGGGAGCAGGCTGCCCTGAACCTTGAGAAAAACATCCACCTAAGACCATGTGGGGGCATCCTCTTATAATCCATCTTTATTTGTAAAAATCCACATATAAAATCTTCAGTTTCCTTTTACAAAAACATAAAGGCACATAAAACTACGTGAACTCTTAACCCCCTGGACTGATGGTCAGACACTCCCCCCACCCCAACCTCCCCCTTGCTTTCTCCTCCAGTCCATGTTTCTCTTCATGTTTCCTTTAGTTTCAGCTCACTCATGCCCAGGCGCAGTTCTGCTCTTGCAAAGATGAAGTATGCACACAGGGGAGACGGTGGAGAGGTGGCATGGGCTGTGCGTGGAATGTTTTACAGGCGCTTTTTAGTAGTAGGTCTCTCTTTCCACCCAGCCTAAAGGAAAAGGAGGGAGAAAGCAGAGTTAGTCTTAAGGTAGACCAAGTACCAGGTTCAGGAGAGCTGCTTTCAGGCTCTGAAAAGTTGCACTGTAGCACCTGACCTAGTAAGTGACCTATCACAATGGAAAAAGCTTGTCAAATTGTTGCTGTTCTGCACCTTTCAGGACTTCACCCAGCTTTCTAGAACTACCCAAGGATTAATGAGTCTTTTCCATATAGTTCAGTGCATTGGGACTTTCACAGACTGGGAGAGAATGCAGGAACAGCACAAAGTCCTTAATTTCAACTAATTGCGCTACTGATGCTGAGAAAGGGAAAACAGCAAAATACACCTCAGCACCGTGCTCAGGGTCCTTGAGCTTTGTCAAGGCTTCTAGAGAACACAGCAGCAGCATGAAGAGGTGGGGAAGGAAATACATAGATGAGCAGCATATTCTTACCACCAGGGTTGCGTCTGATAATGAGCTTTCTGACTTCATCATATACAAATATGAGAAGGGAGTATGGGAAAGCGCAGAACCACCAAGTCGGCCTGTTTGAGAGAGAAGACAGTGAGAATACAGTCTGCAGAGATACTCTTTGCCTAGCAGAGCTCTGACTTGATGGCACATACAAGCACAGGAAGGCTGGCATGTCCCAGCTTGCCAGTGTGACAGCTCCCACACAGCTGTGGTTTGGTCAAGAACCCTCCAAGACAAGAATTACCACTAGGTTTTCTGTTGCAATAGGTTAATCCACTTTTGGATATTAATTCCGGCATAAGGTGTGTTCATACCACCTTTGCTCATCTCTGTACCAGCCCCTCCCCACCTATTAATCTGGCAATATTTTCTCTAAGTACACATAACCTTTGTGCCCACAGCCTTGCTCACTGGAATGGAGTTGTTTCCCTTATGATTTACACGTGCTAATATCCAGCTACTGCAGGCACTGGGCAGAGGCCAGCTTTCTTGTTAGAAAATGCTCACACTTCAGCACCGAACTCCAAACAACACTTCTGAATGGAACACAGGGTGAACCAGGATTTTTTTGCCATGAAAATTTCATGACATTTAAACCAGAGGAATAGTCAAAGTTTCAGACTAAACCCCACCATGAAATTTTGCAATACTGTTGAGCAAGCTTGAAATGTTGGCACTTTCCCAACTGTTAGAAAAGTTATTATACATCAACTGGTCATCTGCATCTACACAGTATCTTTCAAAAGACTTGGGCTGTTTTTGAGAAAGGTAGGAAAAGGCTCAAGATGTCATCAGCAGTTCTTTAATACAGAAGAGTTCAGCTAGAGTTTTTGGAGGTGCAACCCCCACCCATAGAAACACTCCATGAAATGAAGTATAAGAGGCAGCTGTGCTAGAGCACACTGGTACTGAAGTTGTATTGCTAATTTTTAGTGGGGCACTGAACTGTGGGCTCCTCATAAACATCCCATACAGACTGAAGAAAGCCCTTCAGCAAAGGATCACTCACACCCTCCAGTCTGAGCTCTTCTAGGTTAAGACCAGGTTTCCTCCTCCACAAGCTCAGAACTACTTTTAACCATCTCCCCACCTAAGCACTACTGTTCTGTGGTAGTCTGCTGCACAGAAAGCATAATGCAACTTACTTCAGAGGATACATCCTTAGAGCAACATCCATCCCAGGGCAGTAGGACAGGAAGGCAGCCAGAGCAGTCTCCTCAAAGAGACCAAATATCAAGATCTTGTTCCTAGAAGAAACAGCAAAGCACTCAGGGACAAAGTACCTTCAGAGATGAGATTCTAAAAAACTCCTAGTTGCCATGTGGGAGTGAATGGAAACAGACATTCTAGTCTAGCCCAGAAGTTTATCAGGTGGGGACTATCAGGCCATGCAAGGTGACTGCACAGTTGTCATGGGGGTCTTTACGTCTCTAGAGAGAGATACATCAGTTCACAACTAAGTCAACCAGCAATTGCTTTCATCACAAATTCAGGAGGCTGGAGTTCATGCCACCAGATCTGATGTATGAGATCAGGAGATCAAGGCTGCACGCTGGGGGATGTCAGTGTCCTTTGAGGTGGGCTGGACTCCACAGACAATGCCAGCACAAGCCAGCATTTCTCTTTATCTTAACCTGATGGTTGTATCAAGTACTAAAAGAAAAAGAGCACCCTGTCCTTTTTATCTATTACCAAGGCACCAGACTGTTCAAGACTTATGATGTCCAGACACTGCTGGGATGAAGAACTAGAATGTTATGTGCTGGAGAACACACAGAGTCCAATTTTAAATGTTCCATGGACACCCTGACTTACTTCATCCCCTGCTGGAAGACGGAGTTTCTTCGGGTCTTACAAATAATCAAATCTGCCCACTGCACAACCACGATGCTGACAAAGAAGGCTGTATGGCACGTGAACTCCACTATTTTCCTCTGTTCGTAGGTCTAGGAAGCAAAGCAAAGAGCATTCATTCAGACATGCTGTCTTTGCTCTCTGCTGCTCACACCAAGTTCAGCAGGCATTAGTATTTTCGTTGCCTGCTTCCAAGCTGTGCCTCAAAACTTACCCACTGCTGTCCATAGCTGTCTTCCACATCATTAATCCATCGGTCATCCCACTGAACTCTGAGCCCTAGCAAGCCAGAAGGCCACCACCCATTCTCTGCCATGATTACAAAATAGGTGAAGAAACCTCCAAGGGCCTGGATCATACCTAAACAGATAAGAAAGGATGATAAAAATGATGAAGCTACTGTGGAGATCAATTATAACAGAGCAGTTTGCAGGAAACCCCAACTACCTTAAAAATTACTCCTCATGAGGCTCAGTGACCCAAGCACTAGCTATAGAAGTAATTCACATTAACATCAAACTCAGCTGCAACGCTCTTGCTAAGCAGCTTCTGCTCCCAACTTTGTACAGAGTTACTGCTGTTCTGCCCTGTGCTGTGATGGCACCATGCTCAAGGACACAAGATAAAACTCCCTTTGTATTCTCATTAAGCCTTGCCCACCCCCAATCCTTGCAAAATACAGTCAAGAAGGTTCCCAAGGTCTGCTGCAATTAAGCATGAGCTCTCATCCTGCGAACTGGGCACATCCCTGTAGCTGCCTTTAATCAAGGCTCCTAATACTGTGTGTTTAGGGATATGCTGGAGAGAATCCTTTACTTCTAATTAAACTAACAATGGGATCTATGTTCTTGCTGAACAAGTCTGAACCAGAGGAGAGCTGGTTGTCAGCCAGTTCCTTTAGAGCACTGTGCAATTAAACAAAATTACTGTGAAAGCGATTCAATGGATGAAGCGGCACAAGCCACTGCTATAAGCCATAGGGGAAGAATCATGGCAAGTTCTTAATAGCCTGAGGTTCTGGTTTAAATACCCCAAACCTCAACCCTACCAGAATAAGCAGAGCAGTCAGTGACTCAGGATGGTGTACAACTCCTGCAACCACGGGGTTCAAACTGGTGCCAGAGAAAACAGAACAACTTACCAATCTGCCCATAGGCCATACTGATCAGCCGTTCATTCACCAGCTTGTCTGTTTTGGGATTTCTGGGCTGTCTCTTCATGATGTCACTCTCTGCTTGCTCATAGGCCAGGGAGATTGCAGGGACCTTTGGAGGTGGCAGGACTGCTGTTAGAACCATTTCAATTTTCCACTGTATAGAGCGTTCCCTGCCCCATGTTTTCAGTTTGAGAAACAGCACTGCCCAAAAGCTGTAGTATTCAGAACTGACGTTACCCCCTTCCCCATCCCCAGTTTGTCCTTATACGGAACTGAAGGATCCTCAGACTCAAGAGAGCCATGAGTTGGGGAGTGTGGATTAAGGGAATATCAGATGGTTGCTTGTTTTAAATGTGAACACTAGAAAAAACTGTATTTAAGCATTTTCCTTCCATTTTTCCTTACTTTAGGGTACCTAAGAACACCCACATTTTTTCTTTTTTGAGACAGAAAAAAAAGGACATTTACCATGTCAGTGCCCAAGTCAATGCAGAGGATGGTGACTGTTCCCAGTGGAAGGGGTATGTTTGCAATGATGAAGATCAGGAACGGCGTGATTTCAGGAATGTTACTGGTCAAGGTGTAAGCAATAGACTTCTTCAGGTTATCAAAGATCAGACGCCCTGGGGCAAGGAAGAGAGAACAAGGTAACTCTCACTTATCAGCAGAAGGCAGCCAAATAGTTCAGAGGCAGCTTCAATGGTAACACTGGAAAGCAAAACACTAGTACAGTAAATGAAGGAGTTCTCTTGCATGTAAGGGTGAGACTGTGTGCTCTGTACATAGCATCACCTCAAGACAGTAACATTTTTAGTCAAAGCAATCAGGGCTCACTGCATACAGCAGGATACTAAGCTCTCATTTCTGGAGATCAAGAGTGCCTGGAGGTATCCTCTATTCTGCTCCTCTTTGAGAGCTACTTCTCCATCAGGGAGGAAAATATGTCAGACTCAGCTGGCAAAGATGACTGTAGAGTCACGTGTTAGACAAAAGGACAAAGTAGCTTTTGTTACACAGCTTCTCCCGACTGTTATCTATCCCAAAGGGTCATGCTAAACCCATGGAACGGAGTAAGAATTTGAAGGGAAGAGGAAAGCGCTGCTCTCCTTGAAAACACTTGTCACAGAGAGAAGCTCAAATAGAAGAGAGTGCTCCAGATGCCACTATTTCAGAGGGAATCAGTAAGTAACACTGCTGAAGCATGTTCATCATCATGGCTAGGCTTTGCAAACCAAGATTTGGGAAGGGCTTTACCCACATGGGTGTGCCCTTCCAGCCTGCGCAGTGGATTTTTTAGGTGAGGCACAGCGTGAAACTGGCCCCAGCCATTAACTCCTAAGGTTAATCTGCCACGGCTAAGCGAGCTTGGACAGTGACAGTGAAGTCCTCAGCCTAGAACCTACAGCACCCGGTATTCTCAGGAGGTCTGCTATCCAGGTACTAACTGGGCCTGACCCTGCTTAGCTTCTGAGATCTGATGGGATCAGGTGTCAGGCTGGCATGGCCATAATTGAATCATGTTACTTCATCACCATTGCACTCAAGTTAAAAACTCACCTTCTTCAACTCCTGTAACAATGGAGGCAAAATTGTCATCCAGCAGAATCATGTCAGCTGCCTGCTTGGAGACATCAGAGCCAGCAATACCCATAGCAACACCAATGTCAGCCTTCTTCAGGGCAGGGGAATCATTCACACCGTCACCTGTGACTGCTACAATGGCACCCTAGTCACAGAGAGGAACAGCAAGACTGAAATCATCATGTGAGATGTTTAGAGCAGAAAGGCTTTCTCCTATCTTTCAGGAGATAAAGAACAAAACACTATTTCAACCCTGCTGTAAAGAGACCTCAGTTCCTCCTTGTCCTCCCCTCATCCTTTCCCTGTTCTGATGAGGCTCACCAGAGAACCATGCTGCTCTCTCAAAAGGAGATGCTGGACAACACAGAAACATGTTGAATCCTCCCCTCCCAAGCACATACAGAGCATTTAGGAATTAAGTGTGCTAACACACATCCAAGGATCAGAAGAAAGCCTCAGTACAAATTGAAAACGTTTTCCTGCCAGACTCTTATGACAGACAATTTATGTATTGTAGAGAAGCCTGATATCACCTGAAGACTTCTCATAAACTGAGATATAGTTGGGCGCTTTACATGAGTTCACTGAGAAAACTAAGGCCTGCCACTTCAGAAGCAGAACTGTCTGGTAGTTCATGTATGTGTCTCAGGATTTATCCAGTATGACATCCCTTTCTTTACCTGTCGCTGACAGCCTTCCACAATTATAAGCTTCTGCTGAGGAGATGTCCTGGCAAAGACAATTTCTGTATGATGAAGAAGGATGTCATCCAGTTGCTCACTAGTCATGTCCTTCAAATCTGAGCCATGAACAACACAAGCTTTGGCATCCCTGCAAACAAGAGATAGTATGTTTTACTTCACAAGAAGTTTCTCATTAGCTGTATTTGCCCCATAGAACTATGGCTCTTCCGTGCTCTTGGGAAAGACCATCTCCTGCTGGGACTAAACACTAATCCACTCAGCCTCTCCGCAGAAGTTTCATGGTCAAAATTTAAAAAGTAGATGGGGAACACAAAAAAAAAGACAAGATGACAGAGCCAAGTAACTGACAAAAAGCCTCACGAGCAAAGCAATTCTTTCTGTAGCTTTCTAAAGCGCATCAAGGCAAAGACTAGTTGTTTCCATAGCTCTTGGCCTCTCTGCAAAAAAGGAACCCCAGTTAGCTTCCAACATTGCAAGAGATGCTGCGGGCAATCCTTTTTGCAACAGACTGATGATCTACACGTGGCCTTTCATAGTGCTTACACTATGCCAGTTCAGACTAATTTACACCCTTTGGCAACAAAAGTACACAAAGTTATATTTAGACTGGTTTGGTACCCTGCATGCTACAGCAAAATACCATCTCTCTAACCCAGCATACCATCCCTTATAGGTCTAGGAGACTATCCACACAGCTCTTGACATCACCCAGTTTAGACAGGGAAATTCCTTCCCCACCCTTAGAGCCAGCTCCTGAGCTGCCTGGTCACACAGCCCAGCGATTCCCAGCCCACATTGCTAGGTTGTGAGTTACCCTCAAATTAAAAAAAAAAAAAAAAAGGAATTCAGTCACAGTACTTGCCTTTCCCAAGCAATTTCATTTCACAGGGTGTCTCTATTCACAGTTCATAAGCTACATGGCTACCCTCCAGCCCAAACACAGGCTGGGTCAAGCTAAGCAATGCAGACAGCCCAGCCATTCTGCAAACAGCCCACTTACGCCAAAGCACATTTTCTGAGGATGCCTCAGTTCTGCACTAGGCTATGAAGGCAAATATTAACCCTTAAGAGGAAGGGGTTCCATTTTTACATTTATTCTGTTTATAGCTATGGACTAGTGTCAACTCCACCTGGCCTACGTTGTGCTCCCTTTGCCCACCTACAGTCTTACTCTTTACTTCCCACACACAGGAGATGCACATATAAGACAGACTTGTGCATTCTTCACATAATTTAAGATTAAAGAGCCACAATATGCTGAGCTAAGCAACTGTCAAGCTTTTCATGTCCAGGGAGAGATGCTGAGGAAATATCCAAGGCAAGGAGAGAGGTAAATGCTTAATTCTTTAAAAAGCTCTGGCTTTCCCCACCAGTCATTACCTAGGGTTGACCTGACTGACAGGAATGTTGAGTCGAGCAGCAATATCTTCTACTGTCTCATTGCCTTCAGAGATGATGCCGACACCCTTGGCAATGGCTTTGGCTGTGATTGGATGATCCCCAGTAACCATGATAACCTGAAATGCAAACAGACTGCCATGAAAGTCTTGCCTGTACTGCAGAGCAACACTGCCCAAAAGGCAGTGTCCCCTAGACTGAAAAGGCCAATGTGGCATTTGTTCTACTAGTAAGCCCTGGCACAGAGCAAGTCTGAGGTATAGACAGTAAACTTCTAACAGTATGCAAGGACTGAGATGGATGCAAGATAAAGAAAATTGTTAATTGTGAGTCAATGGAGTCGGTTCTGTTTCCAGCCTGTGCTTTGTTCCCTTGTCTTAGTACTGTTGGACAAGCAGAACACACCCTGAACCAAATCACATGCTTTGGGACACCATACTGTCAGCACCTGACAGTGCCCTAGCAGTTTGGAGTTTAACTCATTTTTCACTCCATTAACATACAATCATTTGTATTTAAGTTAGAAATTAAGCCTGAAGTAGTACTAGTTAAATCCTGATTGATGCTTAATCCACTCACATGACAGAAATATATAGAGTAAGGGAAGTCCTTTATATGCCAAGGAATAGTGAGGCAATTTGCAATCCAGAAATAAACTACCTTGATCCCAGCACTCCTGCATTTGCCAACAGCATCTGGCACAGCAGCACGAGGAGGGTCAATCATAGACATCAGTCCTACAAAGCAGAGTTTGTCTACAGGAAAGTTCAGATCGTCTGTATCAAACTGGAAGCCTTCAGGGAACTGATCATCAGGCAGAGCCAAGTGACAGAATCCTGTAACACATAAACCCCACGTTTACTCTGTGGCCACATATCAGGAGGGAGAGAGAGTGAGCACTTACTGCTTCTGCAAACAGCTACGCAAGAATAACAGGGCAGCGTCAGAGGTTTAGCCAGGGCAGGAGTCGCACTCCTGTTCTGATAATTAATAGCTGTTGCTAGGTGCACAGACACAGCTTGGTTCACATGCAGTGGAGCAAATCTAATACTGTGTGGTCCATGGAGACTGAAGGCCCCAAATCCTTTGCTGCATGTTGATCTTGCCGACCCAGATGCTGGGTGTGACAAGACCCTGCAGGCTGCCTTTTAGATTAAAGGTTAAAGGCAGGACTTTTCCTACACAAATCGCTAAAGTGACCTTGACTCGACACTACAGTTACACTGCAGGAACAGAATAACCCTCCACTTAATCTGTGGGGACTACGTAGGAACATGAGGGACAAATTTTTTCCAACGTATTAAGGCTGCTCTTCCTTACCTAACACTCTCTCCCCAAGGCCTCCCAATTCAAGGTAGGCATTCTGAAAAGCATCTTTCATTTCCTCATCCAGTGGTTGCTCTTTGCCATGAATAAGAATGGTGCTGCAGCGATCCAAGATCCTCTCTGGAGCTCCCTTCATCACCAGCAAATAACGGGATTCTGATGGATTTGCATTTTTGTGGATAGACAGCTATGGGTGGAAGAAATGAAACTGTTTGCAAACATCTACTGTGAAGGTCACGAGTAACCAACAGCACTGTTTTGCGACTATAGTAGCTCAGAACTCTGTGATATTCTGCTCTAGTTTTTATTTACCCACACTTTAAAGAGGTTCACAAACCAAGGAATCTATTCTTTAACACTAACATATAATCACAGTGGCCTTTTTTTGTATCCAAGTTTCACCTTTTAAGGTCATTTCCCAGCAGTTTATTCCTATTCCCAGATTTAAGTCATTCCTCTCTCCATGCACTACTGCTACACAGGTCAGAAGCATGTCTGGTCTTTTGTTAGGAGCTGACATCTCAGTGTCAGTGCAGCTCCAGAAGCTCTTACACAGTATAACTAAGCATGGTCTGCTAACTTATAGACTTGAGCTGTCTTCAGACAACTAAGAGCTAGACAAGTTTTTGGTGCCAAAACAAGTTGTGAGGCACACTATGCAAATTTTCCCAAGTGCTTCACACAGCAGCACTCCTTCAAAAGGACACATGCTTACCTGGTACTTGTTGGTAGAGTTAAACGGTATTTCCACCACTTTGGGATTCCTTTCTCTCATCTCCTTGACAGAACCACAGCACAACTCAATGCATTTCAGAAGTGCGGACTCAGAAGCATCTCCTGCCACTGCTCTCTAGGGAAAGAGACAACTATCAAAACATGCATCCCAGTGGACTCACCACAGAAGATCAGACATTAAAAAAAAAAAGTGTATTCATTTTAGCCCAGTTCTACCATAACATGATACAAAAGCAAAGAATAAATAATTCTGCTATCTAGTACCAACAAATACTGCATTTCAGGATGCCAGGCCTCCCAGCCTGGGAGAACAGCAGTTCTCTGGTGCCAAAGTCAAGAAGCCCTTTTAAAGGGTAGAGAACGTCAGATAACCAGGTACAGTCAGCCTAAGTGGGGCTAGAGGGTAAACTTTTAGAAGAACTGCTGTATGTTGCTTGCTGTAAAGAACAGCAAATGTGAGATGAAGACTGGTAACATGAACACAGGAACACCTGCATGTGCTCTCTCACTCCAATACAAGATCAGCTTATTGAGCCTCTGGCAGAGATTTGATCTGTCCATGCTTCCCTTCCCCATAACTTTAGCACTGGTAAAGACTGAAGGTTGGGGTTCTCAGCCCTGGACATCTGTGTGTGCTTCATGTCCTGTTGGAGTTTCCTTTGCTGCAACTGAAACCAAAGTATTTCTTGCCCTTCTGGTCTCTTTGTCTATGAGAATTTTAATTTTTTTTTCATTTCTATGCTGCTTTTTGACATCTAAAGACTTCTTGAAACTCCTCCCCTCTTCAGGCCTTCCTTGGGACAGGAAGAACTCCTGCTCTTTAACTTCAGGTCATATTTTATAGACCTAAGATATAGTCAGAGGAGTGCTGGAGAAAAATAGTTTTTTCCATCATCTCTATTGCCACAGCATCAGAACACCCTTGGGAAGAAGTTTACTAAGCAACATGACGAATACTTGACAGATTATACGCACTGTATGATTAATTTCAGCCCTGGCTGGGTCACAGTTCAGAAGCAGGAATGTGAACTGTTGTTATGCCAGCACTTGCACCAGCAAAAGCTTAAAAAGACTTGCTAGTGAGAACAGACCGGTAAGAGACACACTCCCACAAATGCTGCTCTGCCATCTCTGATGTCTACTTCTCCCAATATCAGGCAGTTGTAGCTTTAAGTACACAAATGCCAGAGATAGTGATTCTTGGAACAGCCAGATATTGGGAAATGCCTAAGAAAGCTTTCTGGTCTTTCCTAGCCCTGTCTGAAGTTTCTGACCTCCTAAAGATAGTGCAGATGCCAGTGGATGGCAGGCAATCTGCTGCAGGAGAAATATCTTCCCAGACTCATCTCCACTGCCCATAGCACACCTCATCTAAAAGTGCTAGACTGTAGAAAAGACTAAAAGTGGCAGGAACCTACTTTGCAGGACCCTGTAACCCACAGGATATAATCTCACTACCATTTTGACAGTGGTGGTGAGGAACAGAACATAAAATTTCTTTTAGGAACTCACCTTAAGAATTGGTACATTTTCCTGGTTGGCCTGAAACACAGCACGATTACAAAGACCTGCAATTCTGGACAAAGCACCCCAAGTGGCTGAGCTCTTGTCAAAGGAAGCACCTGAAAGCAGAGAAAGAACGTCAAAAATTCCCCCCCCCCAAAAAAAAAAAAATCACATAAGCGCAAAATCCCACACACTTAAGAGCAAGAAGCCTTTACCTCAGAAACAGGAAACACCTAGAGCATGTTAACACAGTGCACCTCTTTCATTCCTTCTCCCTTCCCAGATACTTGATGAACAGCTGATTATTTTAAGAACACAGGGTGAAATAGCAACAGTGCAAGACATCTTTGCTTTCAAGATTCTAGTAAATGGCCATATCGAGCAGCAGCACCAGACTTGCTGATAAAGCTATCATATTCTGGACAGGTAATATTCATTGTGAGAGGCTTGAGTAAGGAATGCTGGGTTCTACCTCCAGGTTGTGTCACTTTATCTACCAATCCAAGAACTGGATGAAATAATTCCCAAAGGAACAATGCTTAAATAAAGATACTCCTCCTCTCATGCTGTCTCTTAAGTTGGCTTCAAGTGAGATGAATTGAACTAACTGTTAACTGATAAGACAATGTACTTTCCATGAAGAGAAATATTTTAGATTTATTCAACCATTGCCAGTCTGAGGGCTTCCAAAAAGCTATTTATAGCTTGTTGCTTTGCACTAGTGTTAAGTAAAGCCGATTTTTTAAGCAGTTCAGGCAAGCACAGTGTTTTGGAGTGGCTGGGACAAGGTGCAGCAGGCACCACTGGAAAACAGTTCTGCAGAGATAAGTAACTCTCCCAGTTGCACAGCACACTGAGATTTCAGATTCTTATCAATATCTGGGAGGCACTTCCTGCAAAAGTCTTACATTCATTGCTAATGCTCTGCAAACACAATCTGGATGTTTCGGGAAATCCCCTGTTCAAAGGCAGCCATCTAGTTCCACATGGGAAATCTTTCATTTTTGTCCAGCCCCAAGTAATTATTATCATGGCCAACACCCCTGCTGTCTACACTTTCAACAGACTTCAGACTGAGCAGTTTAATCAGATACATTTTGGCAAAGATAACCAGGTACTTCGCAAATATTTCTATGTACAGAACAATCATACAGGATTGAACATTCAGGAGGCTCATATTCCAATGGTGTAATTCTGCACAGAAAACAGGCTACATAGAGTTTAAGGATTAAACAGAACTGTGGTACAGTGGAAAGCTTTCTATGTGTCATGCCAATGCCTTTTTATGCTCATTGTAGGTCATATGTTAGAAGTCCTTGCATTGTGAACTTCACTTGAACTGGAGAGCTATAAACATGGGTTCTTACAAGCACCAGTGCACAGGAAGCTCCAGAAAAAGCCGTTTTTTAATGAAATGCCTCAAGCACAAGGAGATGGCCTTACCACTCTGATTCTCTGTAGTATCAGCCTCGTGAATCTGATTGTCAAACCACATGTGTGCAACTGTCATGCGGTTCTGTGTCAGAGTGCCTGTTTTGTCAGAGCAGATAGTGGATGTGGAACCCAGGGTCTCCACAGCTTCAAGGTTCTTCACCAAGCAGTTCTTACGAGCCATACGCTTGGCTGTTAGTGTCAGACATACCTGGAGACAAGAAAGAAGATGACAGGTTAAATGTACTTGTGCAGTAATGACACTGCTATCCAACTCAACATGTGCATGGAACGACAGCCAGCTCACTTGCCCTGCAGTGATTCCTTAACCCCCTGCTCACCCTACCACTGCAAAATAAACAGCAACATTTAGGCCCAGGTGGTAGGTTTAAATGACACCTTTTCCACATCATGAAACCTTCAAAAAAGGGCTCACAAGGCTTCAGTCTCCTGCTTCTCGGTGCATTAGGAAGAAAATTATAAGCCCCAGACTAACATTTCAGTTTACGTTGCCACTTCCTAATCAAAGGAACTCTCAAAATAGGTGAAGGCAGGCCACATATGAGATGACCCAAAATAGCTCTGGTGATAGGGCTTCAACTTACTGGTATAGGAAGTGAGTAGCTCCAGCTACCCTTTCTTGCCAGAGGTTCTTATCTGCTTCCAGCTCCCAACTGTTCATTCCCTGGCTCAGTTGTTGCTCTGCTTCCAAAAGCTGCACGGAAGCCTCTAGGCATGTCCACCATCACTCTCTATATACCTACGCACACCTAAACACTCTAACAATCTCTTTAGGAAACCAAACCTGTGACAGGTCCCAGATCAAAAGCTGGGACTAGAATGAAACTTGCTGGATGCTTTGCCAGCCCTTAAGGGTTGAAAGGGCTGGTATGCATCTGGGTGTACAAACCGTGACAGTTGTAACAAGAAGGCCCCTTCTTGCCACAGAAAAAGGCAAGACAAGTCCAGAACTTCAGGTCTTGCTCACTTCAGCTCTACGATGCCAAGACACTGCGCAGGTCTGACTTGGGGATCCATCTTTATCGGGTAAACTGCTTCAGAACTTGACAATGCTTCAGGCAACCAGTCCAAATACACTGAACTTAAAAAGCCCAGCCCTACGCACTCATGGAAGGCACAGAGTGCCTTCTGTTACCGTAGTGTTTACCTCTGTGAATACACACTGAGCATGAAGCACTCCACTTCCTTAAGAATCATATATATAACAATCCAATCTTTTTTTCCAATTTCACTCACCGTAACCGTTGCAAGCAGCCCCTCAGGAACATTGGCAACAATGATCCCAATGAGGAAGATGACAGCCTCCAGCCACGTGTACTCAAGAATGAGTGAAAGGATGAAGAAGGAAACACCCAGGAACACAGCCACTCCAGTGATAAGGTGGATAAAATGCTCGATCTCCATGGCAATTGGAGTTTTGCCCCCTTCCAGACCAGAAGCCAGACTGGCAATACGGCCCATCACAGTGCGATCCCCAGTGCTAATGACAATTCCACGGGCAGTGCCTACAAGAGAGACAGGTTTTAGGAAACAAAACCAGTCACAGCTTGATACACCATAGGTGTGGAAAGGATGCTCTGGGTGGGCTTCAGCACAAAGACTGCCTACCACCATCCTCAGAGCTGAAACAATAGTTCTACCAAGTATGTCTGAAGTTGCTGCTTTCTGCGGCAGTTTTCTATTTCTTACAGCTCTGCCTAACCATTTTGGTTCACATTATGTTACCTGCACTTTAACACAGCTGTATAAAAACAGGTAGGCTCCAAGACACACCACATAGCTGCTCCTCTAGGAGAAGCAAGACATTAAAAACCAGTAGTACTGAGGAGTCTTTGCCCATTCTATAGTATTGCAGTTGGAATGGGCTAAGACTTTGCTAGGAACTTCCAGCCTGCTTTTGTATGGTACAAGTAGGCTACCAACTAATACACTGAACTCATGGTATATTTGCATTGCTTACATATGCAGTTCAATCTCTACCACTGCTAATACATCAGGGAAGTAGGAGAGTCACATACCTTCCACACAGTTGGTGGAAAAGAACGCAATGTTCCTGGTCTCCAGTGGATTCTCATGGGAGAAGTCTGGAGACCTGGTCTGAGGCTCTGATTCACCAGTAAGTGAGGAGTTATCCACCTACATGAGAGAGTACTTTGTCATATACAAGCAGGCAGATGCCTTCAACGGTGAAAGTAGATAAAACACTAGGCACTTCCCCCCTTCTCTTCCACTCCAGCATCCATTCACTGCATAAAAGACATTCTATGACATTTCAAAGCCAGACTAATTCATCTTCCTTCAGAATGAACTTTCCAGACAGCCTGTCATTACTGTACCTTGCAACCATGTGCAGATATGATCCGAAGGTCAGCTGGAATTCTGTCTCCTCCTTTCACCTCCACTAGATCTCCAACTACAACACCTTCAGCATTTATGCTCATCTTCTCACCATTTCTGACTACAAGTGCTTGCTGAAAAACAGTGAAGAAAAAAACTATGTCAAAAGCAAGCCTTAATAAAGGGCTCAAAAGATCTGAGTATCTTAAAATAGTTGTGTTATCATTCTACAACTTTTCTACTTGTACTAAGATGTCTCTATCTGATACGTATGCTATTTAAGAAAAATAGCTATTTTGTTTTCTTGATATTAAAGCTCCTTGTTCCCCAGGTGACAGTATGATAGTTAAGTATGTTATAGACTGTCCAAGAAGGAATGCAAATTTTAGTGTTTTTAACACCAGTTACTGATCTCCCCAGACTATCAAGAAAGTGTCCTATGATTGTTAATAAGCTGGTGAAACTCACAGCGTTTCAGAAACTACCTTGGCCAAGTGTAATTACTTGGAACACGAAGAGGAAGGGGTCTCACAGACCCTTCAAAATTTAAAGCTAGTAACCCACACTAACAGCCATGTCTTTTTCAATTGAAGCCGATGTTTAAAACCATTAATAACCTTGAGCAAGCTATGGTTTGGCAGACCTCAAGGAAATGAGCTATTCCATACCTGAGGCACCAAGTTCTTGAAGGACTCCATGATCTTGGAACTTTTGGCTTCTTGGTAATAAGAGAAACAGCCAGTAATGATAACCACAGCTGCCAACACAACACCCAGGTACAGCTACAAAGAGCAGAGAAAGTGAGTCAGAGGACGATTTGCCTGAAAGGCTTCCAGTTTGTCCAGATAAATTGCTCGGCATTTAAGTGCCCCATTACAAGCATGAAGGTACTTGCAGTCTCTGTACATTTTGTACACAAAGGCCATCCACAAGCTAGTGTTGTTAACACAACACAAAGGAAGTTGGCTGTTCATTTCATTATGTTCAAACCCTCCAAGACATATTAAGCTCACAGACTGAATTTCCCGTGCTTATGGGAAAAGCTTCTGCACTGAATGCTTAGAGGAAGTTAATCAGCTTTGAGCCAAACAGGCTGCCAAGTGTGCCTTTGAGGTAAAACAGACATTTGTACTTACATTATCATTGTTGGCCTCCTCCTCCATCAAACTTTGTATGCCATAAGCCAGAAAACATAGAATAGCACCAATCCACAACAGGAGCGAGAATCCTCCGAAGAGCTGCCGACAGAACTTTACCCATTCAGGAGTGGTAGGTGGGGGTGTGAGGGCATTTGGGCCATCACGAGCCAAAATCTCAGCTGCACGTGCAGAAGTCAAACCCTGCAAGAGAGGTTCTGTTTTAGGTATTGGGTCAAGACTAACTGCAGAAGGTAGCTCTGAATTTGCGCAAGGTCTAACACAGCAACAAGGAGCTGCTAACAGACAGTTCACAGCTGCCAGGGTTCTACAACACAAGTACAGGATGTGAAATCTGAATGCCAAAAGAGGAGCTACAGGATGCTGAATGCTACTTGAGGAGCCTGCAGGCCATGGGACTACAACACTGAAGAAGGGAAAGACAGGGAGGCTACAGCAACAGACTCTGAGCTCTGAGGAACAGCACTGTGCAATCCATCCTATCAAATTACAGAACAAGTGAAAGCTGGGGGCCACAGATGACAACACTTTGGAACAACCTTCAAGGAAGTTCAGCTTTCAGAAGCCAAGGTCTTTGACACAAAAATGCAAATCTCTGTGCTGTTGTAAAGAGAACTCTTGATGCTTTATGCACTCATGCAAAAAATGCATTAAGCAAAGCAAACAATTGCAAGGGTTGAGAACCACTGCAGTGCTTCTGCACCAGACTCAGAGGCAGCCTATGACATTTGCACACTTCTTACTACAGGAACACAGAATTTTAACTGCTACTAGCTATCATTAAGTCTCTGGGCATGGGTTAGCTCCCTAGACTACATTTGCAACATGAACATTTGTCTTCATTACATGCTTCTGAGGAAAAAAAGACAAATCCAAGAATCAACTTGACCTTGAACAATTCAGTTAGAAGCAAAGCCACTGAAGTATTGCAGTCAAGTTGTACCGTGGGAGGATGAAGAGAACTATTTGTGAATTCAACAGTTCTGGGAAAGCTGGGAAACTTAACTGGAGGAGGAGAGATTAAATAGAAAAAAAACCCAAAAAACGCCACACCACCACACCAAAACCAGACCACCCAGATCTCCTTTTGTGAAATGCTCTGAGCTGAGAATACTTCTTTTCAAAAGAGGGCAAGGGGGGGCAGGAAAACAATGTCTACCTACTCGACTCAAGTCTGTTCCATATTTACGATGAAGTTCATCAAGGCTCAGCTTGTGGTCATCCTGAAAGACAAGAAATAGTTGGGAGAGAAGAGATCAGTCCCTGCAGGCTCATCAGCAAGAGCTCAGCACTTCCACCCCCCACCCCTATCTGTAACAGCATGGTGAGATAGCAGGACTCTAGCTCATCATCTCTGGGAAGGGAATCTTAAACTTATTCCGCAACTCAGTACAGTCTCATCTTTACTGTTCTTGTGACTATTTGGGTACACCATGATAGCTTTTTAAAAAAAAGTCTGACTATATCTCAGTGCAGTTTTTATACCCTCAGCAGATTCTGTGAAGCCTTAGTGGGTGGGGTTTTTTTTTAGAGGGGAAAGAAAAGGAGCTGAGAAGGAAGGTAGGAATGCACAGAAGATGAAGCCTGTAATTTCACACATTTTTAAGTAGTGCTGCCAGATTAAACACTACTTTGTGAGAATTATGCTGTCTCCTAAAGAGGTTTCTTTTCGCAGAAAGGCTATTTTTCACTTGGATCAAGTTGATGCAGAGCAGTGCCTCACCTAGAAGGTTGTACTGGAGGAGTTGATGCTTTAAGTTTGTATCACCACTGAAAACAAAATCTCATCCTGGAGCAATCTTTAGCATCCCCTCTTCCTAAGAGAGGGGCCAAAAATGTGCAAGGCCAGTCTCAAATCGACAGACAGAAACAAAACCTGCATCACCTTCAAGGAGTGCAGATCTAAGCCAGATGATGTTAATAGACAGATGTACAGCATCATCCAGCATTCACAGATGGGGATGGGAGACACTTTCTACAGCCTCAAATCTGATTAGAAGGAATAATACTGAGGTCAGTCTGAGCAGAGGCCAGCAGTACACGGAGCTGTACAGCCTCAACTCCTCAGCTGGAATGAAAACAGCGGTCCCACTCACATGACAGCACAATAAAGCCTGTAATGCTGCTATCCGGAGAGCGCTTGCCTGGGTGAGGAAATACAACTATACTGTGCTACAGGCAATACAGACAAGCAGAAACTTAGGTTCTGTGTAAAGTGCCTTTTGAGAAGTGATGCTTCCAGGGTCTCCTGTGTGGTCTTTTTGTTGCTCAAACACTTGCAGTATGTATGGTTTGGGGACAGAGGGGATGGGAGGAAAAGAGAGATCAGTCCCTTCAGTCACACCATGCTGTCAGCACACCAACTCCTTTCTTTTGGTCACATAAAGGCTCAGGGCTTTGGGCGAAGCAAACATTCCTAAACCTGCTCATTTTTTGCCATACGCCCTTACCATTGCAACTTCCTTTTTAAGCTCATCCATATCCCTCTCCTTCTTCCCCTTCTTCTTTCCGCCATGCTCTGATGTAGGAGTGGGCTCATACTTGTCTCTTCCAGCCTACAAGAGAAGACACAGCATCATTAGAAACATCTTACAGTCAAACTCTGCAGCAGCAGACATGAACTGTGCACACAAGACTGCCAGGCAGACGAAATTATTACAGTTTACAGAAGCTGTCTACCTAAACTTCAGTAAAGCCTTTGACCAGTTTCCTACAACATTCTCTTGAGGAAACAGACTGCTTGTGGCTTGGACAGGTGCACTGTTTGCTGGGTACAAAATCAGCTGGATGGCTCGACCCAGACAACAGTGGTGAGTGGAGTTACATCCAGTTGGTGGCCAGTCACAAGTGGTGTTCTCCAAGGCTCAGTGTTGGTGCTGATTCTGTTAAATATCTTGATCTACAATCTGAACAAGGGGATTGAGTGCACCCTCAGTCAGTGTTCAGGCACACCAGGTTGAGTAGGAGTGTTGATCTGGGGGAGGGCAGGAAGGCTCTGCAGAGGAATCAGTGGGCCAAGGCCGACAGTATGAGGTTCTATCAGGCCAAGTGCCAGGTCCTGCACTTGGGTCACAACAATCCTGTGCAGTGCTACAGGATCTGGGGGTGCTGTTCAACAGTGGCTGAACATGAGCCAGCAGTGTGCCCAGGTGGTGAAGAAGGCCAACGGCATCCTGGCCTGTATCAGAAATAGTTTGGCCAGAAGGACCAGGGCAGTGATTGTCCCTCTATACTTGGCACTGGTGAGGTGGTACTGCAAATCCCGTGTTCAGTTTTGGGCCCCTCACTACAAGAAAGACATTGGGGTGCTGGAGCCTGTACAGAGACAGGCAATGAAGCTAGTGAAGGTTCTACAGCACAAGTTCTATAAGGAGCAGCTGAGGGAGCTGAGGGTGTTTAGCCAGGAGAAAGGGAGGCTCAGGGGTCACCTTACTGCTCTTACAAGACCTGAAAGGAGGTTGTAGCCCATGGCCAGGTGGGCTTCTGTCTCTCCTCCGAAGTAAGAAGTGACAGGCAAAGTGTAAATGGCCTCAAGTTGTGCCAGGAGAGGTTTCGATCGAGTATGGGGGAAAATTTCTTCATGGTAAAGGCTGTCAAACCCTGGAACAGGGTGCTCAGGGAAGTGGTTGAGTAACCAACCCTGGCAGTATTTAAAAGATGGGCAAGTGTGGCACTCAAGAGACTTGGTTTAGTAGTGGACTTAGCAGTGATGGGTTAACACTCGGACTCAAATTACTCCAATGGTATTTTCTAGCCTAAATGATTCTATAAAAGTTATGCCACTTCAATAAGTAAAAAAAAATTACCTAGTGAGCAGACAAGTCTGCTCAACGTCATCCCCAATCACAGATTATAGCCAGACATTGTGCAAGTACAGCTACAAGGAAAGTAAGCTATTCAGGCCTTGATAAGCAAGCCCCAGCTCAAGCCGAAAAAGTGATGAAGAGCAGAAGAAACCAATTCCTGAGTGAATACGTATGTTCCCTCCAGGACATTAATTTTTCCTCCCCCCTCAGAGTCCTCCACATCCCCTGGTGAGGAGGAGCAGCCTATCAACTGAAGATAAGTAAGAGCTGGTATCTCTGGCTGGTGGAATCTGCAGGCAAAGTCCCAACACTTTCCTTCTCAGTTTGGCACACTAACTGGCTGGTTACGCAACAAATCTGCTTTCAATTTATGGCAGTTTGACCAGCAGGAATGGTATACAAAGCAGCAGTACACTTTTGCAGACTCAGTCTGCGCTCAGTCCTGCTCACACTTCACAGAGCAGATGATTCGCTTATACACCTTTATTCAGTAGGACTTTCATTCACTTTTATTATGGTTAATTCTACATGAAATCATAGATCTTGTCAGAATGGAGTAAACAAGCTCTACAGACAAACAAATCATGACTTAGTGTACATAAACATCACTTAAAAAGACAATCCTCTCTTCTGTGTAGGATCTGTTACACCCCTACACACTGCCACGTTTTAGGTGATGAGATTTTCACCCAGTAAGATCCCTGAGAATTTTGAGATGAAATAGCAGTTAGTGGCACCAGAGTCAAACCTTTAATAACATTAAGAAAAGGTTTCCAAAGCATTGCCTTGCTCGATCTTTGCATGAGCACCTCAAACCATGAGCTGTATTCCTGAGAGCAATCTGGACACAGGAACTACTGTTAGGATCCAAGAACTGTCTTGTTGACCAGCAAGCACAGGAAACTTTTACTATCTACTCTGAGAGAAGTAGAAACCAAAACCAAAAGTGAAACTACATGAAAAAAATAAAAAAACCCACGAGTTTTCTAAAAGAACCTATCAGTCCCATCTAGACAAGGGTTTTTACTGTTCTGAGACAGCTCTGTGTGCAACACTAGAGCCAGTCACACATCTCCACATGCACAGAAGTCCCCTCTCGCCCTGTTCAATGAAGGCAGGCTTTTCATGTCCCATATCCTTGCATGCAACTACAGAGCTGTGCAATGGAAACAGTTTTTAATAAGTGGAGCAGAGCCAAGCTATTTTCCTCCACTGGTATAGGAAAAGGACACAGAACTACAGACTGTCAGCATTCCTGGCATTCTTTTCCCTGCACCTAAACTCCCATTTCCCTTCTTTAAAAAGCATACTAAAACCAGCATGGTCCTCACATTCCAGCATCACAAGAATTTGCCACAGGGCAATTCACAAAAAGTCACCACGAAGCATCTCTCTCCTTCAGTCTCTCTGAAGAAAACGACTTTTGACTTCTAGAACTATGGCAGACAAGTCCAAACACAGCCCTGCACAAAACATAAGCTTCTGGATTACTGCTTGAGATGAGAAATTATTTCTAACGAAGGTGAAGAAGCTAGTGCCTTGCTTTACTAGGACTCTTATCACCTTCAGCTTCACCCCTTCTTTCCAGAAAAGCCTGACAGTCTCTTGCAGGTGATCTAAAAACCTCCTGGTTCTTTGAAACTTCTGTGAGAAGTATAGTTACTCAGCTTATCTGGGGCAGTGGTGAACAACACAAGAATACAGGAGTGTTTAAACTTTTTCAGTTGCAGCTGAAACAACCTACAAGCGGGCAAACATGAAAAACCTCACTGCCCTTGTTCAAGTGTAATTCACTTAAAAAAAAAAAAGAACCAAAACCCCCAATGATCAGCTGCAGTCAGAACAAAGAGCAGATAAAGTTAGGGTTTTTTTAAGCACCAAAGTATTTGGGTCTTAATGGCGTCCACCTTACCAAGGATCTAGAAAAAAACCCAAACCCAACAAAACTCCCCTACCCACAGTATCTTCCTTTCTGTTCTTTTAGTACCACATCTCTACCTTACAAAAAAGCAAAGAGAATCCGTTTCAGCTCTTGCTACAGGATCATTTCATGCAAATTCTGAACTTCCTGCTCCATCATTCAATTCTGAACTTCACACACAGATTAGAGTCCAAGTCCTGCCCCCTGTTCTGTGCCTCCAGGGCCTTTGCCTTTCTTCCGGCAAGATGAGCCCAATCTGTTCAACAAAGGCTGGTACTGGCTGGGTTGCCAGGGAAAGAGGGTTTCACCCCACCTTGGCACTGTAGGATTTCCCTGTTTTCCCCTCCTTTTCCTGCTGTACAATCAGAAGAAAGCCTATGGTACTCCACAACCACATCTCACCGCGATTTAATCACATGGCCTGAACACAAAGGAAAGTCTGTTACGTCAGAAATGTCACCCCTGTTACTTGACTTAGCCCAAGAACTCTGACTCATCAAAACTGCCACAGAAATGAAACAGTGCAGCTTTTTTTTTCCATGCAAGATTTATTTTTTTTCCACTGGCTTAAGTACAACGTTTGTACGCACCAGTGTAAGAAGTTTTATACAGCCCCCAGAAAATCCTATTGTCTTTCAGATACAGCTTCTGCTTTTCCGCTCTCTACTAATTGAGCCATTCAAAGCTGATGTTCTCAACGCAAGCCATGATTGACCAGGAAATGGGAAGGGCGCAAATCAGCAGACAAGCTCAGAAGTACCCTATTCTATGGTCACCTAATCCAACAAGAAATGTCAAGTAAGAGCCAAAATAAATTATACAGCCTCTGGGGGCCTGGACTGTTCTACTACTTATGTCATTATAATCAATTGGGCAGAGAAAACAGAAAAGTTACTGTCCTGCTGCCTCATGAGACAGTTTTCAGTAAATACATTAACGAGATGTGTCATAAAATGGACTATGCTATTGGACTGGAAAGTCCACTCCATGACCTCAGGTAATCTTAGCAAGGGATGAGAATGGCTTCTTTAGATACTTCTTTCTTCCTCCCAAGAGCTGTGTTCCATCTCCTATCTTGAATGAAAAGTTTAATCAACTCCATTAATTGAACAGACTTTCAACATGTAGGACAGTACAAAGCAGTTTTTACTCAATAGCTAGTAATTCCTCACTGTGCACAGAATGCTGCTTTTCAAGTTACAGAAGAACCAGCTCTCCCATGAGAAAGGATCTAAACTGTATAAGGGTTTTTATCATCATGGTACAAACAGGACCATCCACACACCTTAAGCCTTCTCTGGGTGTTATGACAAACATCTCTACTTGTCACAGAGCTGACTGAAGACCCAGGTGCAAAGAGGGCTTTCCAAATGCCACCGCTGCACAGCTGAGTGGCCCATCCTGGTTTTTCACTGCTGTCCCACCTACGGAGAGTCACCTCTCCTACTTCTTTGCCTGTGAATGTTAGCACATCTTTTCCATAAATCCAGACATCTCTGGTAGTTAACAGACACATGAGGATGAGTGGACTGGATGCAGTTTTCCCCTAGAGCAGATGGTGATGAGCTACCCCTTGGAATGGCCTGGGTGAAGCATGACCTGCAGTTTTCAGCAGATCAGGATCACTGTGGGTTGTACAGACGGCTTGCCAGAGACCCCTGATCCTGTTACACTGCTTTTGGAAAAATGTGCATTGACTAGGCCCAGGGTTTTCTTTGGCAAAAGATTATCCTCTAGCCATAGTAATAAAGTCACTGTAATAAAACAGTCACAGTAATAAAGGAAAGAAAAAATGGGAGGGGGAAAAGTAATATATTAAGATTTTTTAATTGCACTAGATAAGGATTGCTTTGATTTGCATAACTGCCCCTCAGCTGGTCCATTATGCAACAAGCCTTCCTAGTTTCTATAGGAAAAAATCCTTAACTGAGGTTCAGGGAAACCAGAGCAAGCCAAGAGGTGTTTTTGCTCCATACACAGCTGCTTGATCACAACATCCAGCTTCAAAAAGTCTTCACTATTTTTTCCAAGAGCCTTCACTACTGATTGCTTATTTCCAAGAGCCTTCACATACCCTTTTCTTTAGTGAAGAGATATGATCTGATTTAAGGACTTCTCTTTGTGGGCTATAAGGTAGAATGGATCAGAAGCAACCCAAAGCACACACCGACGACTGTGTGCTATGCCTGTGCAGCAAGGGAGATGGAGTGAAACATGCTGCTGTCTACAGCCATGTTCCTTCCAGGCAGCTCTGAACAGAAATGAAATCCTGAGTGCTCTCCTCCGCTACACACCCCCCCTTGGATAATCTGCTTTTTGGGCTGAACAGCATACCCGGGCAGCTGACAGCCCTCCCCTTGTCCTGTTACCATTTAAAGTAAAACAGACGCTTCACTCAGCTTCTCCTCACAGCCACAGAGAGAAGAAAGTTGCTCTCACACTTAAGCTCCTATTTTCTCTTCCATCCTATGCTCCCATGGGAAAGAATTTTCATTTTTGGGCACCCTGACTCAGGGCAGGCACATGCTGTTCAGTGTTGTATCCACACAATGTTTTTTCACAGCCTTGCTCTCTTACATCCCCATTTTTCAGGGGGTCTCTAATTATCTGTGTGCATTTTCACTGATAAACCAACAAATCTTGTGACTTGCTCCCACAAAAGCATGAGGCAGCTCTATTATCCCTGCTGAATTATCCCTTGTGTCGGTGCTTCAGTTTTGGGCTAATTGCTTTATTACTCATGCAACCTATGAAATCTGAAATGGAATCAAGACAACTAACAACTTTCTACATTAGAAAGCATTAGTACCTCCTATTAGTCCTTCCAAGGCAGACTAAGCCCTGAAGCCTTTTGCTCTGTAGTACTACACACACAGAGCTCTAAGGCTTCTTTGATGATTTAAAGATTTATAATTCTGCCAACACCACCAAATCCCCCCTCAATGTTTTATCTCCTGGGTGAACTCTTATTGTGCACACTGCCTGCTGCCTACTGGACTGAAATACATCAGGCTGAGCTGCCAAGCCTCAAAAGGACATCACCAAGGGGAAAAAAAAATAACAAAAACATACACACAAACACACGCTGAAAACCCACCCCACACACTCCTCAACCCCCTCTTCCAAGTAACAGCCATGTTCTTTCTTGCAGCTCCCCTACTATTCATGCAGTTATGTCAACACTGCTGCTGTTGTACTGCACAGATGAGGACAATACAAAGTCAAGTCAATGTTTGAACAGCGCTTGGGAAGCACGGAACACTTGTAGGCAGGGAACACACTACCACCCGCTCCATCTCATGGTCCTGCACAGTTACCTTCTCCTTGAGAGGCAGAGAAACTTGGCAGAAATGTGTCAGATCAAAACTAAAACCTGAGAATAGCTCAGTGGTTAGAGCAAGTTGCTAAGAACACCAAGGTTGCGGGTTCGATCCATGGGCTGCTCACGTAAGAGTTGGACTCCATGATCCTTATGGTCTGTGAAATAGTCCGTAAACATTAAGGCAACACACCTCCAACTATACAAGATACACAGGAAAGCATTTGAAGGTAACACAACAAATATCCAAACATTAAAACACAACAAACTGGCCTCTTGCTTTTCAACATAAAACTAAATCGGAGCAAGTGAGGAGGTGTTCCTGCTCCACACACAGGTGCTTGATGGCAACATCGCGCTTCAAAAACCGCTCAGCGCTGTTCGTTTCCAACAGCCTCCCACTACTGTCCGCTTCCAACAGCCTTCACATACACTTTACTTAGTTAAAAGATACAATCTGAGTTATAGACTTCTCCTCCTCGTAGGCTGTAAGGTAGACACGGAGCTGATACAGGGCAGAAACTGCCACACAGCCCTCGGCGAGGATTTATCGCTCCAATGAGCAGGATACGGCCAAAGCACCCACCTCCCTCCCCACACCATCTCCCATCACATCCTTACTGCTACCAACAGGCATATTAGCCTAAAAATCCCGACGGCTCCCCTTCCCCCGGCGGTCCCCCCACCCGGGCCCTCGTGTCTCAAGAAGTCTAAAGTACTCTGAGGAGCCCGGGGAGCAGCCACACTCCCTGCCCGGCCCCACAAGGCCACCAGATAACCCGGCCCGGGGGCTGCGGGCTGGCGGGAGGCCCCTTGCCGGGGGACACACGGCCTTAAGAGGGAGCCGGGGGGTTTGGGCCACCCTCCTCTTGCCACGGGCTCCGCCCCGCCCTCGACCCGGTTCTTCCTCCCTGGGGCGGCGGCGAGACCGGGGCGGCCGCCAGGGCATGTTGCTCGAGGCAAGCGGCACCGGCGCCGCCCTCGCACCCGACGTGGCCGCTGCAGCCCGGCACAGACAAAGCGCGGCCCCACCGAAGGGAAGGAGCACCCGCCTCGCTTCGGCTCCTTGGATTTCCCCCTTCCCGCCCCGTTCCCGGCCCCGCAGCTCACCCCCTTGCCCATGGTGCCGGGCGACTGCGTGCGGATCAGGCGGCGGGGGGCTCTGAGCTGGGCTCAGCGGCGCCACGTGTCCCGGCCGGCGGCAGGTGCGGAACAAAAGCAGCGCCCCGGCCGCCACTCGCCTTCCTCTTCCTCCTCCTTCTCCTCCGCGGCTCCTCTCCTTCGCCTCGCCCCCTTCTTCCCCCACCGGGGTCGCTCCTTTCGGTCGCCGCAACGGCCCGAAGCTCCGAGCGCCGCCGGCTTCCCGCCGCATAAAGAAGCCTCGCTCCAGCAGCCCCGCCCCGGCTCCGCGCCGCGCCCGCCCATCGCTGTCGGGGGGGCGAAGGGGACGGCACCGGGGCACCGCGGAGCAGGGAGGGGCAGCGCGGCAGGAGGAGGCGCTGTGCGCGGAGTAATGGCCCGGGGGCGGCTCGGCGTTCACCTTGGGGCTCACCCCGGCTGCCCCACCCGCCCCTCGCCGGAGCGAGGGCTCCTTCCGCGGCGGCGGGAGGGAGAGCTCCTCCCGCCCGCCCGGCCCCGGCGCCGCCATGCCGGGCTGTGCCGGGCGCCTTGCCCGCTGCCCTCGCGGGGCTCGGCCCTGTGTCCCTCGTGGCCGCCCCAAGGCCCTGGCTGTCGCTTTCCCGCGGGTCGTGTCGGCTCTGCCGCCCCGCATGGAGAGGCACAACACACCCGGGGGTCCCTGCGCTCACGAACGCGCCCCAGGGGAGCTCGGCCCCTTCCGTGCTGCAGCCCCTCCGCACGGCGGAAATGGGCATGTGCCTGCCAGGAACTGCGCTGGGGGATTGGGGAGTTACGGGGCAGCTTTCTGTGCGCTTTGCTGCTCAGAGACCCTGGCGAGGGCACCTAGCCTGGCTAGAATCATCCTTCCTTTATGCCTCCCATTCTGGTAAAAAGGGATGCAGAAGTTCTGAATGCGTGTTTGTTCACTTTGCCTTTTGTTTTTTTACCCCTGCAGAAGTTTGTCCACTTTTGCTTCTACTTCTACTTCTGTCTAGGTTCTCTGGCAAAGAAAATCAGCTGATTTTTTACAAGCTTAGTAACCCCGTATGAACTTGGAAATGAGAAAGTGTTTCAGGAGGCTTTGCTTTCCAAAGGTCCTAAAAATTAGCTGTGAACTTTTTTGCAGAGGAGGAACATGGCTACAGCACTTCCCTGCTAAGCATGGCTTGAAACTCGCCTCTACAGGAGAAGAGAACTGAATCCAGGCCTTAAACGTGCTGCACAAGCACTTGCTCATCAAACTGTTTGACCCATCTATGTAAAAGGAAGGTTTGCCACTACAACCATCATGTTTTATTATAAAGTCGTGAGTAGTGGTGTCGTACTGGTGGTGGAACTTGGTCCTGTCACTGCATCCTAGACCTACTTTTAGAGCTTCTGATGGATCTGCCACTTGCAGACATACAGGATGCTCCATCTTTGTGACTCCAGCTGGACTTACAAACAGCTTGACTGCTGAGTTCTGAGGTGCTTCTACAACAGGACTACTGAACTTGAAAATAAAACCCAGCAGTAAGATCAGATGCAATTTCAGACAGCAGGCCAGGATTTCGGAGGTGCTTTTTTCATTTTCTGCATAAGCTCTGTTTTGTGCTTCTGATGGTCTTTATGGGATCTGGTGCTGTGCTGGCAGGCTGAGAGACTGAAGCTTTTGGTTCACCTACAAAACACATGGCACCTGGGCAGCTGTCTCCCTACCAAGCTGTACTGACTGAACCCTGAGGCAATGCTCTCAGATAGCATTAATTGCTTACCACTGAGATTTTCTTTCAAGACTTCCCAGGAAAGGCTTGGCTCTTGCCAGTGGGTGGGGAGAAGGGGATAGGCATTAGGAAGTGGGTAGAAATTTCAGAACTCTAAATCACCTGTTTATTTGATTTTCACTTCTTAACAGCATTTCGCTCCTTAAGAGCAGTTCACTGTACCAAACCTGGGGTTTTTTCTACATGGCAGTGAAGCATCATCTGTAGGACACTCAGACATCCAGATGACTTCTGCACCATAATGCCCCTTGAAGTTCCACCTAACTAGTGTAGTTGATTTGGCACACTATCAGTTTGATCAGTCTTTTGCCTTGGAATAGTTATGTGTTGCCATTTCTCCATAATACAAAACTGTAGCATGCCATTGTGGTGCTGTAAACTAGGATTAGTGTCTCTTTCAGGAGGAAAACATGTCTGTCCTTTTACTAGCAGTGATTTAAACAGAGCACAAATCTATATGAATCAAAGGAAATTTTATTATATCAAACCAGGCAGGAAGGAAGTAGTAATATTCCATACTAGAAATGCTTGTGTTCTCCTTTCATAATAGGAGATTAGCTCAGGAAGAATCAGGAGAGCTCTGTTTTCAGTATCTACAAGCAATTACGAAGTCTTTTCGATACCTTGGCAGGGTGACTGAGAAAAACAGAGATAACGTACAGGGATCGTCACCTCCTGCGAGCGGGTGAGACCCAAATCAGCTTTTAACACCTGAAAACTCCTGCTCTTTGTGTCCCTCTCAGTTCATCTCAGAAATAATCATAAATGGTTATTTTGCAGATCCCCAGAAATACATCATTTTTCCCTTCAGACCACTGTGGTGTGGTTGTGGGCTGCTGAGCAGTAGTTGAATTCCAGGAGTAGGTAGCATGGGATGCATTGAAATGAGAAGTGTGGGCCTTAGCCAAACAGTGCAGGGTTTTATCTGAATGCCTGCACCTGTGGACATCACAAGGCCCTTCTGCCACATTTTTTATTTCAAGAAGCTGGGATTGTTTTACAGCAGGGAGTTTTATTATGGCCATTTTAGGAATGGGAAAACAGAGAGGGAAGCACACATGCAGAAAAGCTTTAGCAGGTTCCAGTTAAGAGTCCAAAGATCTGAAAGCCCTTTGCTCTTGCTGCTAGATAGGACAGTTTCTGCTCAAGCATATTCCTGCTTCCAGTAACAGACTACGTGTAGCTTGACACAGAGAAGCCAATTGTCTTTATCCCTTTACAACTGCCACTGCCTAGGGCTCCATTGGCTGGGAAAACTAGGATCCTGGCAGTGGATAGTACCCAGAACAGGAAAGAATGTGATGTCCCACCTGTTTTTTCTTTCTGTGACATCTCCCATGTTCACTAGACTTTTGGATTTGTTCCAACAAGAGCCACACTTCAGCCTTCACCTTGAAAACTACAGCAACTTCTTCAATGGCAATGTACATGTTGGGGCAGCTTGCCTATGGACACTACAGTGCCCTTACCAGCAGAGAAGAAAAGCTCCTGCAGCTCCTACGTGCCTACTTAGAGACAAAAAAAAAAAGAAAAGAAAAAAAGTTGGGCCAAAATAAGCTATTTTCCCTCATCCACTTGTACCTTATCTCAAGAGTCTCCAGAGGACATGGTTACCCACAGCAAGCTACGACAGGCAACAAAAGCAGCAGCAGTGTGGATAAAGCAAGCTGTGCTCCACCATAAGGTCTTTGTTAGTGTGGTTCAGAAAAGTGGTCAAAAGGAATTAATGATTTTTGAAGGGCACCCCCCGTCAGAGGGAAAACACAAAAGACAAGGTGTATGAAACTGTAGTTTTATCGACCTCCCCTCTGTAAATACAGGCCTCACACCCTCTGCTGTCTTGTCTCTAGCCTTTAATGAGATCACCTTAAGAGATAAGGCAGTGACTCCATTAAAGGGGGGGAATAGTATCTAACTACGGGGTAAGCAAAGACCAAGATCTGCTATACTCCATCAGGCTTGGCTAAGCTTCTTCCAGTGCTTTTTTCCCTCCCCCTGGCTGAGGGGGTACAAACATTTTGCATTTTTCCAGTATTTTTCATTTTTCTGAAGCCTTCCAAGTCATTGAAATGCTGTTGCAAAAACATGACAAAGGCTCCTCAAAGTCCCTGTGTAAGAGAGATCTCCAGCTTCTGCCATTGCTTATAAACAGTATCACCTTCCTTTGGAGTGATGGTGTTGCAGGCTGCAGAGGCAACTGGCAAAAATACGGAGCATTTCAAGTGCCTCAGTGCTATGCCTGTACAAAATTCCAGGGCACTTGGCACTTCTGTAAGTGGGGACTTTGGCTGCACAGCCTTTCTCTGTAATAAGCTCAAAGTGCCTCAGCCCAAGAACTTAGAAACTCCGGATTTTTTTGTGTTTTACCTGAGAGTAGGTAGGTGGAAGCTTACTGGAGTCATGCAGTGAATCAGATCAATGTGTAGGATTTAGGAGAGTGTGGTTCCTGTCCAACTGCTAGGACATGGCATTCTACTACTGGTTTGCAAATTCCCAAAGACTACTTGGAGGAAGGGGATGCTGTGAGAGCACAAGCCATCACCAGTGGATTGAAATAATTCAAGGATTTGTGCTTTTCCAGGAAAAATGTTTAGGAATCTACAAATCAAAAAAATACAGAGTTAAGCTCTTGCTCTGAATGAATCTGTAACATGCCCTTAAATGACACTTCTTTTTTAAAGCCCATACTCATAACCTATCATTCCATTTTTAGATATCAATACTGTTTTTAATTCACCTTTCTTTGCCAGTGAGTTATCTGGGAGATAAAACAGCTTTGAAATCCCTAGACTCCCTGGAACCACAGTGTATATCTGTGTGTGCACTTTGCCATTCCAGGGCAGATAAACTGAGTGACATGTAACTTATGCCTGCTCTGGAAATCATTTGAGCACTAGTAACTGTATGGGAATAAATCTAAGAGAGCATAAGGTTTAGCTAAAAATGTCTGCATGTACTTTTTTTTTCTTTTTCTAAATTTTCCTTCCATTTGCATTTGCCTATATTCCATGGCAGGGAGGTGGTTGCATCTAAGTATATACAAGCTGGTGAAAAATGACGGATTTCATTTTTTTTTAATCCATACTTTGACTGTTTTCTACCTAACTGAGAGGACAAGTGGGTGTATTGTTGATAAGTAAAAGAGAGTTGAAGATTTTTGCTCTAGGGTGGACAAGGAATAAAAATAAAGTATATGCTGCCATATTAGAAACAGCTCTGTTTGGTATTTTACTGTGCTACAGATATATTTTCAAACATACAAAAGGCATTGATAACTTTCCACTGAAAACTTTCATTAGAAAAAGACAGAACTTTCAAAGAGCAACACCCCTAGGGATGTCAGGGCATGCCGAAGTCCAACCTCTGCTCTCTCCACCTGTCTGCATACACTGCAGTGCAGCCTTCACTTACAGCAAAGTGCTGTGTCCAGCATTTCAGGTGAAGCGCTGCATAAGGAGGGAGAGGCCTTTAACAGACTGAGGTTTGTGTTCACCTGCCATAATGCTCCATTTTCCAAGACTGATGTTCTGGAGTTGGAGAGACCCCTTTAGCAGGACAGCTGGAGGTGTTGGAGAGAGGAGAGCAGGGCTGACAGGGAGCCTTGCTGGCTGCAACCTCAGAGATCAAGGTCAGCAAAGAGCTCAGGGCACCTCATGCAGACTGAGGGCCAAGTTAAGGGTGGCAGCAGAATATTAGGACCTGTCTAATGGTGCTCCACCATGTTGATTGGACACCTGGCCTGCATGAGGCCCTGCCTCACTTCCCCATACCTTATGCAGCCAACAGGGGTACTAAAGCAGGGTGTTCCTGGTAGGAAAAGGGAAGATATGGCTGGAACTTGATCTGAAATAGCTTGGATGTGGACAGTTTTTAAGCAAGCTGCATAAGCCATCAAATTGACAGGGTTCTGGGGGAGGACTGAGAATATTCTTCCCAGCATGACAGGGATGGATTTTCTGGAGGTGGTTGCTCTGTTCCCGTACAAATGATTACTTTAATACAATAAAAAATGAACAATATGAGTTTGGGCACCTAAGGTCTAAATAGCCACATCTTTAATTTTCATTTAAGTCTGCATCCATCAATAAAATATTTGATATTGTTCACTAGACAACTGAGTTCTGCACAAGATGTTCAGTTTGGCCCTGGTTCATCAAAACACTTAAGTGCTTTGCTGAATCAGGGCCTTGCTTCTCATTAGAGAAGGCACTTTTTATTCAAGGAAAGAGAGAGCATGGTGCAACCTTACCGCACTGTGTGGGCTCTCTTGGCAAGTGCTGTGCACAGCAATACATTATGGATTAGGACTCTGTTCTCAAGGCCCAGACTCTCACTCTGGCTTGTCCACCAGACACATTTTTCAGCTGGTTATCAAACTGTCATGGCAGTGCTTGATCTCTGGGAAGGCATTGGTTGTTGAACAATTTATTTTAATTTATTTTTTGTGTGGTGTGTTTTTTTTTACCTGAACCAGCAAAATTCTTCTATACAGCCTCAGGATAATAGAGAAAAGGTTGAAAGTAGTGGCCTCTGAAATGGAGACAATCATTGTGCAGGTTCATTTTTGGAATAATCCTCCCCAATGAAGATTTTTGCAGAAAGCTACAAGGCCAGGTATTGTGATAAGGCAAACACTACAGAACAGACATTTTATTTGTGCCTCTGTGTAATTGTTTAAAAAGTAGCATGTGGTAAGGAGGAAACCAAGATGAGAAAACGTGTATCCCCCAGGTACATGTCTCAAGAAAAAGAGAAGGTAATCTCATTACTCAGAAGTCTGAGACTGTGCCTGGATGTCCCAAAACATCTATCAACCCTAGGAGGGCAAAAGCTTTGCCTTACCACCATAATCCCCTGTTCTGTCTTTTTGCTGCCTTGGCACTTCCCATCTCTCCAAGCAGCTATGTGGGCTCAAGTGCTGTGGACAAACACTGTGAAACAGGTTGGAACTGGTCCCACTTGAAACAAATACACAGAAAATGTCCCCCCATTTTTTTCCTTGGAGTCTTTTATTTGGAGATCTCCTCTCACACCAGATCCTCACAAACGGCAGTGGCAGCACAAGGCAGAATTGCCACCACAGCACGGGAGACAGGAGCCCCCCAGTTTGCTGGTAATCAAGTATAGTTCCTCTATAGCTTATAATGGCCAAGTGCTTCACAGCTGTTAGGAAAAGCATCCTGCCCACCTGGAATTAGTAAGGAAATGCTCTTGTCTTCCTGAGGCACAGAGGTAGGGCCACATGTAGGATGCCCCTGAGGTCCTGCAGAAGTGACAGAGCTGGGGCGGGGGCTATGAAACACGCAAGTCTCACCCCAGTCTGGATTTTGGACAGTCTGAGTATGGTCCTAACTCCTGATGCTCAGAAGTACTTCTGACTTTTGGAGTTTATATGCAGATAAATTGCTTGTCATCTTAGATGAGATGCACAAGAAGTCTAGGAAAGAGCAAGGATGTCACCTACCATAGCCAAAGCCAGCCAAGTTGGTAGCCATGAGGTACAGCTCACTGTAGTTTTCCTAAACTGCACTTGCAGAGTTTTGTACACTGGGGAACATGAAGCACATGAGCACGATTGATGTTTATATACAGGGCTATTTCAGGACAATGTAACTGCTGGGAAGAAGGATGATTAAAAAAAGGTTTTGAAACAGACAAGATAGCTCCATAAAATCTTCCACTGCTTGAGATTGAAAGCCAGCAAAAATAAGCTTCACCAACAAATAAAATTCATTCCAGTTCTTGCGGTGGGAAAATAAAACAAGAGGACTGCCAGAAGAGTGAGTTGCAGTCCATGGCATGAGTGCATTGGTATCATTATAGTCTTGAGATGAGCAGTTACCCTTATTAAGAAGTGCATGTTCAGCAGCAAATTTTCTGTGAAGATGGGCTGTAGCCCAAGGATGTATTATATTCCCAGTGCTTACTGCCCAGAGCAACTCAAATAGGCATGAGCAAGCAAAGCTCTGACCAGCTATAGATTTTTGCTTCAAGTCTTCCTTATCTGCAATACAATTTTAGTACAGTAACAAGTTCTGTTTACAGAAAATCTTTCTCTTTGAGGTTTTTAAAACCTACCTGTTTGCACTGATCACTGTTCTGAGGCAAAAGAAAAGAGCTGCTTATCAACACTCTGTAATATTACCCTGTGGAAAAAGTAAGAAAATTAATTACAAGAAGAGAATTGCTGAATGAGAGAGAGAACTCAGATGACAGGCATAGTTGACAAGGTTGCTGGCTTTTACAAAAATGTAATTTTTAAAATACTGTTCCTATAGGGTTCCAAACAAGAGACCTTAAAAAGCAGCCTTGACTAGCAGAAATTGAGGTCTTGAGAAGGGTTCCTCTGTGTGGTGGTGAAGTATAGTAGCTACTTAAAAGCAAATACTTTGAAATCCATTCTGTCCTTTGTTACAAGAGCTCCATCTAACTTTCTCTCTGTCACTGTTGTTACTTGGAATTTTTGGTGTCCACAAGGACAAGTGCTAGCCCAGAGATTTTTTCAGCAGTTTCACACAAATGCATGCATATATGTTTGCTTCATATTTAAATAAGCCAGAATAGTTGCTTACTGAAATGGGAAGGACAAGATGTAGTTTCATAAAGAACCTGCATAAACTTGCAGTTTCACCTTTCCTGTGGATGAAGTTCACTAGATCTGAGAAGATTAGAGCAAAGTCCTAGCAAGTGTTGTCTGTATTGTTGCTTACTCTGCGTAAAGACCAGAGGACATAGAGGCTTTTGTACTTTAATCAGCTTCAGCACGTGTTGCAAACAAAGGACTTGAATGGGCAATGGGCACTGGCATAGGACGAACTCACAGGAGCATGTCTGGACACTGCCTAGCACCCCATCGTGACCATACACTGAGCACAGCCTTAAGACTGCAGAGCAGAGCAGCAGGGAGCTCATCACCTTCCCAAAAGTTAGTGCTGAGCAGTGGTGGCTTAGACTAGAACGAGGGAAGGACCTGCACTATCTCCTCTTGGAGTCCAGCTAGCATTGTCCATGTTGGTAGGGCAAAGCCAGCTGCCAGGAACCAGCTGTGGGGAGGATGCTGCTCTGTTTCTTCTTCCACCCTCTCTGACCTTGGGGCTTTGCAGGCCAAGGGGATTCACAGCCCTGTGCTGAGATGTCCAGAAGGCCACTCCAAGTTATCTATCCAAATGTGCTTTTGTCTTACAACTTTCAGGCTGCCCCAGGCACTCCCCTGTACCAGCAAGGGGCACCTTGGTGGTCCCTCCATGCAGCTGAGGTGAACAGGGTGGCAGGTCCTTTGTTCCTGACTAGCAGCCACCCACTGTACCAGGCAGACAGACTATCATGCAGCTGTCACACTCTTCTGGCTGCCTTAGATAAAAGAGTTGCACATCTACCAGAGTCAGTAATAGCTCTGTCTGAGGGATTACAACCAGATTAAGAAAAAGTGGTCCTGTGTTTAATCAAATTAGTAAAAGTACAAGCTGGCAGCTGATAGGGGCATATACCATGCACACAGGAACAAGCTATTGCTGGCAAAGATCATGTGGATTATAATGCATCAGTTCCCATGGCTGCTCAAGGCTGAGGAGAGGATGCTGTCCATTTGCCATGAGTAGGAAAAGGTGCACGTGGTACACTCTTCTGAGAGCTCACTTGGGCCCTCATAGCTGCTTTGATGCACTGCATTAGCCATGTGTGGATTTACCCAGCTGGCAAACTGACTCTCCAGTTGTAGTCCCATACTAAGAGCCTCATAGTGTCATTATCTACATTGTACTGGAGGGAAAAAGAAACACAGCACAAAGGAGCCACGGTGGGATTTGCGCTGTTTTCATACTTACTAGAGAGCACCTCTTCAAAGAGCAACTCATTCTACTGACATCTGCCAATGATCCTAGAGTGAGGTGTCAGGAGACCATGTTTCTCCACTAATTTTGTCCCTGTTTGAAGACCTAAACTTTTCAATAAGCTAAAGTTAGAGGCAGTTCACTGCAAGACAAAAACTTGTCTTGCCTCAGCTCCTTGGAAAGTTCATGGCAAAGATCTGCCCATATTCTGCTTGGGATCAGCCAGTTCCAGGCAAACTTGAAAGCCCAGCCTCTGTTAAGGTGGTTATCAGCTCTTTGCCAGAATGTTGATGGTTCTTTTCATTGTCCCTCTGGCACTGGCTACTTTTGGGCAAGTGCAGATTTATTTTCATGCAACACATACATGTACCTGGACCCTACGGGTGAGTTAACAGCACCTGAAATTGTGGTTAATCTGCTGAGTTGTAGCCTGGGTTTTCCCCTGATGAAGAACGAGATGTCTAGCGCTGTGCTTTGCTCCAGGCGCTCTCTTGTTGTCCTCTTTGTTCTTTCCCACAGGCTGCTGGAAAAGCAGCATTCCCTGGGGCCATAGCGTTTACATCTAGCACTCCAAGAGGCAATTACAGTGGAGACGGCAGACTAAGGGAGCAGCTCTGAGGAATAGCATGTCCCAGGAGAATGTGCTTTGCTCCTCCAATGACACTACTCTGTACAGTGCACAGGTATGAGCCAAGTACATGCAGTACAGCAGGCCAGTTCCCTATTCCCCAGTGTGGGTTTTTTGATGCTTATATGGTTTTAGATACATTTAGACCTTGGCTTGCCAGCACATAGCTATTGTCTGCATGGGCATGTCCTCAACAAACAAAACAGAGAGCCCATTATGGTTAGTGATAGATCTGGGCTGAATAATTGAGATCCACTCTTAAGCCTCAAGATGTTCAGATCTCATGCTCAAATCCAGAAGATTCCTCTGTTACAGATAAAAGAGAAAAAAAACGCCAAAAACAAGCCCAATCAAAAAACAACCACCAAACCCCAGCATTTCCAAAGCTGAATTTTCTCAATTCTAAAGAGCCTGAGGATTTTATTTTGGTTTGAGGGCTCAGTGTCAGAGTTCAGGTCTTGTTGCCATATATATATGAATGTTCAGAAGGACTGCTATATGCACTAGGTTGTTTGAAGCCTGGTCTTTAGCTAAATTGAAAGTGTTTAGTGGGGAGAGGCTAATCATGAGTTCAGTGAATACCTGGGAAAATTAATTTTAAGGCATGTCTGTGAAAGTCTTTTTTGTGCCAGAATAGCAATATTATTAAGGAACATCTTTTTGTCAACTTTTTTTTTTTTTGGCAGAGGATTTGAAATTTCCATAATGACAAGAACCTTAGTGCAATGCAGTAGAATCCACTTATAAGTCTTTATGCCAATATATAGTAATTTTTGTTTCACTTATCAAAATCAGTTAAACCAACAGAACACTCTTGTGACAGGAAAAACAGTACTCTCATGAGGGAGATTTGCTTGGATAGCTCTTCTGAATTACATACACCTGGAAATGTTAAGGCTAAGACATCAATCACTGAAGTAAATACATAGAAATGTATATATTGCAAAGAGGTGACAAGGAAAACAGCCTGAGTCATCTCCAGTCTATCCCAATGGACAGATGAGAAAGCTTCCAGTTCCTACATAAACAAAGGGAGCTTCCTCTTTTTTACTTGTGCCCCAGTGAGTAGGAAAACAACAGTAACACACACCAGCAGCCTCGTCTTCATTCTTTGAAGCTTATTACCCTTACAGTGTGCGCAGAAACCTCTCCAAGGCATTGCCTAACTCACCAGACAGCCTCCCCGAGGTATGTTCTGAAGTAATGCTTGTCACACCCATGCAATCCTCTTTTCCTGCATCTCCAAGCAAGGGCACGAACTGCCCGTAAAAGTATGCAAATAATTCCCTAAGTATTGTACCAACCTGTAAAAGAAAGTATTTCCTTGCCCTGAGGAAGTCACTGGCAGTGAAGAGAAGAGATAGGAAAGACTAGGGAAGAACTGGAGGGAGTCTGCTCTTCCCTAGCTGAAATATCAGGCGGCTGAAACAAGCTGAGTGATGGAGCAGCCAAAACTGCCATGCTGGCCAGCAGGCAAAATGGGGCAGAGGGTTCCCCTCCTGGCTCAGTGCACCCCGAGCTGATCAGCTGTGGTGGCCCTTGGACGGGCTCAGGGCACTGGTGACCAGCTGCTGACTGGCAGGACTGGGGCGGCTCAAGCCTGCCCAGGACCTGCCACCCAGCCTGAGCTCACCTGGCTCTCTTGGCTGTCATGGAGGGAGCTTAGAGAAATATGTGACTTCTAGGGGTTGGCTTAGTGCCCAGGGCACTGGCAGAAAGACATGATTTCTACTGACTGACCAAAGGAACTGCAGTGGCCATGGAGGGGGGTGCTTGCAAGTGGTTGATGCTTTACAGGCTGGAGCTGGTGCAGAAAAGACCTCTCCAGTTTTACAGGTATTTTAAAATCTTGGTTAACAGCTTGAAGCAATATCCTTTTTCCTCTTCTTTAATTTTTGGGGCAACATTTCCCAGGTATTATTCCAAACTCAGAGCACAGGCTTCCTGATGTAAACTGAGCAAGAAGCTGGCATTACAAAATTGGAATGGTATCACCTTCTCCCAGAGAACCACCGTGGAGGAAACAAGCTTTTGCAAACCTAGTCACCTAGTCTTGCAGGAAGTCACGAGATCAGCTCCTCTCAAGCCAAAACACTGAATGCTTAAACAACAAATTGAGATGTTGATTGGAAGGGGAAAAGCCTTTTAAATCTATGTTGACCAATGCAGTTCAAAAGAGAGGTTAATTGTTGCAAGTGTATATACTGTAAATAAGGGGGTTATTTGATGTTCTGAGAGTTGCGTAACAGATTGTTTTATGTGATCTTTCAAGGAATGGTTTTAGCATGAGTGAGGTGGGGTAGGTGGTTCTCTGAGGTACTGGATTTCGTCAGTATGGCGAGGCTTTTGGGAGAGCTTCTGCTGTAAGAAAGATGGATCTGTCATGCTGGGTTTTTTGCCTCTCCCAGGACAGAGAACAGACAGGGTGATAAAAGCGTGTAAGCCCCTGAGAAATAGGAGTGGGGAAAAAAGTAAAAAAAAGTATTTGGGAAGAAGAGGAGGGAAGATTTATTTATTGCTCTTCCAATGAGGGAGTCTGCTCTGCATTTGAGTTTTGGAAATACTTTTATAAATATTGCCAACACAGGCAGTAGTGGAGGGGTAAGCTAGATTCTAGCAGTGCTTCCAGAGTCATTGATAGCAAAACACCAGGTGCCTTCATGATCTGTGGACATCTAGCAATCCTCAAATAAGCTTATATTATGGCAAGGAAAAAAAAATCACAGCAAAACAATGGGTGTGTGATCAGATAGGAGGTTCCAGGAAGGGTGCTAGGAGGCAGGTGTGGCAAGCTGAAGCACGGTAGAAAGATGTCAGCTCCCTTTCTGCACCTGAAGGTCTTCCAGCCTGCAGAGGGACCTGGCCATAACTAGAACTCCATCTCCTGCTGTTGTGCCATGTGGGGCCTCCTTTCCTCTGCTCAGAATCAGTGCAGATGTAGATGCAATGCCATTAGCAAAAGTGATGGCCAGAGAAGACTGGGGTGGAAAAAACATGCAAGTGGATGCAGGTTACACCTCTAGTTCCTGCTGACAAGTAGTGTTTGTGTCTCTCTTGATGCAGGATTAGTTTTTGTTTGTTTGATGTGGTTGGGGCAGGAAAGCCAAGCTACTGGCTGTCAGTCCATGTAAGTTAATGAATACGAACTGGGTTATTGCCACTATAAAAGGGAATACCTTGAAGGAAGATTGCAGTGTAATAAAAAAGGTAATCCAAGTACCTAATTTTGTGCTTAGCACTTTGTAGCTGCTACTCACTCTTACTAGACCTTTACACCAGTCTGATTGCAAGACTAGATTTCTACTCTCAAGTCTGAGAGAGAAAGAAAAGTTTTGTCCAAAAGGTAGCATTTACAGATCAATCTGTAAACTTCACTGCATAGACATTGTCCCACTTCTAGCCATACTTAAGTCTAAACCACCATGTATTAATTGGTGAGGATTCATTATGGAGCCTAGGAAACTCCAGCTACATCCTAAATGGAAAAGTGAAGTTCCCCAATGCACCATGCACTTATATAAAAGGTGCCCTCCACATTCTGTCCTACAGTTCTCCCATGGTTTAGCTGGGAAGATCTCTGGCTCTTTTCACTCAGCCCCACCAAGCGGAATGAAGGGGATGGTGACTGAATGCATTCCCCAAAAGCCTTCTTCCAAGGAAAAAGGTCAAGGGCTGTACCCAATTGCCTCACCAATTAGCTCATAGTGATCTAAGACACCCATTGCTCTGAGACAGGATCAAGAATACCTCATCCTTCCTAAACTGACTTTTAAGCACTGATGGGAGGTAGCCCAGCAGCACAGTCTGTGGGTACTTACTGGAAACTAGCAATCTTTAAAAACTTGAAAATATTTTCCCTATGCCTACCATAAATCATCCTTATTGTCAATCAAACCAGGTCTGCCTTGCCTCTGTGGACTTGGAGAATAATGCATCAAAACTTTTACAAAAGGGCAGGTTTTCTGGTGTCTCCCTAGTTGTTGTGTCTAGAGGAAAACATGCTGGAGTCTATCACATCTTTCTTGGAGGTCATATTTTCTGAGCCCTCTGTCCAGCTTGCTGCTTTCTCTTAAAATTTTTGCTAACCTCTTCATGCCTTTAACCTGATGTAATGCAAACTTAGTCTGAACTCTGACCCCAGCATAAAATTCCCTGTGACCCTAAAGTGAGTAATATCCCTGTCAAGGGAATAGAAACAAAACTAAAACATGGGTCCCATCTGTCTGTTGTAGAACAGTTTGGTTTGGAAGGGACCTTAAAGATCAATCTGTTTTAACCCCGCTGCCATAGGCAGGTACACCTTCCACTAGACCAGGTTGCTTAAAGCCTCATCCAGCCTGGCCTTGAACACTTCCCAGGATGGGGCATCAACAATTTCTCTAGGTAACCTCTTCCAGTGCCTCACCACTCTCACAGTGAAGAATTTCTTCCCAATATCTAATCTAAACCTACTCTCTTTCAGTTTAAAGCCATTCTGACTTGTCCTATCACTGCATGCCCTTGTGAAAAGTCCCTGTCCGTCTTTCTTGTAGGCTCATTTAGGTAGTGGAAGGCTCCTATAAGGTCTCCCCAGAACTTTCTATTCTCGAGGCTGAACAGCCCCAACTCTCACAGCCAGTCTTTGTAAGAGAGGTGTTCCAGTCCTTTGATCATCTTTGTGGCCCTTCTTTGGACTCAATCCAACAGGTCCATGTTCTTAGGTTGGTGGCCCCAGAGCTGAAGGCAGTTCCAGTAGAGGAGCAGAATCACCTCCCTCAACCTGCTGGCCTGCTTTTTGAGAAGCAGCCCAGAATGCAGATGGCTTTCTGGGCTGCAAGTGTACATTGCCAGGTCATGTCCAGCTTTTCATGCATGAGAATCTATAAGTCCTTCTCCACAGGACTGCTCTCAGTGAGGACCCTTGTCACTGGGTTGTAACTTCACAGAGTCTTTTGTCAAAAAAGATTAAACCAAAATCCTGCCTTTAGCCATCTCTAAATTCTGGATAAACTTACACTTGAAATGCGCACATGGGCCCATAAGCAGAACCCAATCTATATTAATTCCTGGGCAAAACATTAATAATGCAAGAGAATTAGAAACTTCGGACACTCGGCTTGTTTTACCAAAAAGGTCATGTCCACGGATTGAGTTACAGGTCTCAGCACTGAGGCTTGCATGACTTCTCTATGGCAGCAGAGGTGAAGGAGCCTTTGCAGGTGGCATTCCTTCTCCCTGTCCCACCAGCACGGACAGCAGAAGGCATGGTGTGCATTACTGATCTATGTTTCAGCACATCTACATGCGGTAACCAGAGAAGCCGTGGCAGAGCCATAAGGAAGGCAAGCTGAAATCGATCCAATAAATGTGCAGTCCATCAGCTATCCTGTTGCAAATCCACTGAGAGGATGTTAGTACCACTGTATCAGAGATTACTGAAAACAGGCCTTTCACATTTTATAAATATAAAAATAAATGTAAACCTGAGTTTCCATCTTATGGGTTCCTGTCTCAGACACCGAGAACCTGAGAGGTCATGTGTAGGGAAGCAACAGCAGGAGCTGAATCTCACAGGTAGCAGCTTGACCTCTGAAATTTAGCATCCAAGAGGAAGACTGACCCATCTGGAATGCCTGCACAGAGGAGGCCACTCCTGTCAAGCAGACAGTCTGGGTCTCAGCTGCATGGAAGCTTTGCCTGCTTTGAATGTATCTGTGCTTTTTATCTCTCAGGACAGGGAGGAGGGTGTTCACAGTCTTTCAGCTACCTTCTACAGCCTGAGGCATAGTACCTGCTTAGGCAGAGAGGAGGGGCAGGTTGATGGGCCCCCAGGCTGCTGTGTAGGTAGAGAAAGGGAGGGTTGGAGGGTGTCTGGGGTGCTCTGTGGTAGGAAGGGGCTCTCAGGGAACACACAGCAGCACTGGTGCAGCTGCATTTTGTACCACTGCAGTAAAGCCACCTCAGATGTCCAGGCAAAGCAGACTGGGCTGGTAATATTTGGAGAAAGCAATACCTGTCAGACATCCTGCTTGTCTGAGGTGCCTGTCCTTCTATCCCTGGCTGAGCTGGCAAAGGCTGTGGAGACACATGTGATACCTTTCATTCCTGCACCTGCTCCAGGAGCTGGGACACCTGGTGCTTCACCCAGAATGCAGGTCAGCCTGCCACATCCCCGGTTGCTCAGAACTCACCTCTATCCTCCAGAGCTGGGTGTGCCTCAAGCCTTGTACAAGGTTTGCGAAATCTGCATCTCTGTGCTCCTCTGTCTCTCTTCCCCAGGGCTGTCAGAAGACATGCTCCCAGTGCTGGGGCATATATCTAATTCCCTGTGCCTCTCAGCTGTGTGCCCCATAATCAGGAAAAACCACAGTGGTCAGAAAGAGTATGCTGCCAGGGCTGCCCTGTGCTGGGGCCCATACCACATGGGATCTTGTCCTCAGGAGAGGGGAAGGTGGACCCTGAACTGGTACAAGGTGATGGAGTGGAGGGCTACCCCTTCATGCTTGCTAGAACTGGGGGCTCACTGAGGGGCTGCTCTGTTTGTAAAACTCGTTGCTGGCAGAGCTGTTCTGGGAGCTGTGGTTTTCCAATTGCATGTTACATGGGCTGCATCCTCTCAAACCATGCCTCTTGTCCCCTCTGCAACACCCCATAGCAATGAGACAAGAAACAAATAATTTTAAGGTTCCTTAAGTCCCTCACTGGATTTACCTGAAAAGAAATACCTACATGGCAATTGCTGCTGCTGAGATGGTATTTTTCTGACTGACTTCTACATTTGCTCCCATTCTCCTCTGCTTTACCTGTTCTCTGCCTCTTCAAATGATGAGTCAATATCCTTATTCTCCCTAAGTTAGGCAAATAACCAGCTGACCATGGACAGGGAGAAAGGACAAGGGATTGTTAGCAGCCTTAGAATAACATGAGAAATCGTATGCTGTATCTGTCACTCAGCTGTGCCATGGAGACTGGGACTTGATTGACAGTTTCCCCACTTGTAAAAGAGAGACAGATAATCAGTTTTCCCCAAACTGTTGCTTGGAGAAAGTTTGGGTTTGCTCATTATGCCCTTTGAAGAGCAGGCTAGCTGGTCTATCACCTGGCTGGAAAGCACTCTGTGACTTGAAATACAACAGCTCTTTGCAGGGGGGAGGATCATAAATTCCACAGGGCACCAGATAAACTGGAGGAGGTGAAAAGACAAAGGGGCAGTTGAAGTTTCAAATCCCTTCCCCCCCATACCCTGCCTCCTCCCTCCTCCCTTTACCATGCCAACACAATAATACATTGACAACCCTCTCCATCACCGCTTGAGGCTAAAGCTGCTATGCTGCACCAGGTCCTTCTGCCCATGAACCGTGTCTTTCCTTAATCCCTGTTCCTCCTCCTTGGTTAGCAAGTGGACAGCTTGAGCAGCCTCTCACCTGGGAAAACAAAAAGAGGAATGGTGATGGAGAGGTAGGACAAGGTTGGAGGAAGGCAGGGGGAATGAAAAATCTGAAGCTAAACAGAAATATAAAGTGGAGTTCCTGAGATAAAAGGGGGAGAAAGCAGCACATAGACATGCTTGCAAAAGAAAAACTACAGGTGGAAGTATGGAGGAGGGCCTGCCATTAGGAGGTGGTGTTGCGTACATTTCCTGTCAAGTGGGAAAAGATGAGAGTTCACACACAGCCTCTTTCCCAGAACACACATCTCCAGGCAAATGCCTTGGACACTGAGGAGGTAGAACTGAGGTTCACAGTTAGCCACCATCTTCACCTGCCACTCCTGGAGCAGAGTTTTGGGACCAGATCAGAGATCTACATAAGTAACACCACCTTCATTTGGTGCAAGCAGTGCCCACTTCACCCAGCTCCAGCCCCGACTGTTTGCCTTCCCCGCTGCAGCGTGGTTATCAGTCACACAGTAGTCACCCAACTTGTTCTGCTGCTTTGGTTGGACAACACGGAACAGTTACAGGAGAGTTCCCATGAGGATGAAGACAAGGAAAACAAGGCTGTACTTACAAGTGTTACCAGTGTAATCATTTTGGAAGGGGGCCGGGAAGGGGAGGGAAGACGGCATTCTGTCAGAGCAGTAACAACCCAAGTATGGGTACAGTTAAACTGAAAAGGAGCGCCTTTTTTTTTATTTCACTTTTTCAAGGTAAGCTTATTTCAATTGGAAATTCCTGTGAACAACATCAACAATTGTTTTGTACAGAGAAGTATGTATCCAAGAGCCTAGATATTGCACCCAGGTCACTGTGGCATGGCAAACTCCTGCTCGTCAGCTGCATGTTGCCTGTGATGGAACATCTGAGTTCACAACACACGCAGAATCATTGCAAATAGAAAAATAAGGTACAATCACTATTTATTATTAGTTTGTTACCATACCTGGACAATGTCTCTAAGCTCTAAAATGTGTGCTGTGCAAGGAAAATGGGGGAGAAGTCCATTTACAATTTTGGGAATAGCATGCTACTGACAAGCCTCTTTGGGGAAGACAAAGTCTTCACTTGTTGTTTGTCACTGCACAGAGTAACTACAGTAGCTATGCAGAGAAAGCCACGTTCACAACTGCTGGGAGACTTCTCTTCTATAGCTTCCCAGGGCAGGTACAGCCAGAGAAAGGGGACAAAGTCAGAGGAGCTACAACAGCTAGACTGACTAGCTAATTGACTGGTCTGAGTCTGTCAGCCTGGGTCCTTATGCTCTTGGACTCACCTCCAAACTTTCCTTCATCCAGAAACATTAACCCCAAGCCCTTACCGACTGCATCCATTTTTCACAAGCCATGCATGCTCAGGCTTAGAAAAACACGGATCATTAATGGTTCCTACTGTGTGACAGAAAGGGAGCCCAGGCTACTTGCAGCCCTTAGGCTGAAAAATGCATTCCCCCAAATGAAGGGTAAAAGAATTTGGCACTTTGTTTTAGTGATTGTTCTCCCCAACCCTAAGCACAAACTGAATATTCATGAACCTCCTATATGAATTAGTTATCTTCTAAAAGCAAATACAAAGTGCCCATTCTGCATGAGGTGCCCAGGCACTGGACAAAGCCAAGTGTCTGCTTTAGCAGTGGGTTTCCCAGGGACTCTGCACGCTGCTTTAAACCAGTTTCTCTTGCCTATTAAAACAGGATCAAAACTGAACAAAGACAAAAAGATCTTTCCAGAGCTGTTCGAGGCGGCCACAACTAGTTCAGACTTCTACATCTCTTGACCTAACATGACTCCCAGGCTGTCACATTGTCTGGATGGGAAGCCAGAAGGGAAGCTAACGTGATTTTTATTTTAAGTGCTGCTCACCAGTGCAGTCAGTCTAATTTATGTTAAGAGTTCAGGTTGCTAAGTAGCTTGCAGCACAGAGGTTCAGATTCATGTCCGAGCTGTATTTGTGTTAGGAACAAATGGGTGTGTGTAAGCACAGATCTGTGTAATGGCTCGTTTACAGGTGTTTGTGGTATCATGCACATGGGAAATGGGTATCTCTGAGTGGGAGCACTCCTGAGGTTGCTGAGGACATCAGAGAATGGTTCGTTCATTGTATACATGATGGAGCTGACATTATGGCATTTAATAACTGGGTATCACTTGGAAAGCAGTCCCAGGTCAAAGCGAGATGTCATGAATGTGAAAAAAATAAAGAAAAAACAAAAAAGATGAGCAATTGCAAGCGTGTGTACAAAAGAGACAAGATATGCCTACTGTCTTGTGCTTGAGAATGGAATTAGGAAGTAAACTTTTTTGCTGCAGCCCATATGGTGCATCTGCCTGCCAAAGGGAAGTAGTGAATGAATTCCCTGTTTTACTTTGCTTTCGTGTGCAGCTTTTGCTTTTCTTAATGAAACTGTCATCATCTTGACCACAAGGGGCATTTTTTAGTTCAATTTTCTCCCCCTGTCCTATCGAGGTGGGAGGAGTGATAAAGTGCTGGGTGGGCATCTGGCAGCCAGTCATGGTGAACCCACCACTGTCCTTTTGTTCAGGTGCCCTGTGTCCCTGTGTGTGCAGACAGTGGAGATTTTTAGGGACACTTCATAGGCTGTTGAGCAGATCAGAGGGCCCATGTGGGCAACTGCCTGGGGCTGAGCAATAGGAAGGAGTACCAGGGTCAGACTGACCTTGTATCTGTATGCCCGGAAACACAGCTCTCATTGCCCCTGAAAATATCCCTGCAGTGCCAGTGCTGTATCCCACTACAGCAAGTGCCTCTGGGCTGGTGTTGTCAGGATCCACCTTCTGAATGGCCAGGGACCTCTGCTTGTCTGTACAGTGAGAGGTGAGGAGGCTCGTTCTGAGAGGTGGGCTTATAGGTTCTGCTTCTGGCATGTGCTGATGAGCAGATCTGGTGCACATGGAGACTGTGTGGTCACCTACATGGCAGCCTCCCCTGCCCACATCACTGCAGCTTAGGGCATCAGCCACATGTGTCCCTTTGCCTTTGCTCTGTGCCATCCTGGGAACACCAGAATGCCCAGGACTGTCTCTGCTACTGAATCTTTTCCAGCTCAGTGCAAATACCTCAGAGCACCCAGGTCTCCTGCAACCACCAAGGCAAAGAGGGGGAATGTCCTTGGGGGGTTACCTTGTCCACTGTGTATCTTCCATATTTAGTGTGCAGGTCACAGAGAGTCCCTGACACTTCAGAGAACAATACTGGCAAGTGTCACCAAAACTGGAGCTTTTCTGCAAGTGATTAGACTCCACGTGCTCCATTTTCCCAACCCCTAAGTGGAGAAAACCCTTACCCTCAGAAGATGTTAAAGGACACCAGCAGGACTGCTAGCTCCGTGAGTCAACTTCACATCCCACAGAAGGAGCAGGTGTAAGCATGGTCACAGCATGGTTTACAGGGTCCCTGGACAAAAATCCCTTTTACAGCATGAGGGAGACCCTGGCACACACGCACCTGGCATGCTCCAGCCCCCCTCTCCCATCTCCCCCAAGGGTTATGTGTTTTTCTCTCCACCTTTCTACTTGCACCATCTCCACCTGTGGCCCCACTAATGTCACAAGACCTTGGCAGCCTTTTTTTGCCCTGGCCAGACTGACCAACTACAGCCCCAGGATGAGGAGTATGAAGAGTGAGGATCACAGTAGCTATTTCTCTCCCTGCACTTTGGATGCTCATAAGGAAAGGTGGGCACGAATGGTAGGGCTCTGCTCTGTGACCCCTCCTGGATCCCTATTCTTACACTTTTAACTCTCTGACCTTCATCCTCTTTCTCCCTTGAATTGTTCCCATTTCTGCTCTTCTCCTTTATGCCCCCCCACCCCAAGAGTTATATGGTTTAGTTAGGGTCTGCTGTCAGCTGACACACAGAGTAAGGGGAAGGGTTTTCCCCAGAAGTCCTTGGCTGGTAGCCACATAATTAAAAGCAGCGGGGGAGCGGCGACAGGAACCTAATCTGGCATTAATGAGAGTGAGATGTTGTTGTGTGACTGGCTGAGCAGCAGGAGCCCAGCCAAGCAGCAGCACAATGAATGGTGCCATATGTAGCAAACCTCTGTGTTAGCATGCCATGGATCTCAATTACATCCAGGGAGATCAGCCTCCTGCATTTGCCCTTTCCTGATCAGCCCTCATGCATAAGGAGATAAAGTAAAAAGAAAGGAGCCACAAGCTTACGGCGCAGAGTCAAAGATTCTCCTCACAGAGGTAATGATCAATGCTCCAATTTATTGTTTATCACACACAAACTTGTATCTCATACTTTTAAAAACACATGTATAATACAATCACATTATTGGCTAACAGCTAGTGTCCATGCCTTACAACACGATTTGATTGGTCTTTGCCAGCTGCTGTTTATTGTAAGTCTGTTCTCTTTTGAAACTATCTCAAGGACACAGAGGCTTTGCTATGTTCTGCATAGACTGGGTTGGGCATACAGGCTTCTCACAGCAGGCTATGGCCTGTGCTGTTTAGATTTCTTCCTACAAGGCGGTGTAGAAGATGGGAGTCTGCTTGTTCCTTGCATAAAAAAGAGATATCTTACATTTCTACTTCAGTTGTGTTTGTGCCTTGTCCATCTCTGGAGCTCTTGATATCCAGATGGAGCTGGGCAGGCTAAGTGACCTGGGACTGAGTGGGGTGAAACAGGACTATCTCAATTCTCCTTGCTTGGAGCCTGTTTCCCCCATCAGGTCATGAAGCTGCTGTGGTGTCCATAGGCAGAGAGGACAAGGCAGGATGCAAAGAGTTGTTAGGCTTTGCTATATGAGCCCTGCTTGGATTTGTGGGTTGCAGTTACTTTGGGACCTACTGCCCTTAAGACTCCCAAACCCTTGTCCTTTCTTTGTGCAGATAGATTTAAGGGTGCTAGCTGTAAAGCTCTCTTGGCTGGCCATTCTCTCACAAAGTCTGTATTAAGGAACTCCTTCTCAAGGTAGCTCACTGCTAAATTGTACAGCAAAATGTGAAGGGCTTAACAGTAACTACCAGTTGTAGTTCATTTCAACTCCTGCACATACAGTGCAGCAGGGGCTTGCTGACACAGCTCAGTAAGCAAAAGATCCCACTTCTGCACAGGCTTAACTGATAGCAGATGTAGAGAAAGCCTGGTCGTCAAGTCCCTGATGTGAATGCGATCAGATGTAATTATATAGTTTAGCTTTTACTATACCCCTGCACACAACAATGGTCCCGAACTGGAAGCTTGGAGGCAGTCCATACCCTTTGTGCAATCCTGGGAATTGACTGCAGTCTGAGGAAGCCGCCGTCTATGCAGGCCAGAGACATCAAAACAGGGTATTGCCCACAACATGTTATTTGCACAGTATTGTTAACTAAGGAATGACATATACTATGTGGTCATATCTATCATCTGGTTAGCTACACCAGCATAGTCAAAGAAGTTATGTCAATAAAATTTCCCAAGTGGGCAAGCCTCATCATGGTTTTCTGACAACCACATAATACAACATTTTCACACTGCTCAGAGCAGCTAAGCAAGCACCAGACCTGGCTTTCAATGTAAGAAACCCTCTGAACAAAAGCAGCACATTAAAGAGTAGGTGACCATCCAAGAATGTTTCAGCCTTTTCTGGAATAAGGAAATGCATGAACAGTTTCTGCCATTTTAGGGTATGAATTCAGAATAGATTTTGCCAGGAACTTCAGAAATCATCATTTGGAGCTGGGAGTCCAACAAGACAGGCAGTGTTTTATCTGTATGCATCAGGAAAGTGTACTGGCATTCGCATTTCCACAGTAGAGATTCGACTTGTAAGATGTGACTTTTTCCACCCTGTGTGGAAAGCAGCTGGGCACAGGGGTTTACACAGAGCCTGCCTCTTTGCACAGATCTCCAAAGGAAAACTTCTGTTTCGTGGCAGGATGTGCCCTCAACAGAAGAAATATATGATCATTTACGGTTTTGAGGATGTTTCCTTTGCATGCAGCCTGAGTGGAGACCTGTGAGGTTGACCACAACTCTAAGGCCAGTGAAAGAGCTGCTCTGTGGATAAAGGCAAAGCTGTTCAGTGCTGAGCACAGAGAAGCTGAGCTGTCAGAGGCACTGCTGTACTGGTTGGTGAGGACATGGTGTGGTCCCATGTGTCATTGACCAACCAAAAACTGCCATTGGGAGGGGGCACCCAGCCACCAACATGAAATGCACCCTAGTCTGCAGCACCCACTTCTTGTGGTTGTGAAAAGTGTTTACCCATTCTTGAAGGCTTGTATAAGCACATACTGGTGTGAATCACAAAAGTTCTACTGTGCAATGTCAATTGTATCCCAGCAAAAGCCCCAGCACAGTGGCCTCATGCTGGCTTTGTAGAGCCTTCTACAGGCAGAACCTCCCCAGCACTTCAACATGCCCTGGGCTTCAAGCCTGGCTAAGGAAAGCTGTTGAAATGCTACCTGCAAACATGATTTTGTCTCACTAAGTACATCAAGACAATATTGCAATCTATTGCAATATTGGTGGGGTGACCCAGGTCTTAGGTGTAGGAGGGTTAGACAGTGACACAAAAGATAGAAAGTGTGTCCATGCAATAGGTTAGATATGGAGCAATGTCCTGTCATAAAAAAGGTTTGGTCTCATCTACAGAGAAGGGATCAGCCTAAGTTTACCATATCACAGCCTTGCAGAAATCATGGACATTTCCTTAGCTTTGAGAGTGGTGCTGACTCAGAAAATAAATGCAGTTCTAGTTCTCTGTTGATAAGGAGGATCAATTTTCCGGTAACATGAGGGTACCTGGCTGTTTCAGGGCTATGGTATTTGCAACAGGGATGGGACTTTGTCAGGCCAAGGTGTAGGAGGCAAGAACAAGCCATGAGCTGTATCTGTGAGTCCATAACAACAGGTGGGTCTGAAGGCAAACCATCCAGATGAAAATTGGCCATGGGTGAAGCAAAGACCTGCTTGCAAAAACCTGTGTCTGAACTTGCCCACGCAGAATAGATGTTTGGGTCTCAGTCCAAGCCTTCCTGGAAGCTCAGTGCCGTAAGAAGCAAGAGTCAGTCAGAGCAGAAGAGATCCCAGGGTTCATATCAGCAGAAGGTTCAGGCCAGGTAACAGAGTCCAAATCCAGCAGTTCCTTTATCCAGTGACTCATGAGGATGAGGGCAGTTTTGCAGAATCATAGCTTCAGGCCTTTGGATGGTTTGCAAAAAGGCACCTTAGTGCTGATGCACGTGAATTGCTCTCAGCTGAGCACAGAGCATGGACAGCACTCAACTTATCCGAGTTTTATCCACTCCCCCTATATCATCACCATCACGGACAGTGAAGGAATTGCAAAGAATTGCCTCTCCCATCCTGACCGTGATGGGAGGTCTAGAAAGTATGGGTTGCGTTTTCATCCAGCCTAGAGGAGACTCTGAGGAGCCGCAGTAACAGGCTTCAAACAGGTGAAAGGGCACTGCAGAGGGCAAGGGGGAAAAAGAAAGAACCCATTCTCTTTCTCCACTGGGAAAAAATCAACCTCACGTGCCTGAGACACAGTAAGAAGACCCACATCAATACCATCAACATTCTCTAAATAATAAGGTGAGTGAATCATTTCCTGAGTAGGCTGGAGGACTGCAGGGCTGTTAAATACATGTCAAAAAGTATCTGTCAGGCATGGGCTAGATTTAGTTAATCCTGCCTTGGAGAGGAGGATGAGTTAGCTGTTCCCAAGGTCCTATTTTGTGTTTGGTGATTTCCCCAGTCTTCATAGTACTGAGGGACCAAATACAGCTACTAAAAGCTGTGTAAGTTCCCTACTGGTTTGTGTTTCTTCCATTAAAGAAAAACAAAACAAAACAAAAACCCAGAAAAACCCAACAGACTCACCCATGGTTTATTTAGGAAGGAAATAGATATTCAGGGAAGGAAAACATCCTCTATTTATTCCGTAGCCAATGCTTAAGGGAAGACTGTGAGAGAAACCAGGTCCTGCAGTGCTTTCTAAAAGCAGGCAAAGCTTCTCCTATGGGAACAAAAAGATACACCACAGCCAGCACAGCAATCTGTCCTGTAAGTGCCTCCAGTTTTTTGGACTCGGGGCTTTCAACTTCTCTGATTAGAGATCTTCACATGATTTTCTCCTTTTGAAGATGTAAGCCCCGTACAGTGAATTTAAACTGGCTAGCAAAAGGCTTGCTCTTCTTAATTACTTTTCAGAAGAGGGGGTCTGCAGACCACAGGTCAAAGGGCACTTTGCTGAAGATAGTTCAGATTTAGTCTCTTCAAAACCAAGTGCAGGGGATCAGGCATCTGAATGTGATATTGCCAGAGGCTCTGCCTTGGATTACACTCACAGGGAGCATTTTGTATTTTGAAGCTCTTCTTTGGGACAGATCAAAAAACAAGCAGTTCAGTGTCAAGGGGACAGGCAGAGGGGAAAAAAATCTTTTTGATTAACAACGACAGACTAGTCTATAACCCTCCAGGGGCCTGTCAACAAGCTCATCGTAGTTGCCATGCCAGTTCTCACGCACTCAGAGAAGTGGCTGGCCGTTTACTCAGATATTAGACGTGGTGTCTTCCTGGGCCATTTGCAACCCTCACAAAGTTCCCTGACACACACATCTCAGGACAGTGACACTCCCTAGCTTTGGAGTAAGGGTAGGAGCCTCGAGCAAGTTCCTCACTGCTGCATTTCCTGGGGGCTGCCAGGAATTTCTGTTTCAGCTCATGCCCTGGAGGCCTGGAGAAGCCATAGTGCAGCACGGAGCACTGTCAGCAGAGACTGAAATGGGCTGTGCTTGGCAAGCACAGTGGAAAGTAAAAAGAGGGTGACCTGGGAGCATTGCTGTTCTCACTTCATTTTTCCATTGCATCTGCTGCTTTTTTTCTTTTTTTTCTTTCTTTTTTTTCTATCAAGCCTGAAGAGAGAAACAAAACAAAAACAAAATATAACCTATAACATAGATTCTCTCACCCTAAGTACTACAGGAGGGAAGCACTGTTGAAGAGATGAAAGCAAGAAGATCTGGGTTGTAGTCTCCATCCTTCCACTCACCTGCTTTTCTGTCTTTCATCCCTCCCTGTTTCACTTTCTTTCCAGCATCCCACCACTGCTGCCACTCAGGGTGCTGAGCTGATGTTTGCACTGATGCTTTGATACGGTACCAAGGAATTACATCATTCACAGGCTGGCCCTGAAGAGACATTTTTGGAAGTACCTCAGGTCTCCCCACAGTGTATTGTCAGCAGATACAATGGCTCAAATATGATAGCAGTTGAAGGCAACAGGAATGTTATTATTGTCTAAGCTGCTGGGAGCAGATTCTGGCTGCTGAGAGGAACTGAGTGTCTTGGTGAAGCACCCACAAGCCCATTGTTCAAAGCTCAAACCATACAGAAAGTGCCTGCCTCCTGCAGCACCACATCCAAACTGCCTCTGGCAGGAACTGAATGTCATTTGGCATCTGCCTCCCCTAGAGGAACCCAGTCCTTGCCAAGTGGTCCAATGTAGCCCCTTTTCTGACAGGCTCAGCTGACTGTCCAAGGAGTGAGTGATCCAGACAGGTCCTGTCCTGCAAAGGAAGACGCATGGGGAAAGGTTGCTCTGACACTGTCAGGACTGTGCCCTACCTCCCCAGGGCTATGCATGCAGCATTGGGCTCAGGGACACCATGTGTCCATCAGGCAACCTGCTTCGTGCTTCCCTATTGGCAGGTCTCCTGCACCACCTGCCCCCATCCATCCCCGTGCAGTGGGAGAGCCAGAGGACAGAGGTTAGCCATGCTCCACACCAACAGTCCAGCAACTTCAACTGCCCATTTCCATGGCAGTGTCACGGTCTGCAGATAAAGGTTTACAGAGGGCACGATGCCAGTGCCTGGAGAAGGTCTACATAGAGAAGATACCCTTTTGAGACACAGTGTCACCCACGGGACCCATGACAACTGATCTGCCCTAGAACTGGATACAGGAAAAAGGGATTTATTTTTACGCATTTGTCTGGCAATGTTACGGTACTGGAAATGGGCACAAAGCAGACCCCTGAACCTGGTTTCTCTTTCACTGGCACAGCTGCAGGGGATGAGGGAATTGCAGCTCCCACAAGTCTCAGGGCAACAGTGTGCTTGCTTGCAAGAGAAGTCTTGAAGTTGGAAGACCCTTTAGGCAGACCTGGAAACAGAAATGCCAACATTTCTTCATGCCATAGCATGGCTCTGAGAACCACAGTCACTATGAACTGCCTTGAAACCATAACGCAGCCAAAAACAGGCTCCAAAAGTTAGGACACTGTTCCTAATGTCAGGGAGAAGTCTATGTGTACACCCTGCTTCTGTGTGTAACCTCAGGCAAGTCACTGCCTTGGTTGCCCACACCTTAACCCTGGTAAAAATAACCTTTCTTGATCTTGCTTTAACTCTCCAAGAACATGAATTTCTCTGCAAGCCCAGGACATACCAGTCTTCCCATTTAGCCAGTCAAGCACACCTTCTGGAGCTATGGTCTGGGCCCTTTAAATGCTGCTCCTTTATTTCAAATGGCTCTTGTAATCCTCTGTAACCTGAGCATACAAAATTGGTGCTGGCACTGGAAAGCAGTTATGCAATATCCAGGAGTTAAAATGCTTTTGGCAGGGCGGTGTGAAAGGAGATACAGGTGGGAGGCTCCAATCGCTGGGGTGAACATCATGTCCCATGAGAAGCCCAGGAGAGAGGAGATGAACCAGTCATAGAATCATAGAATGGCTTGGGTTGGAGGGGACCTTAAAGGTCATCTAGTTCCAACTCTCACTCCAGTGACTGTCTCCCTCCTTGTTGCTGTTCTCGTAAACCATCTCTGCCATGAAGCATGGACAGATGGACAACAAGGTGAAGACACTGCTGGACAAAGAGACAAGCCAGATCTGTCCAAATCTGAAAAGCCAACAGGGCAGACCTGCACAGATGCTGTTCACCCTGTGTGTTTCAAGCATCACCTTTTGGTGTCCCGAGCTATCAGGTTCAGCCACATGTTCTCAGCCACATGTTCACTGAACTGTATCATGTCTTCCCTATCCCAGTGCTATCCCGGAGTGTGCAAATGCAGGAAGCTCCCCAGGCAAAGGTGGGAAGGTGCAGAGCACCCCTCCAGGGTGCAGCCTGCCACCCATTGTCCTGGCAGGTATGCCATGCCATTCCGTGCTGTGCCATTCCATTCCATGCTGCAGAGTTGGCTCCTCCGCCAGCCAGAGCCTTTGCCGCTCCCAAGGGCAGGGTTTGGCTGAGGCAGGCTGGCTCTGGCACGTGTGAGGGACAGGGCATGTATCCTGTTTCTTTGCACTGGCATGTACAACACTGTGTGGTGGGACTGTATGGGCTTGAGCTGTCCTGTCTCCTCACAGGTGAAGTCTGAGGCTGGTCCCACCCCTGCTGCCAGGGTAACTGCTCCAACCTGTAAAGGCAGGATTTTGCCCACAGCATGATTTTCTCCAGCTGTGCAAATTAATTTGCTGGTAACCAAGAAGCCTGACCTAACCAGTGCTCTGCAGCACCTATCCGTGTCAGAGCTGCTGGTATTCCTGCCCTCCTTTTCTCCCTGCTGAAAGCCCATGAGTTGCCGAGTTGCCAGCTCCATGTAACAGCCCGCAGTCAAAGAGACCTGGCTTTCAATGCTGCCTGTGTGGCTATGAATGAATGTCCATCATTTTCTTGCTACTTTCTCCTGCATGAGCCATGCAAAATACTTGGATCTTGGCTGCAGAAGGCCCCACACTCTGCTTCTCCTTAACCCTTGCACAGAAGCTGCCTTGCTTTCCCTTGACTGGTTAAGCACATTCTTTCCTCTCTCTCCTCCTCACCCTCCAGCAATTTCCAAAGCATTTTTGTGGCATCTAAGACCAGAAGACAAATTCATAAGCTGTGGAGATGTGGTTTCTGTCATGTGCTTTTCGTTTCAAGCCCTGGCTAGTTCAGGGGGCAGTGGGTCCATAGGCATGAGGGTACCCACCATACTCTTTTCCTGAGGGTTGAGGTTGTGCTTACTGTTTCACAGCTGGCTCCAAGTGAACTTAAATTGCTCATCATGAGCTGATTGGGAAAATACCGTGTCTGCATGTTTTCTCCAAGGTTCCTGACTCTGAATAATTATGTGGCCTGGAAAAAATTATTATTAACCATAAGCCTGGGAACTGTGTTTATTATTCAGCTTTATGGGAATCCATACAGCTTCCATGGAAGGGGATTATTTACCTAGGCCCTGAGAAAAAGTGGAGGAGCCTGCATGCTCCTTCTGGCTATTGTATTGCCAAATCCCACACAATTCATCTGGAGAGCTGCTTCCTCTAGCTGTCATTAATCCTTGTGGGCTTGACTACCTCAGCATGTGGCATCCTTTGGGTCACTGGCTGCTGGGAAGCAGGACCATTGTTTCAGGGCTTTTGTCCCAGACTGAGTGTTTGCTGCAACTGAGGAACCAGGCTTTTCAGGTATCACACCATCACACAGTGAGTGGCTTGCAGCCTGACAATTGCTCAGGCCTTTCCTACCTCTGCTGCTGGGAAGCCAGCTGGATTTGGACCCCTTTCGATGAGACTGAAGGAAGGATTGGCCATGCAGTGTCACAGTATGGCCATGCTTGTACCGTATGATGAAGCTTCCCTGCACACCTGCCACCACAGCTCCCCTGGATGGGATGGGTCACCTGGGACTCCACACTACCTTCTGGTCCTAACTCCCAGCTTGATTTTCTAGTCCCTGCAGGGGAGAAGCAGGAAGACCCAGTTTCAATTCAGTGCATGAATTGAAGGATAGGAGACGTTCTCTTTCTCTAAGACCTAAAAGAAAGCCTGCAGGGGAGATTTTTTAATACAGATGGTGTCTATGGCATGTATGTGCACAAATGTGCATGGAAGGAATTGGGGCATGCAGGGAAACCCAAACAGGGTCTTCATTCTTGCCATTAGCTTTAAGCCCTTTGTGGTTCCTTTTATGGTGAGAACCTTAGAGGAAGAAACAGAACTCTGGGTGTTTTCCAAGCCAGGATTTGAAGGGGGCTTATAGCTTTGTTGGGAAAATCTCTTTTCAAGGTTGCGTCTGTCTCAGCACAAACTACACTTTAGGGACAGCTCAGAAGGAAGCAAGTTGTGATTTCCTCCCTGCTAACGCTGGCAAGCAATGCAGCAGCAAGCTTGGAAAGAGCTGCCTTTGCTTTCTCTAGGTAAGGCATATAGCTGGGAATGCCTACATGTGGGCAGGCCCCCACACTGCTCTCCATTCCTGTCCCTATCAGGGCATCTGGAAGGCCACAGAGCAAAGCAGCCAGCCCCTACAGCCTACTCAGCTCTGCCACAACATTGTGACTAGCAGCTCTCCTCCTGGGCTTACAATTGGAGCTCCCTCTTCTTGCCCTCTTCAGGGGTGCTGGGTGCCACCACAGCTTTTTGAGTGGCAGCAATATTATTCTGATGGTGCAATTGATCCTTTTTGGTAACTCTTTGTGAGGTGCTAAAGGATGAGGAGAGGGCTGAGAAAGCCACTTTTTACACCAGCCCAGCAGTGATGCTCTAAGTGCATTCAGCATCTGGAAAAGGTCTGTCTGATGGCCCCCATAAATGGAGCTGTGCTCCTGTCCCCTGCACTGCCCCTGGGACAAAGGACACAGGGAGAATCTGTGAGTCTTCCCATGCCACACAGCATGGGGCTGTCTCAGAGACCTCTGAGCTGGGGCATCTCATGGCCCTGTGCACTCTGCTGGGCTGGGGCTGGGGTACACCAGTGGGGCTCCATGCCTAGGCTCCCATACATCCAGTGGGGACCTGCAGGGACCTGGATGTGCAGCTGGTCTAGGCAGCCTCCATGCCTTGCAGGGATCACAAAGCACCATTGTGGCCCAAGGGACCTGCCACAATGTTTCCCTGAGAGTCTGTAGCAGAGCAATGGCCCAAGCTCTCTCTGCCCCAGATTGTGCCTGGCAAGTGAAGAGCCCCCCTAGAGCCTGCAAAGCAGTACCAACCTTCACAGCACACTGGGGAGTGGGGTGACACTGGTCTCAGGCATTGATCCCTCCATCTTCTCCCTGATTTTGTGCAGGGGACCAGAAGGACACTCTTCCCCTCCCAATGTGTTCAGCGGATGCAGACTGTAGTGGCAGTCAGATGGAACCACTTTCCCCAATACTATGCCACTATTCTCCAGCTGGACTCAGGGGCCTCTCATCCCCACCAGTCAGGCACAGCCAGGACCTCTGTGGCCCAGCAGCACAGATGACAAGGTGAAGAGGAGGGAGGCAGGTCTCTGGAGTGGGCAGCTCACCTTTGCATCTCCACAGTGCAGCCTCACTGCTTGTTGGACTTTTGTGCAAAAGATGATATAAGAGAGGACAGTAAGGTGGTGGCTAAAAAAAGGAAAATCTGAATGAAGAAGAGGGGGAAAGGAGAGGAGATGATGATGCTGAAATGCAAGGGGCAAGACAGAGCCACTGAGGCAGAACTGGGCTGTGAGCTGGAGAGGAAAAGCAGTGAGCCCCATGGGAGCTGGGCTGTGGGAAGAGACAATGAGATGGAGGGGAAGGAGCCAGCTCCCACTCTGGGACATGCACAAGGCTGCAATTAGAGAGAGGAGACAGTGTGTCTGCCCAGGCTGGGAAGTCTCCTTCTGCCACGGACACAGGGTCGTGCAGGGGCTGAGGCAGAAACACTCTGCCTGCTCTGTGCCCCTGTGCACAGCTCCCCTTTGACTTGCAGCCCTGAGGGCTGCAAAAGCCCTGAAGGCAGACTCTGACAGTACCCACGGAGGTTACCTCTGAGGTGCAGAAGGCTTTGCTCTATAGTGCTGGGACAAGGTATCTAAGTTGCTTTGTGCTTGCCATTGCAGTGCACAGTCACACCAGGGCCTCTTCTCTGGGTCAGGCCTCCTCCCTTGGCTGCCCTGGGCAGCCCCCTCCTGCCTCCTAAAATAGCTGCTCAAATACTAATGTCCTCATGGGAAGCAGGTTACTTGACCACCTGCCCCTTGCAGCTGGCAATGTACCCTTTGCTAAGCTTCTGGGAGTTTCTTAGATGAAGCATGCTACAGATGTACGGGACTCCAGAGCACAGCCTCAGGTTTTAGTGTCCTCCTCTGCACTGCAATTATCCAGACCCCAGTGGAAAATTCAAGTTTGTTTGGAAACAAAGTCTCTGGGTTTGGCTTGGAAAAGCTCAGAAAATACCATGCAAGGGTCACAAACTTTTAACACAAACTCTGTTTGGCCATGGCTCTACAAGAGGAGGGATGTAGCAAAGGAATAAGAGCACACACCATTTTTGTTACCACAAAACTTGGCTGGGAAACTCTTTGTGCTTTGCTCTCTGTAGACATAAAGGTCCAAGCAAAGAATTAGATGCGCTAAAAAGAAAGTGAGTAAGTCATGCAGCCAGAGAAACTGATTTCCAAATTTGATTTTATGGCTCATTTTTGCTACCCAACCAAGAGTTAGATGAAGTAGAGCTCCTGCAACCTTCTGTTGGAATGACAGCAAAGGGAGATGCTTGAAAAAAACCAGCAACTCATGGCAGGGACAGAAGAAAGAGGAGAGCCCTGGTAAGGCAACAGTGGGCTTTTTAAACTATAAAATAATATACTTCAGACTTGCAGTGGTTTTTGCTTCCTAGTCAACAGTTTTAAACCAATTCAACTGCTTTCCTCTTTTTCTGGTCATTTTAAGATCTTTTTGCTAAGGTGAAATTAAATACAGGGTGTGGGAGGAGACCTGCTGGCTTCCCTTCCTTTCTCACCTGCATGGGAGCAGTGGTAGCCTTGAGTTAAGGCAGCACAGTGTATTGACTGCCCAGTCAGACACAGCCAAGTGTGGAAGATCACCACAGTGTATTTAGAACTGTGCAGCAATAACAGCTAATTTGTTTTTTTGCCTAAAGAATGATTAGGGTTGGTTTTGTTTCATTTTAAATAAAGACTTGTGGACTCCAAAGGTCATTTCCGTGAAACAACAATGCTCCTTTCAGAAAGGGGTGCCAGCAGGGTCTCTGTTACTCCCAGTGCTCCCAGCCTGGTTTGAAAGCCCAGCTGCAGCTCAGCCGTGTGAGCATCCCCGGGGCTGCTCTCTACACAGTGCAGCAGCTGCCTGTCCCAGTACCCCCACCATGGAAAGCTCAGGAGCTCAGGAAGGACTTTGAGTCTTCTCTGTTGGGGTGTTTGCAAGCACCCAGTGCCTATTTGAGAGTAAAATGAAGATGGTGCCCAGCTCCTCTCCCCCCTCACCCTAACCTCAGCTGCACCCTTGTGCCATCTGGGAGCATTGGCAGAGGATGGTTCATCCCCAGCAGGCAACATACAGCCATATGTTTCCCTCATCCTCATCAGGCATGGCATAAGGATCAGATATGACCAAAAATTCTGATTTTAAAATAGTCTATTTGCAGTGTGGGAAGGTTTTCCATGTGCTGCTGCCTCTAAACGGCAGGTGAATGTGCCTCACTGACTTCAGTGAAGTTGGTACCACAATCTGTATCCATGCAAGTACATCAAAGCAAGGTGATGCAGGAAGTATTCAGCAGAGCTTGGCAAAAACACAGGCATCTTGGTTCCAGCTCCAGGTACATTACATACTTATTTTTCTATATGCTTCCTAAATAGATACTTTTTCATGCTTTCAGCTGGCAGAAAGTGATGGAGCTGTGAAGAAGAAAACTCGAGGCTCAGGCTCTTCTCTGTCTTGCAGGCATGTGTTTGCCACAAATTTTCTCTCTGCTTCAGTACAGCCCCCAGCATCACTTTTTATTAGTCAGTCTTCAAGTTTCAGGCCATTTTTCTCCAGAAGTACATTATCTTTTATTCTGTGAGGGAAAAGAATCTTCAGAAAAAAAACTCCCTCTGAGTTAAAAAAAGCTCCCCTCCTTAGCCAGCACTGCTGTTTGTCACCCTCTTGGAAATTTGTAAACTCTTTTCTCTGTATTTATCTAACCTTGCTATTTTTGGATTTGCCGTAACTGTCTGCGCCAATGAGGTGTGTACAGAGGAGAGAGTGTCTGTGCTGCTTGGCTGATATTTTTGGCCAGTGCATTGGTCACACTGGGAGCTTGGGTACTGTGAAGAGATGCAGTCCCAATCCTCTCATCTCTCTGCCTCCTCTTCCTCCTCCGAAAGCATTAATGCCCTGCCCACCTGCCCACAGCAGCTCAGCAGTCCCCAGCTGAGATGGCCCGTGTAGATGCCTCCAGATGTGCCAAGGGCTGAGGGAGAGGGGAGAAAGGGGCTGGGATGGATGGCACAACCAACTGCAGTGACCCTGGACCTCTTCTCCCCACTTCAGCACTCTTGTAGCTACGGGAAAACTCACTATGGCAGCTGAAAGAGGTTTGCCTCCCAGGGGAGTGGTGGGACTGTGATGGCCCATAGGAGAAGGCAGTTTACTTCCTCTGCTCTGCCCAAAGCTGCCCTGGCAAATACCAGGCAGCCAGCTCTTGTGTGGGAAAGAGCAGCATGGGACACACATGCCCACCATGAACAGAAAGGAAAGGACTTCATCAACCCTTAGTCCTTCTCAGGGACGTGGGTGGGCACATATTGTATGTATGCACATGTATGTATGTACCTTAATACCCTACAGCTTACAAGACATGTGTGATTTTAATTTTCTTGTCTTGCCAAGAGCCTTTCCAAACCAGCTCCAGACAGGGTTAACTCTGTCTGTCCTATGCTGTGCCCAGAGGTGAGTGACAAAGGAGCTGCATTATGGGAATGTTTCCTCCATCCCTTCATTTGCAACCAGGGATGCCTCAGCTTCACTCAAACAGATTCTCCGGTATCCCCTAAATCATCAGTTTATGTTTACAGCTGAGACTGGCGGTGAATCTCAGTCTGGGCAGTGATTCACTCCCATCACAACAGGCAGCAATGCCACAGTGAGGAGAGGCCAATGCCACTCTCCTGCGCTGTCAAGAAAGAGATCAATCCTACTCTAACCAAAATTCTGTTCAGAGCCATTGTGCTTCTACTAATTATACAAACAGGTCTTTCCAATTTCTTGGCGGCTGGCAGGAACATTTTTTTTCAGCTCTAGAGTTTTGATTAGGGCTTGTCTTCCAGTAGCCAGGAGGTCACAATGTCTGCATAGATCACAACCTGAACATCTGCATCCTATTACACAGCATGGTAATTATTTTTCAACATTCCCCATGTCTTCTAGTAGTGACAGCGGTGATTAAAGCCTGGAGTGGATTCCTGAGTAGCATTTCAACTTCCTTTACTTTCGCATCCTGACCGTAAACAGGAGCAGAGGGCTTTCCTTGGGCATTAGGTCAGGAAGCCCATGTGCCTTAGGGTGATACTGACGCACTAATGAAAGCCCGGAGATGTCAACTGGTACAAAGCAGCTGAACAAACCTGCCAAGGGGTGCCAACAATAGCAGGATGTCACTGCAGCTCACAGAGAGGATGTTTCCATTCACTGATTTGGCTCCCGTGCCAAAAACTGTCTAGTGGTCCAAGGAATAAAGCCATTGTCTCCAGGAAGTGACCAGGAGTAGACTGTCGTGGCTCAGAGTGATGGAAATTTGGTTTCCCATCCCCAGCGCCAGAGCAGCAAGAGGAGGTGTGTGAGGCAGACTGTGGGCAGGGCACCTCTGGGAAGCGCCCCTTCACACCTCTCACATGGCCTGGAGCCCCTGTTACAAGGGGATCTGTAAACCTTCTTGCTGAAGACTGGGACTTTATTGTTCTTTTGGGGGGGAGGGAGGGGAGATGAATCAGGGAGATCAAGAAACCAAGATGAAAAGTAGTCAGGTCAAGTCTACAGCAAGAGGCTGAAGCTGCCAAAATAAGTATTCCAGCCTGGAGACAGTCTCAAAATCTCCTGACCAAGAAAGTATTTTACTTTCTGTCCTCATTATACATGGTGGCATTAATGAACCTGCATTGCTGTTGGGTCTGGGCTTGTGCAGGTCAGGATCCAACATTCAAGAAGCCTCCTTTGCCATAATTTTTGCTGCAAGGTTTTGTAAGGAAGTGAAGGGCAGAAGACTATCTATAAATGAGGGTGACTGCTCTGGGTGGGTCCCATTGGTGAAAGCAGCTGCTGTCTACGGTCTGTATCCAGCCAGAAAGGAGGCAGGAAGCTGGACTCATCCTTCCCTTGGGAAAAGGGGCCGTGGCACACACTATTGTGCACACCCTGTACAGCAGCTCTTGCCGTTTCCTTCTTGCTACGTCCCTGCAACTCCTCCCGTCCTTGTCCCTCATTACCTACCTAGTATTTCTCTGCTTGGCTAGGTCTGTCTCTTCCTCAGCATGTGTGATGTCCTGCCCCCATGTGCGTGCCTGCACGTGCACTCACGTTTGCCTGTCTCCCTTAGCCCCAGTGCGTGGCTTGCTCTTAAAAATTGCTCAGGTTGCCTGGCGACTACATGCACTTCTCCATCCCACCTCTAGTTCTCTGCTCAGTTATGCTCGTGCGCCTCTCCCTGCGTCCGGCTTCCAGCGCCTGCCTGCACCTCTGCTTACGTTTTACATCTCCCTCCACTGGCCCTTTTATCCATGGTAAACAGGACAGGCACGTGCATCCAAGACGCGTGCGCCCAAGTTGGCTCGAATTGCATCGGCCAAGAGCCAAGACAAAAGGACAGGGAGGAGGGGTGGGGGAAGTGGAGGGGAGCGAAAGGGCTATTGGAAAAGGCCTAGGGGACAGCCCAGCTGCTTGTTGCCTTTGCACTGCTCTCATGGAAAAGATCGTCAGATAAGCCTGCTCGTTAAGATAACGACCGAATGCCTGCAAGACACCAAAGGTGGACGTGAAGAGAAGCTCTCCTTCATCCTCCGAGACAAGAAGGGACGAGAGTGTCCCAAGGCTGCCACTGCTTGGGCTAATGGGGGTCAAGGGAAGGGGTACAGATGTGCATCAGATCTCAGGCAAAAGGGGAGGGCTGCAAGGGGATTGGAAAAGACTGACACATGGCAAAATACTCCGATTTCAGAAAAATGCAGGGTGAGCAATTAAGGCTGTTTAAAATGGGAATAACATTAAAGGGCAGTTGACACTGTAGGACACAGCTTGGAAATTTTCTCAGAGCCTCGGTTATAAATTTGTCCCCTACTTTGTTGCTGGCCACCACATCACAAGCTAGATGAACTGCCACCTGCAGTGAGGGGTGGGACAGTGGGAAGGATGCTGCATCAAGGCATGTTGCAACTAAACATCTGAAAGTGTTTGCAAAGGGCAGGGGAGCTCTGGCACATATGGGCACCTTGTAGACTGCAGAGAATGGACCAAATTAGAAGATGTAGAGGGGCCAGGTGAGAAACTCTGAGAGAGGAGGGACTGGCAAGGTTTCTGAGGATGTAGCTGGGAGACGGGTCAGAGCAGGCTGGCTCTCACCTGTTGCATGGCACATGCCACACAGGTGGTCAGAGCCACCCTTGGGTGCTGGCAATGCCAGCAGCATTCACATGTGCAGTGAGGCAAGGCAGCTGCTGTGATGGCATAAGATGCAGGGGTGGGCAGACAGGAAGAGGCACAGTGGCAGGCACAGCCCTCAAAACAAGATGAAAATGAGTCAGCAGTACCAGCTGATGACTAGGGGGGGTCCTGGAAGATGTCAATGTCTCTGTCTCACTTTCTGGAAAATACCCAGCCTTGATGGAAAACTACTGCAGCAGAAGTCACCAACGCAACCACACTGGTGGCAAGCAGGAGGGCTGGTGAGACCGGCTGTGATCCTGCTTTGAATACTGGGCCAAAACCAACACAGCAGTGCTTGCTCTCCCAAATTTTAATATGACTGCTTTAGAAGGGCTGCCATTCAGACAGACCTGTGCAATGCTAAGAAGCAGACCTACAAATCTAAGTGTGAGGTGTTGCACCTAGGCCATTGTCCTCATAAACTGTTAAGTTGATTTCGACCTCAGAGATGTCTGCTGAAAGATGAGCACAATAGATTGTAAGCAATTGAGGAGACTCCTGAAGCTTCCTTTGCCTGGCCAGCCAGCAGACCACAGCAAGCAGGACCAGGGCTGCTGCAGTGGTCCAAAATACCTACAGAGAAAGGTCAGTGGCTTCCTCTGTGCTGTGGCTACTCTCAATCTCCTGCAGCAGATGAATCAATTCCTGGTGCAGAAAACACTTCACGCTACAGCATCTGTTTAGCTGTGGCTCTATTGATCTGGTGATGCTGCTTCAGGCCAGGCTGGATGATGCTTCAGGCCAACGGAGCTTGGATGAGAGTGGTTACTGCAGCCATGGCCTGGAGAAGGTGGGAGGAAAGGGGGCTCATCACATCTGGGTAGGAGAGAGACACCCAGCACATCCCCAAAGCCTCTCTGGGCATCTGCCATCACTGGGACCCCTGAGCACCTCTACCACCACACCCAAGGGCAATAAATACTGTGTCCCACCCTGAGGGGCTCATCTCTCTCTGGGTCACAAACCCCCTGGCACCTAACCTATCCTCCATCTAGCCCAGCCTTCCCTCTGCGTGCACAAGCACCGGTGCCCTGAGTCCAACTGCGGTGGGGCTGGGGCTGCCTGCTGATGCTTATGGTGACAGCTTCCATTGTGACACATCCTCCATGATGTCACAACCACCAGTGCCATGTCACCCAGGTGGCAAGCCCAGGTTTTGTCCCCACCACCCAGCTCAGAGTCCCCGCCATAACACCAAGTGCAAACCCCACCTGCAGAAGTGAACTCCCAGGGACTCTCTTGACACAGACTCCCCCCCAAGCCATAACTTAAATGAAAATGGGGAATGTAGGTGGATGTCCTGAAGTAGAGAGGTTCAGCATTTTCTGCACCAGGTAGTCTGACTGCAAGTTACCTTGCAAAGAGCCCTTGGGCAGAGACAACTCTCCTCCCTCCTGTCCTCTTGGCTTCCTTCTCCTGGGTCAGTGCTTGGCCCTGCAAATCCTGGTGATCAAATGCCACTTGTGTCCCTGGTGCAAATGGAGAAGATCCTGTGATTCCTGTCTCCAGCTATCAACTTGCTGCCTGCAAGGGCAAGCAAGTGAGCTGGAGGGGCCATGCTGGGACTCACATCTCTCTGCTCCCCTGAGGTTTCCCCAGTTCAGGAGAGCCACCTGTATACCTTGCTGTAGCACTTTGCTGGTATCATGCCTCCCAGAAGTGTGGTCTGTACTGCATGCCCTGAGACCCAGACAGCTCAAAAGCTTTCTCTAGCCTTGCTGCCTGTGTACCAAGACTAACATGGGAGCCACATTTCTTGCCAGCTCAGCATGTGCAGAATTATACATCCAATGCACCTCCTGTCCAAAGACTTCTGGAGGCAAAATCAGGGAGGGGGTCAGTAAGTTCAAGCATGCCCTGACATCCCTTTCTGTGTCACATCTCTCTTGTCAAGGTGGGGGAAACTTGAGGTCCCAAGTGGAGGGAATATAGAATAAAAGAATCATTGTGGTTAGCAAAGACCTCTAAGATCATCAGCCATTAATCCAGCACTGCCAAGCCCACCATGAAACTGCATCCCAAGGCAACACAACTACTCATCTTTTAAATCCCTATGGGGATGGCAGCCACCACTGCTTTGAGCAGCTTGTTTCAATTCTTGACAACCCTTTCAAGGAAGAAATTTTTCCTAATATCCAACTTGCCCTGGAACAACTTGAGGCCATTTTCTCTTGTCCTATTGCTTGTTACCTGGGAGAAGAGACCAACCCACATCTGGTTACAACCTCTTGGCTGGACTTACTACCAAGGCTTTAAAGTAGATTCAGTGAGGAAAAGGGATGTACTTCTGACTGTCAATGAGGAACCAGGAAACACCAAGACTTTAGAAAGCAACCAGGAAACACCTGTAAATCATGCCAAAGGAATTAGGGAGGGCTCTTCCCAAAAGGTAAGGAGGCCAATAGCCCAGCTGAAGTGTCTCTACACCAGTGCACACAGCATGGGAAATAACCAAGAGGAGCTGGAAACCATGGCACAATTGGAAAACTATGAGCTAATTGCTATCACAGAAACATGGTGGGACGATTCACACAACTGAAACACTTCAGTTGAGGGCTATGAGCTTTCCAAAGGGGCTGTGCTGCTGGGTGCTGCTCAGACCTGGTGGTCCTGGACCCAGACCCAGTGCACACTGGCCACCTCTCTCCTCACGGGGATTTCCAGGTGTCCCTTGTTCCCCACAGCTGGAGCCAGCTCACCTAGGAGCAGCAGGTACCTTGAGATGCACACCTGTGTCCTTGGCTGCTGCATCCCATCATCCCTACAGGGGTGCCTGATTGCAGACCATCCTTTAAGGCCCACCAGTGCAGAGGGCAGAAGGCTTTGGCCTTTTTTCTTCATTGGTTTACTGATTTAAGGATGGTTGCTTTTCTGCCCCTTCCTGCAGCACTCCTGGAGCTCACAGGAATTCAGTAAAAGCAGTGAAGCCACATGGAGGGCCTTGCAGCAGTGCTTGGCTCCCCTCCTGCCAGCAGAGAGGAGCCCTGTCCCAGGCTCTTGCTCACACTGGACACATCAGCTAGTGGGCAGTTGGATTTTCAGCTTATTTCTGGATTTCCTCACACGTGACTAGTAGTTAATTTAGGAGAAATTTTAAAAACTCAGGACAGCCAAGGCTAAAGTTCAAGAGAGGGATGCCTGCAGCTGCCAGTGCTCTCAGGTACAGACGTAGGAGGGGACATCTTCACTACCCACAGGGGAAGGCTAAAAAAGAAATAAATCTCATTACTGTTCTTTCCCTCAACCACCCATTTAACTTCCCTTGCCTTCCGCTTGTTTCTTGCTATCTAATTAAATTTCCTCAGATGACCCTGTTTCAGGGCAGAAGGCTGGTGTGGGGGCTGTGCAGGTCTCCCTGTCCTTGGCCAGCTGTGGGGAAGGAGCACACATGTGTGCACCCCCATGCTCCCAGCTTCCAGACTCCATTCCTGGCTGCTTAGTACAGCTGGACGGAGACATAACCAAGGGCACATTGCAATCTCCATGGCAGGTTAGGAGATAAGCAGCCCTCTCTTAATGAGGACATGATATACCTGGCAAGACTGTAGCCCTTGTGGGGAACAACAGACTCTTTCACTCTGGGCCCTGGCACATCCTGGAGCGGTTGTGAGACTGAGGGAACAACAGCTGATAAATCAGCTCAGCACTACCAGTCATAGGAAGCCCAAGCTAATGGGGCAGCTCCTCATCAGCTGTTGTTGGAAGGCCCTGAGTTGTCCCACACTGGATTCTACCAGCAATCACAGCAAGACAGCAATTCTGGAGGGCTACAGCTTGGAAAAAATTGGCTTTTCAGAAGACAGATGGAGATGGCAGCTCTCCAACACCAAAGGGAAAACTGCATTTCTGCCTGCAGTATCTGCCAAGGGAAGCCCATCCTGGAGGGAAAGGGCAGCATTACCACACTTAGAGACCTCTATTTGCTGTCTGGGAGGTAAAATCCCCACTAAAAGGAGCCAAATTGTTACTGTGCATATCTAAAGACACTGAATTATTAAGGAGAAGAGATCTCTTAAGACTGCAGGTGTAGCAGAGAGCTTTACAGATGGCTGATATTAAGGGTAATGGACCTCTAATGGAAAACCACCTGATTGATACAGGATGGTTTCTCAGCTGTGGAGCAAAACAAAGCAGCTGGAGTGAATGTGGTGCAGACCATCTTCACCCTGGGGAATTACTGGGTTTGATAGTCCTTTGCAGCCTTTTGGAGTATTACAGCAAGCATGTGATGGACAGATACTCCCTTCCACCCCATTCTCTGAGAATATCCACAATCCAGCCTTTGCTTTTTCTGGATGAGCCCAAAACAGCCTTTTTGGTCTTCCACATGATTAAGGTCATGTAAGAACTAGCTGTTTTTTCCAAGCCTCCTGAATTTGCCAAAATTAGCCTAGATTTGTGGAAATTGGCTTCCTGAGACCTCGGTCATTTCTGGTTTTGAATACCAGGCCAAAACCAATACAGCAGTGCTTGGTTTCCCAAATTTTAATATGACTCCTTTAGTCCCACATGAAGCCACAAATTACAAAATTTGTTTATCTAAGTGTCAGCTTGGAACCAGAAAACAACAACACTTTAGGAAACAGGAGGGAAATACTGTAAATCGTTCAAAAGGAATTAGAGAGGGCTCTTCCCAAACGGTAAGGGGGCTGATAGCCCAGCTGAAGTGCCTCTACACCAATGCATGTAGCACAGGAAACAAGCACAGGGAGCTGGAAACTGATGCAATTGGAAAACTGTGAGCTAATTGCTATCACAGAAAGATGGTGGGATGATTCACACAACTGGAACACTGCAACTGAGGGCTATGAGCTTTCCAGAAGAGAAAGGCTGAGAAGAAGAAAGGGTGCTGTGCTCTAGTTTAGGGAATGGATGGATTGTGGAGAGCTGCCTCTGAGAAACAGTCCTTAACAGGTTGAGAGCTTGTGGGTGAAAATCAAGGACTGGACCAACAAAGGACACCTTGTGGTTGGGGTTTGCTCCAGATGCCTGACGGGGGAGCCTGTTGATGAGGCCTCTTGCTTCATCTACGAAGCATCACACTTACACGCTTTTATCCAGATGGAGGATTTCAACCATCCACACATCTGCTGGGAAAGCAATGCAACTGGCTGAGAGCAGTCCAGGAGACTCCTGGTCCAGGTATTGGACAAACCAACCAGAGAAGTGTTGCTCAACCTGGTGTTCACATATGCAGATGAGCTCATCAGAGAAGTTAAGTGGAGGCAATCTGTGCTGCAACCAAGTCCTGAGTGAGTTCATGATCTTGAGGAACATGGGCTTGGTGAGGAGCAGAGTGAACTTTGGAAGAGTGAAATTCAAGCTGTTTAAAAAACTAGTGGGCAAAATCCCCTGGGAAACTGTCCTTAGGGACAGAGGAGCTAACCAGAGCTGGTAACTCTTTCAGGCCACTTTTCTTAGAGCACTATAGCTCTCCATGCTGGTGTGTAAGGAAATAAGGACTGAGTAACTCTTTTAGTGACCTGAAGAGTAGAAAAGACTATTAGAGCTGATTACCCTGCTGTGCTGGGATGGGGAAGCCTTTGCTCCAAGACCTCATAGACAAATATAAGACAAACAAGAAAGATGGAATATCCAGGGTGGAGAGGAAGTCAAGGGCTGGAGGAAAGTGTGATGTGTACCAGAGCTGCAGGGACAGAGGCTTTCTATCCATAATTAACAGACTCACTTGTATTATTTTCTGCTGTGACCACCGTATGAGCCTTTTAAATATAGAAGGCTCCTCCCTGGCTATGTACACAGCCAGCCTGGCACCACCATCCATCTCAGCTACATGGCCACAGGTCGCATTTTCAGAACCACTTGATGGGTGGATTAATGGCTGCCTTTTTATTGCCAGCTCCTCAGCTTTTGGTGGGGTGGGAAGGGGTGGGGTGGGGAAAGAAGAAAAATAAGTAATAAAAAAACCCATCTGTGAAGCTTTCAAGTGTCATGAAGGTGGATAAAAAAAGTCAAGATCTTATTTTAAAAATAATGTGTAGGGGTTTTATTTGCTACTTAGTATGAGAAATGTGAGGCTTGTAGGTTCATTTTTCACACTTTCCCACACACACCCCCCAGGCCTGGAAAGACACTTTATTATTTTTAAATGAAAATGTGGTGTTTTTCATAGTTGCATAGCTCCAAACTCTGGAGCTTTACTAGAATAACTACTAACTGTGGGTGCTTGTCAGTGCTGCCCAGTACAGCCACCCACGCAGAAATCTTGAGATTTCCATCACATTTAAGATGAAGAGTAGGGTCTTTTATCTTTTCTTTCAGGCTTTGAGAAGTAATATTTAATATGAAACCCCTAGAAGTGATTTACAAAAAATTGTGATATTTTGTACAGGTTTGATATAATAAACAGGTCAAACTGAAGAGGTTTGGTTTGGTTTGGGTTTTTAAAATTATTACTATCAAGAAGGAAACTACCCAGATTTAAAAGTTACCCTGTATGTAACACAAAGAAAACCTCAGCAGGATGCAGAAGGTTTGGGCACAGACTAAGGGGAAGTCAGCAAAAGGTATGCACAGAGCTAGAGCTCTGAAGGGGGGTGGGAAATAATTCATCATGACCTGCTCTCTCCATCTCCTGCAAGACTGCAGCAAAGCAGCACTTCACTCAGAAATCTCCCGTTTAAGCTGATGTTTCTCATAGTGGAAATCCAACCCCCCCGAAGGACAGGGAGGGATTGTTTTAACCTCTCGAGCAGAGCCAAGTCTCCAGCCGCGCTGCAACAGGCAGCATGCTGATCTGATGCTGTTACTGCAGCGGCACAGCTCCAGCCTCTGCTCCCGGTCCCACCCAGCCCACGGCCGCAGGGATTTGACTGTGGCAGTGCTCCTGCTGCTAACGGATCTGAGATGGCCCGTTACACTTTACATAAAGCTGCTCTGGCCAGAATGACTCAGCCTCACCCTGGCTTGCCAATGCCACCTGTTATTCTCCACAAAACCAGAGTACATGAGTCATTTGGTCACACCAGCACAAGGCCAAATACTTTGGGTTCCCTGCAGCTGGCTCACCTGCACAGACCATCCCCCCTCAGACCATGCTCATCCTCATGCCTGCAGCTGAAAGCACCTGGCCATGACACGGGGACACATAGAATCATAGAATGGTGTGGGTTAGAAGGGACCTTAAAGACCAATCAGTTCCAACCCCCCTGCCATGGGAAGGGACACCTTCCACTAGTCCAGGTTGCTCAAAGCCCCACCCAGCCTGCCCTTGAATATTTCCAGGAATGAGGCATTCACAACTCTCAAGGCAACCTGTTCCAGTGCCTCACCTCTCTTACAGTGAAGAGTTTCTTTCTAATATCTAATCAAAACCTACCCTGTTTCAGTTTGAAGCCATTCCTCCTTGTCCTATCACTACATGCCCTCTCCACTTTTCCTGCAGGCCTCTTTTAGGTACTGTAAATCTATTTTGTGGGACAGGAGATGTGTGTGTCAGGACACACCATCATGCTCACAAGAGGTCCCATACACAGCAGGTGAACATGCTTTTTTACTCCTTTGACTGGAAGGCATCTGTAGTGGCCAAGTACCCCCTGGAATCCTATTTCCTACATGCCATCACCTTACACTGATGGCTGGCTGCTATGCTGCGAAGGTGTGCAGGAGGAGAGGTATCCCTGCTGGGGTCACTTCTTTCCAGCTGCACCCAGGAGCTGCTGCAGGTTTTGGGGATTGGCAGGGATGAGGATTGCTGATGGAGCACAGGACAGGAAAGCAGCAGCCCAGGTGCTATCCCCAGCATGAAGCCAAGGTGCACTGAGTGCCAGCCAGGAGTCACACCAACATCCCACTGCTCTTTGTGCCCTGGCTGACTCTCCCAGGAAGCACTGCCTTCAAAAGTCACCCAGGGTAGGGCTGACTTGGTGACACAGGGTATGGCCCGGCTCAGCAATTAATTTGGATGCAAGTAATATTTGCATGATAATTCCTCTGCCTAAGTAACACCATATGTGGAGTAAAGAGTGAGTGCTTTTCCCCTACTCTGAAATAACTCCATTTATAGACAAGCTTTCTGAGATGGATGAAGCTCAAAACAGATCCAAGGTACTCCCTACAGTTTTCACACAGCATCATTCCAACTCTGTTGGACCGATATCTGTGATCAGGGGAGCCAAGGGGTGCCCCAAATCAGAGCAGGAGGGTAGTAGCACTATGCTAAGTAATGCAAGAGCCTCGCCCTGTGCCAGCTACCCTGTGTGTGGACTTTCCTTCTGGCTGGCACAGCACCAGCTGCCTTCCTGAGCTGGTATCTGGGCAAGTGGGAAGGAATTTGGACCCAGCAGACCTGACTGCCAGTGCTGTTAAGACACACACGCAGCCATCATGTGCTGAAGGTCTGGCTTTAGGACTACAGATTGCACCCAAATTGCTTGGATGCATCTGGACTCCATGTTGGCTGAGGACACCTCACTTCCAGCAAGGGAGGCTGCTGTGCTCATCAGCGTGGTGTCTGCACTGTGCTCTGGGGAAGTGGAGGCAATGAGTGGTCCTCCCAGCTCATCTGTGCTTTTAAAAGCTCTTACAGAAAGGAGGAACATGAGGGAGCTGTGTAAAAGGCTGCTGAGAAATATTTCAGTGTTTCAGTTTCCAGTGTAACTTGAGTCATTTGGAATGGAAAGTTTCCATTGCCCAATAAATCTATTACACTCACTTAAAAGGGAAAAAAAAAAAGAAAATGGACAACTTTTGGTATTGGCTTGAGGAACATAACAGTGCAGCCGAGTTGCTGACATGCACCGCCCACCAGCAGGTACATGATGTTCTTGGCCCTGGCTGGGGCCAAGGAGGGGCATGAGGTAGGCACAGGGCAATGGGCACATTTGCTACCCACGGAGAGCCTGCTTGGTCATGCTGGCACAGCTAATGCGGACGAAAATTTAGGCTTGTATCAGAGCAGGTAAAAAAACCCCCAAACCTGTGCACCTTTGAATGAAATGAAAATGCACGAGAAATTTTTTAGGAAGCTTTTTGTGGAGGTGCCCTTGCCTGAAGCAACACCCTGCATTACCTGACTGTGAGAGCAAACTCAGCCCAGGGATGCAGAAATTACCATCTCTGACTTCTGCCCAGGGAGGGCAAGTACCTACTGGCTGGGAAGGATGGCTCGGGTGCTGGGCTGTCCCAAATCCAGGAGCCCGTTGATTAAAGCAGGATGGAGGATCAGCTCTACCTGCCCCAGCTCCTTCTGCCACTGCCCACGAGTGGGGCTTTTTCCTACTGGCACACTTCACAGAGGACCACGCTACCCACCTCAGGTTCTGGAGAGAAAGGAGGAGATTTATATGTGCCCGGACTGCTATTTTCAAGCAGCCCTCGGCCACTGCGATGGCTCCAGATGGGGAACACGAGGAGGGAAGGTGCCGAGGGCACTCGCCGCCCGTGGCCGCGGCCCCACGCAGGTTCCCTGAGCCCGCCCGTGGGCGGAGGGGCGGATGGCGGAGCTGCACTGCGCCCTAGCGGCCGCCGCGCTCCTGCACACCGAGGATCCCGGCAGCAGGAAAAAGGTCTCCGATTCTCTCCGCATCCCATGGGGCATCCTCGGCCTTCCCACTGCGAGAGTCCCTAGCGCTGCCCGGTGCCTCTCTGTCAGAAAACTTTGCCAGTATTACAGCCACTTCAGTGCTAGAAAGTTTCTCCCGTTATCCTGCTTCCCCTCTGTCCCAGTCTTTCTCCAGCAACACTGCAGCCAGAGGAAGAATCATAGAATCATAGAATCGATTGGGTTGGAAAAGACCTCCGAGATCATCAAGTCCAACCCTTGGGCCAACTCCAGTCCATTTACTAGATCATGGCACTCAGTGCCACGGCCAATCTCAGTTTCAAAACTTCCAGGAATGGTGAATTCACCACCTCCCTGGGCAGCCCATTCCAATGCCTGATTACTCTCTCTGGAAAGAAGTTTTTCCTGATCTCCAACTTCAATTTCCCCTGGCAGAGCTTGAGCCTGTGCCCCCTTGTCCTATTGCTGAGTGCCTGGGAGAAGAGACCAACCCCTGCCTGGCTAGAACTTCCCTTCAGGTAGTTCTAGACAGTGCTGAGGTCACCTCTGAGCCTCCTCTTCTCCAGGCTAAACAACCCCAGCCCCCTCAGCCTCTCCCCACAGGACTTGTGCTCCAGTCCCCTCACCAGCCTTGTTGCTCTTCTCTGGCCCCGCTCCAGCCCCTCAATATCTTTCCTGAACTGAGGGGCCCAGAACTGAACACAATATTCAAGGTGTGGCCTCACCAACGCAGAGTACAGGGGAAGGATCACTTCCCTGGTCCTGCTGGCCACGCTATTTTTGATCCAGGCCAGGATCCCTTTGGCCTTCTTGGCCACCTGGGCACACTGTTGGCTCATGTTGAGCTTCCTGTCAATTAATACCCCCAGGTCCCTTTCTGCCTGGCTGCTCTCCAGCCACTCTGTGCCCAGCCTGTAATGCTGCAGGGGGTTGTTGTGGCCAAAGTGCAGGACCCGGCACTTGGCCTTATTGAACTTCATCCCATTGGAATCAGCCCATCTCTCCAGTCTATCCAGATCCCCCTGCAGAGCCCTCCTGCCTTCCAGCAGTGTGCACAAGGACTGTTAAGTGCAGGGTTCGGGGAGCAGAGGGATGCCTTTAGCAGATACAAGCACACATGTGTAAAATAAGTAAACAGAGTAGGACCCTTGTCAGTACCTTCTTCCCCAGCACCAAAGAGACATATGGTTTTCCCTTATTGTTGGTCACAGACCAGATCAGTCTCCCAGTGAACAAGAAAGGGATGAAACTGTTCATACCTTTGAATTTGGTGTGAAAGTTCACTGTAGGCTTAGCACAGCAGGTTTGTGGGTACCTGACCAGCCTCTCAAAAAGCTATGCCTGCAGTACCCCGGGTAAAACAGAAATGTGTATTAGGGCTCTCCTAGACTGCCTTAGGCTGTATTTCAACAACTACTGAGTATTGCCAAAATTTCTATTTGTTTTCTGAGATGTTTCCTGTTTAGAAAAACACTCCCAGCCACCAGTGCCCTCTTGTTCACTAACCACATGTTACACAGAGCTCAGTGAGCAAACACTGTTTTGGATGCTAGCATGTTTTTAATAAATTACATATATGTTGGACATAAACAGCCACTATTTTGTTAAGTGTTGCTTTCTGTTTCCTTGTTTTGCTTGTATGCTAAAGATTCAAAGAGATTGAATTTTAAAACACCAAGGGTAGCCTTTGCTGTGGTTTCCTAAGCAAAAGGGGAATGTTAAGTACTGGAACACGAACAGGGATGTGGTCCTTCACTTTTCTTAGGAAAACTCTGCTCTCACTAAATCCTAGCAAATAAAGCCACCAGTTGCTACAGCTTCTTCATGCTGGGATCACATTAAGGCCTTTGCTCAATCTGCCTGATGAGGTTGCTGCCACCCCCACATCCCAGCTGTCCTCACATCCTGACCCCTGTCACATCCCAACCTCTGTCAGTCCAGCTTGCCACATGGCTGTTGCACACACAGCAGGAAAAGCAGGGATCACGTTAGGTCTTTGCTCATATTTGTTTGTTTGTATTTTTTTAACTGCTCTTGAAGCATTTTAATTTGCTGGAGAGTTGGTACCCATGGTTTTATGTGTTCCCTCATCATAGGTCCCAAATCCATGTGTATCATGCAGTTTGACTTTATCAGCCCTGACATCTCACTGCTGTGCCTCAGATCCACCTCTCTCACTGCCTGAAGAGACCTAATTGGAGACATTTCCAAATAAGTTCTTGTGTTGCAGCAGCTCCAAGAGGCATAATAAAGACCAGGGCCTCTCTGGGGGCTTGAGCAGGATGATAGCCTTTAGGAGTCTTTAACACAAGGGTAGCATCTGATGCACAGGCTGCCTTGGCTGACAAAGTTGCCAGGGCAGTGACTCAACAGGAGGACAACATTTGATGGGGTCAGTCTCCTTCTCTCAGCAGTTAATTTTGCTCCATGCTTATAGGGACAGCCACCTTCTGTTCCAGCTGGGTGCATGGGCAGAGAGAACTTGGCCTGTGCCCTGAATTCATGCTGCCCACGTACCTATAGAGAGTGATGAAGGCAAATAGAGCCTAGGACTGGCTAGATTGGTGCATACATTATATAATGTATATCACATTCATATTGCATGTGATCATCACCACTTATTAAAACTGTCATCAAGACCTAAGGTGCTGTTGCTGAAAGCAGGCTCTTTCATCATCAGGGATGCTTTTAGAGCATATGGTGCCAGAGAGGGAGCAGCTCCTGAGGGGCACACAGTTTCTGTCATCTTGTACAGCACTGCCTCAGGCCACCACTACACCTTCTTGGCCAGCCAGAGAAGGACTTCTGCCCTTGCTCCACTCCCACCATGGCTGTGGGCTGAGCAGAAAAGTCTCTAAATGGTCTGCCTCCTGAGCAGCTTTCCTGGCTCCTCATGGGTCCTTGAGCTTGCCCAAAGTCAACATGCTGTGCAGAGGTCCTGAGGCTAGCCCAGGAGTTTGTCTGGTCTGGAAGAAGCAGCAAGAATCACTCCATTCTGCTGCGAAATTAGAGTATCACGGCTAAATATGTGCCTTCTCACTGTGTGAGTGCCCTTTTGCAGTTTCTGTCAGGCACCAGGAGGGGAAGTCCGTCTGTTGCTGTCTTTTTTTGGTTGTTAATGTTGGATACGAGTCTCCCAAAGCCATATATCGAGCATCTGGCACTGCCATCCCCTGTGTGCTGGCACTTCATCATCTGAAACCAGGGAATGTCATTAGCAGTCTGTATGGCTATAGCACTCACAAAGGAATGGGGTGTAAGTTCCTCTTCTGCTCCCCACCTAGTACCTCCTCATTACCCTAGAAGTTGTCTAGGGTGGCTGGAAATGCTCTGACAACTTTTCAGCCGTTCAGTTCAGGATCTCCTTCATTACTCTGAGGTTTTGCTAAGGGTTTGCACTGTGTTAAGTTTCAGGAAGCACAATGAAAGTGAAGATCTTTCTATGTTAGGGTCCTGCCATAAAGTACTTAGTCTCTAGGGAATGGAGAGCAGACAAAGAAGAAGGAAGAGAGTACAGTATCTGAGCAAAAGATCAAGCCAATGAGAGAATATATTATTCATTAAGTGTATCTTCAGGACAAGTAGCAAAGGGAGTGAGGGAACAGAAATTGAAATGGTCTTAGGCACAGTTTCAAAAAATTTATATAGCCATTTTTATCTCCGCTTTTTTGACAGCTGTTTACTTCATTTGGCATAGGATTCAGCCTAGCCACCATTTTTGAAAATGGGTATATTTATATGTTCACAGTGTTTTCACTGGTGATGATGGGATGTGCATGTGATTATGTGAGTACACAATGTCCATGGAAAGAGCTGCAGAGGTGTGAGTTTGATTCTGAAGTTGGTGGTACCTGGGGTCTTTCCATGAGACCTGCCTGTCAAATGGGCTCAGGACAGAGACTGAAGCTGCTCTAACCTCTGATCTCATTTCTCTCTGGTGGCACAGATGCCAGAAATTCATCTGCATGCTGCCTTTCCCAACATGCCAACTCTTATTTCTTCTTCTAATACGAGACAAATCAGCTCAGAGGAGCTCACAAGAAGACTTCCTAGATATATATTCACACTGTGGGGCTCCTGCTGACTTTTGGAGGGTGTCTGCTGTTCCCAGACTGCTGGAGGACTTAAGATGCTGCGCTAAATGCACTGGTACAGGAAGAAACTGGGAAAGAGCCGTTCAGGTCAAGGACCTCACCCTCCAGCACAAAGATAATGATAATTAAGTGACTAGTGCCAAAGCCATCCTCTCCCGCCCCAGAAGTACCGGGCTTTGATGCACATGTAGCTTTGGCTTCTGGCATCATTTACACCCCATAGGCTTTCCTTCCTAATACAAGCACTCTATTCAAGCCTTCATTTGGACAGCAAAGCATAGAGAACCAACCCTATGAAGGGCTCGTGGCTGCAAAGCTACTCCCTGTTTCAAAGTGGGTGCTTAAACCCTTGTGCTCCAAACTGAGCAGGGAGACATTGAAACAAATCCCCCCAGCTCGAGCCTCCACAATCACCTTCTACCCCTGTCACCCCTCCAAGCAGAGGTAACTCTACACTGTCACACAAAATTAAACTTTCTTTTTATTCTCCAGTCTAATCTCTCACTCCACAATAAGATCCTGAGGTTTAATCTGATTATGGTCCTTCATATCACACAATAACAAATGGCCCCAGCTGCCAAGCTAAGCAGTTTAATGAGATACTGTGTCGGCTATCAAACAAAAGGCAAAGGAGACACTGCAAACAAAGGCATTTCTTGCTCAGTCCCACCCTGGGACTAAGGGGCACAGGCTACAAGTAAACACTCATGCAACTAATGTTGTGTCTTTTCTCTAAGAGAAAAAACTCTGCCTTTTTGCAAGAGTTTTGACGGAGAACTGTGCTTTACCAGGCAGGGTGGCAGATGCTGTGTGACTGGCAGCTGTGACCACAACATTGGCTGGCCATGGGAGTCTGAACATAAGATAGAGAAAACACAGTTTGTCTTTGTTCGGATGCTATTACATCTGACCTAAACATAAGAGCTCAAGATGTATCACATGGCAAATTAATATAGCTGTTTGTTAATCCAAATGCAATCAGACACTTTTCTTCTTCCTGCCTAGATAAGACCCACCCTTCCCCCTCAGAGCTGCAGCCATAACGTAATTCCCTCTCAGTAGCTAATGGCATTCATAAATTACACTCAAGATCTATTGTTCATTTAATCCCTTTTGCTTCTATTAGCTCTGGTCACTGATCTGTTACCTCTCTAGTCTATGGCATTTTAATGACACAGATAGAAAACAGCCAAAGTCTTCAGCTTAGTAATAAAACGCTGGATTTGTGTTACAAGGAGGGATGGTGTCAACTACTAACTCAAGGGGAAGAAGTAGGGGAGAAATATAAGCCAGAGCTAGCTGTTGACTGGAGAAGGCAGAGAGAAACAGGCTGAAGCAGAGTCATTGATTCTGGCCTGGGCTCAAGTCTCATGGAGATGATGGATCTGTTGGCCCATGGCCTTGGGAATGTGGTTCATTTCCAAGACAACCTAACCATGGCAAGCCTTTTAACCAGCTTAACCTGGTTTGCCAAAAGAAATAATTGATGGTATTGTTTTTTAAGGGCAGTTGACCTTTGGGTGGTCCTTCCTCTTCAGCACAGGGGATATATTGCATGGATGAGTACTGTCAATGTGACATGCCATCACAGGAGATACTGATGAGACCCCAACCGGAATGGTGCAAACCACCCTGGCTGTCTGTGCTGAGTTAGACAGTTAAACTCAGTGCACAGCAGGACTGGAACAGAGGAGAAGAGATGATCAGCAGAGAAGAAGAGACCATAGAATTTGGCATATGTAGTCATGCTCAGCTAATACCAAGAGAGCCTTATAATGACCCTTGTGATGGTTGCACAGACAGCAAAGCGTATGGAGGGAGAGCAGCAACTTGATCTATATTAGCACAAACCAGCCAGCACTGGCTGTGAGTACATTTAGGCTAAAAGTTCAAAGAAAAGCTCCTAATGATCTATGTGGGTCCCAAATAGTCTGCCTGAGGAGCCAGGGGCAAAGTATCTAACTGCCTTTGAGACAGCTCTTGGTTAATTTGGGGGAAAGGACAGAAAGAGCAGCAGATGGACTGATAACATTCCTCTCGGCTACAAGACCTCACCCTTTTAAAAAGGGATCACAGGAATTCAACATTGATGTTCATTTCCCTAACAATTTTTACTAGGGATATTTTTAAATTTCCCCTCAGCCAAATTTTTGCTTTGGTTCATTACTAGCTTAGAACTGGACTTTCTTAAGCTTTCCTGACTTAACCAAACTTCTTCCCTGGAAGGCATTACTTAGCCTTCTTGAGTTACAGTGCATACAGCCTTGACCCACCGGTTCCCCAGCCATGTTGGTGACAATCTTGGCACCAGAAGGGGCTATGGCCTGCCCTTTGCTGCAGAAGCACATGGGTGTAAGGCTGCCTACAGTTGTGGCAGAAGAGGTTTGTTTGGCTGTTTATGTTTATGTATTTGTTATGCTGGATAACAAATAGTACCACCCATCTCCTCCAAGGCAACAGGAAAAAGGCAATGGGCCAGATGCAACTGAGCCATGGCAGAGGATCAGGTTCTGGACCCCCCTGCATTTAAAGTTGTGCCCTGCCAGGCTGAAGAAGGCTCAGTTTAGGCTTCTCTGAGCTATTGGCACGTGTTGCTGCCTGATTCCAAGAGTGGCTTCTCTAAGAATGGAAACAAGAAGTTATTTAGCTTTTTAGTCCAGAAATCTTTAGTTGTGCAGCTGGTAATTACCATTACCCAAGGGAGCCTGAGAAGATGCCATTCTTTTCTTCTAATTATTATAAAGCCTTTCAATCTGATTATTTCTTTCCTTGATGCATGTCCTTGTAATTTCTATTTGTGAGGATGCAAAGGGTAAATTAGAGAATCTTTCCTGTGAAAAACACATTCTGCACTCTTCACAGGCCTGGTCTGTGGTGGTATCTCTGCATTCCTCATCACCCATCCAGGAGATGCTTTAAAAGCCAGGCTCTGATCCTGTCTTTTCTTTCAGACTGAAGGGGTTGCTTGGAGCAGAAATGACAAATACCTGTAACATGATGAAAGTGTCATCCATTTCTTTTTGCTGCAGTGGCTTGGGTCAGAACAGGCTAAAACACATTTGCTACCTGCAGCTGTTCTGAGCCCTTTGCAATAACCAGTGGTGTGAAACAAGGTTGTATTCTTGCACCAACTCTATTCACCATCTCCTTCAGCATGATGCTCCAAAGAGCCACAGTAGACCTTGATGAAGAAAATGGCATCTACATCCGATATCGTACTGATGGAAGCCTATTCAACCTAAGGTGACTGAAGGCCCACACCAAGACTCTAAATCACCTTGTCCATGAGCTGCTTTTTGCTGATGATGCCGCCCTTGTTGCTCACACAGAAGCAGCTCTGCAGTGCTTAACATCCTGCTTAGCAGAGGCTGCTGAGCTTTTTGGGCTGGAAGTCAGCTTAAAGAAGACAGAAGTTCTCTACCAACCTGCACCTCAGGAAGTCTTCCATCATCCTCACATCACCATAGGCAAATCAGTTCTGAATTCAGTGCAGCAGTTCACCTATCTGGGAAGCATCATTTCCTTGGATGGTAAGACTGACAAAGAGGTAGACAACAGGCTAGCAAAGACATACAGAGGTTTTGGAAAACTCCATAAAAGAGTCTGGTGCAATAAACACCTGAAGAAAAGTACAAAGATCAGTGTCTACAGAGCCATTGTGCTGTCTACTCTTTTATATGGGTCTGAATCATGGGTCATCTACTGCCACCACCTGCAGCTCCTGGAACACTTCCATCAGCGCTGCCTCCATACAATCCTAAACATCCACTGGACTGATTACATGACCAATGTGCCTGTTCTTGAACAGGCAGGGGTCACCATTATCGAGGCCATGCTGCTGAGAACGCAGCTGCACTGGGCAGGGCACATCTCCAGGATGGAGGATCACCGCCTCCCAAAGATTGTGCTCTATGGTGAACTCGCCACCGGCTGCCACATGAAAGGAGCCCCAAAGAGGAGATACAAGGACTCCCTGAAACAACACCTCAGCCTTGGCCATATTGACTGCCATCAATGGTCCACTCTGGTCTCCAATCAGGATTCATGGAGACACACCATTCATGACGCTGCTGCTTCCTTTGAGAACGCACGCAGAGTCAGTCTCTAGGAGAAAAGACAATGCGGAAAGAACCATTCCTCGCCAATATCACCTAAAGAGACGTTCTGCTGTGCCTTTTGTGACCAGACTTGCTTATCTCGCATTGATCTTTTTAGCTACAAGCACACTTGCAGCAAACATGGGTAGTGCCCTTCCCAAATCTTCATTCACGAAGCCTAGCCAGGATGATGACCTGGAGCTGTTTACTTTCCTTTGAAAATGTGCATATTACGCCAACCAGAGAAGTCAGACCCCAAAGAGGTCATGGGTACTACATGCCTCCTTATGGCAACAGCAAAAGGTTTGCCTGATAGGGCAAGTGAGATCTCTTACCATGATTTGAGCACTGGATGCTGTGTCACTGTCTCATGTGACATTGCAAGGACCTCAGATGAGAGTCCTTGGGGGGCGGGGTATAATAATAAAAAGTATGTTTCTCCTGAAAACCGAAAATCCAAGCTCTGGCATATAAAAATACCTAGTGTGAAGGGAGAATTAGCATGCTATCTCTTACTGTCCATGCTGCAGTTTTGCTCAGAGAAGCCAGGCTGCTCCCACTGGGAACATAGGTTGGAAGGTACTCTAACTTCAGTGCTGAGCACCATTTCAAACTGAAAATGGAATATAAGTGAGGGTGAGTAGATGGTCTGTAATGGCTTCTGTGTACACCTGAGTCCCATGAACTAAATGGGAGATGATGTGCACTAAAAAATTACCATTCCCACCAGAGACAGAAGGGGTGACACCAGAAAACTTCTTCAGAGAAAATCTCCTTTTTCCTTTTTTTCTTTTTGTTCTGGAGGAGGAGGGAAGAAAGGAGGGGAAGGGAGAAAAAGAGAAAAAGAGGGAGACAGAAGAGCCTGAGGGGAAGGTATATATGGGAGTCATGGCTCTGCTCCATGGAGAGAGGGCAGGACCCTGAGGGAGCAGGGGAGTGGCTAGTTTTCTCCTTCCCAGAACCCTGCCTGCACTTTGGTTGTTGGTGCTCTCCCCAGTCCAAGGCAGCAGGGAATTACTGCAAGTCCATATTCTGCTGCAGAAAGAAATAAATCCATATTCTGGCTCTTGGAGTGGTTCCTGGAGTTTAGAGACTTTTTACCCAAGCCTTGCTATTTATTAGAAAGCTCTCCCATGGTCTCTTTTTTTCCTCTCCATTTTGGCAACAGAATTTAGCATTAAATTAATCATGTTCATTTCTCTCAGCTCGATGATAAACTAACAAAACGCTGATATTAAGAGCAAGCGAGATCCTAGATCAGTGTTGTGTGCTTCAGAGACACATTGCCCTCTAGTGATTTGAAGGTGAAGGCAGGCAGTGTAAAAGGACTAAAACATCCAGAGTTTGTAGGGGTTTATATGGCAGAGCAATACATTCAAATTGAAGTTTCTGACAGATGGAGAGATGCTGTCTGTGATGAGAGCTGTGAATGCCCTGCAGCTGTAAGGAGGCCCTCAGCCCCCACCAGGAGCCTTCTCAGTATCCCTCATCTCAGTTAAGCCTCCAGCACATGGCACAACAGTGAGGATCCCACATACTTCTCTTGCCCAATCAACAGTGAGCAACAAGCTACCTTCAACAAACTACCTTTCATATACCTTAAAAACCACTCTCGGTTCGCACTCAGACTGAGTGCCATCATTTTGTGCTGAGTGTGCACAGGCAATGGTGGGCAAGAGCTCAGCCATGAGTCAGCCGAAATTCTCTCAGAGGTGCCATTTCATGTCTCATGAATAGAAGATTTCTGTAAACACTCATTGCACCCCACATCTCATCACACATAAATGCTTTGGGAATATCTGTTCTTGAGTGCTGTGCTTCACATGCAAGCAAGACAGTTCTATTTTGGCCACTGTTTGCTCCTTCTTGTTTTAAAGACAATAATTCAGTTAAGAAGAAAGGAAAACTGAGAAGTAAGCAAAAAGTCACTGCTAACCATAAAGAAATTGTGAGAATTGAGATTTCTCCTTCTTTCTCTGAGAGCGCCTTTGGGAATCAGTAAATACTCATGAAAGTAATGAAAAAGAGAGGGAAAATGAATGGTCATCACAGTCCTTTCAGATGCTCTGAAAAAAGAACTTTTGATTAAACCCACTTCAAGAAAGTCTGTATTTGTCAAGATGCTCAAGATGCTCACTTTTTGAAAAAATGAAAAAACCCCCCCCTTATTCTGTAGCCAAAACACGTGATATCTGTTTTTTAGAAGAAAACCTTGGGATGAGGGCACGATTTTGCAATCAGACTTGGTGTATAAGTGAAAAACTATTTGCAGAGAGTTTACTGTAATAAGAAATGTCACAAGTACATTTGGCAAGGTTTTGTTTTTTCTTTTTTTAAATCAGAGACCTCCTGCACAACTCTCCCACAACCACAGAAAACTGCCTCACAAGCCTGCCACCCCCAACCACACCTGCACGAGATGATATAAAATAGCATGTAGCATACCTCAAAGCAGTCTCTGAGATGGAATTATTTCTTGTATTCAACTACTTAAATGAACACATTAGTTCTTTCTTCAAAGTTTTTTTTTTTGCTGCTCGCCAACTGTGTCATGTCTTGCTGTTCTGGAGAAAGAGCTGTGGGATTGTTCCTGTGTCTTTGTGGTCAGCAGCAAAGTACCTTGCAGGATAGACCTCTAGTTTTATATGGTGATGAAGATATTTTCTGCAGCAGCACATGGTAGCTGCCACACTTACCTGCGTATCAATGAGAAAATAAGAGCAAAAAAAGGATCAGACTTGGCTCAAAGCAGGGGCCCATCATTCTGTGCTTACTTGCTGGCTTTGCTGACCCATTCCTGGCTGTTAAGAGGCTGCCACTCTGGCAGAGCAGCAGAACCTTCCACATCATGGCTACGCAGCACATGCTGCATGCCCACAATTTTCCTTCATAGCAGGCTGTGAACTGTAGCAACTGAGGACTCTGATACGCAGCTGCATCCAAGTTGAGATATCACCACTGAAACATTTTTTTTCACACAGCTACAAAGGAAGATAAATTCTTCCACAGCCACAACCAAGTCTCAAAAGGATCATACATCAGAGTAGTAAAATATCAAACTTGAGATTAATAGCTCTGAATATTTTTTACTGTCCTTTCAAACTGCCTTTGTCCTCCTCTAACTTCAGAAGCCAGCCCTTCAACCACAAGACAAAACCAAGACGAAACAGGAGACATTACTTCATTGTCACAGCTGCCTGACTCTGCTCAGCAGATTGGCATCTCCTTTCTCTTTACCGAAACAGCTCAGGAAACAGGAAAGCCACGCTCTAACAGGAGGTGTCATCATGAAACTGCCACTTGTGTCCTGTATAGAAAGGAGACTTGAGAACAGAGGTTTAGCAAGAGAAGTTAGCTGTTCAAAACAGTTCCATACAACATGGTTACCCATGTAGAAAGGTGACTTGGAGAGTATTCCCAGGTTCTGAGCAAAGAGGGTGCTGGTTTACATGGTAGGATCAGGTCTGCACATGGTGGGATTTAATGCAAGAGACAGGACAAGAACTACCACATAGATGGGATCCTGCCTGACCCATATCTACTCTGCAAAAGAACTGTAAAAGAAAGTCTCCTTCTATACTTAAGTGAAGGAAAGGCTGGAATAGAATAGATTAGAACAGAACAGACTATTTCAGTTTGAAGTGATCTACCACAATCATCCAGTCCAACTACCCTTTTGGGCTGACTCAAAGTTAAAGCATATTGTCCAAAAGCATCTTAAACATGCTTGGGGCATCGACCACCTCTCTTGGAAGCCTCGAGCCATTTCCACGTGTCCTACCACTGGATTTCAGGGAGAAGGGATCAGCACCTCTCTCTACCCTTCCCCTACCCAGGGAGCTGTAGAGAGCCATGAGGTCGCTCCTCAGCCTACATCTCTCTAAACCCGGCAAGCCCAAAGTTCTCAGCGCTGTTCACATGACATGCCAGCCCTTCCACCAGCCTTGTTACGCTCTGGACGCATTCCGGGACGTTCCTCACCCCACAGTCTGCCACAGGAGGGAGATGCTGCGCCACGGATGCTCCTCGAGCAGCTCCCTGGAGCGCGATGCAAATCCCATCTCTGCCCCACCACCTTGGCAAAGGAGACACTTACATACTTTGCTGCACAGGTGTAACAAGGAAAAAAAAAAGCTCACTTTGGTTTAGTTTTAGTGATTTAATAACATTAAACCCAGCATTCTTTATACTCATTCTAAAACTCTGTTCTTTTGAAACACTTATATTGATTTTCTTTCTAAAGATCCATAATATTAAAAGCATTGGGGGGTTTGGAGCTAACAGCCTTTGGAAAAAATATTCTCCTTCTGTACAGCACCCAAAAATACGCAGGTGCTAACATCTAGGGAAAGACCTGCTCCTCCTCCAGCCTGCTGGATAGAGCCAGGGCGGGAGTGAAATCTGCTCTGGCAAAGCCCCCTGGTAGAATGGCACTAACACAACTGGCAAAGGCAAACATGAAGAAAACATATTCTAAGCAACTGGAAATAAAATGTAAGTTCAGAAGAGAAAAACAAAGATGTGGCAAAAAAAAGTGTTCCTCCTCTTGCTTCCGTGGAGCTATTCAACACTAGCAGCATGGTTATCTTCCAACTTCAGGACACCTCAGAAATGTTCCTGTGCTCTTCTGCAGAGCTGGCCTATGAGATAAGTAGGCAATTAAACCTTCTGTCCTTGTGAGGAAGGCAATTGCAGCAACAATAGACGTGCTAGGTTACAGAGGCGGTAGGCAGCAGAGCGAGACTCCTTTGCACTGTCTTTCTGCTCTAAGTGCCACAAGACTAGAGACAGAGAACAAGGCAGCTGCATGTTCTGACTGACACAGAAAGTTGGGTTTCACTGGCTGTTAGCTTCCAGGCAGGCTGTCACAGTTGAAAGCAAATTAGATCAGCTGGGCATCAAGCAATACCTCCCATCAGTTTTCACCGCCCACTGCTGCCAGCTTGACACTTCTCTTTCACGCTGCATGTGCCAACTGCCTTACAAAGCCAGCTGCAACATCTACTGGAAGGACATGAACAACAACCGCAGGTGGGGAAAGGAGGTGGGGTATTGGCTCAGGGTTGGGGTGTGGAGACCTTTGCCTGCCTTAGTCCAGGCAGAAGACAGGATTCTCCAAGAAGACTGCAAGCTTGCTGGCCACCAGATCCAGGTCACTGGTGTTGGCATATTTGAGCAGATTGGTGTTCTTGAGAAAGTAATGCTTGAGGAAGTGCTGGCTTACACACTTGTGCAGCTTCTGTACCAGCCTCAGAAAAGCTTCAGGGAAGCAGCGCCAATCCTTGGTGCGTGGGTATTTTTCACACGTCCAGAATAGCACTGTCTGCAAGAAGCAGATGGGAGAGAAGATGTGTTAGAGGTTCTGTCAGGGGCTCACAGAGCTTACTAAGGCAGTTTTAGTGCTGGTAAATGGCTGACAGCCTTGGAAATCAGAGAGACTCGTGCTGCTATATATCTCTGTGTTAACATTTCTGAAACAGAGGGAGCACAACTAAAGCCTCTTCTGGGGACCAGGCAGAGAAACTCCGATGTTCCTAGTTAGGATCTCTCCCCAGAGAAGTCCCAATAACTGAGCCAGGAGCCCAAAGAAAATGATCTTGCTAAAATAATCTTAGCCTATTTACCATCTTCCAGCAGGAGCCTCTGTAGAGATGCCAGGCATTTTAGGCAGTAAAAAATGGCCTACATAATAGGTATAGAAGCCAGTAGGTGCAAGGAAGGAGAAAAACCTAATGAGATTAACATAATTATTTGTTATCTTCAGCTGTATTTGTGCTGAAGATACACACAAATCTGCATCCTAAACAGGCTGAGATTCCAAGAAGATCTTGCAGGTGCAAGGCTTGCTCTCTGGTCAAGTGCTGCCTCTTTTTTCTGACATGTGATATTTACAGCATGTCTTATGTTCTAGTCCCCCAAGTTTATTTTATGCAATTTTACATTTGAGAAATACATAGTTTAAATAACAAAATGCCTACGATTATTGCTCTTATAGTATTATTTTTACATTGCTCATGTTGCATTCTTTCAGACTTTCCTATGACTGAGAAGAATTTCTTGATGTACTTACACTACTGTACCAAAAAAGCCATACTGACTGCCTTGTTAAACTCAAATCACTTTTTGAAGTATAAAGTCACCTACCCTGGGTTCAATAATTTTGCTAAGTCCCTTAACTGTCCTCTGAATCCCAGTTTTATTTTGCAGATTCAGCAACCCAAAAAGAGACTCACAGATGCTGATAAAGTGGTCAGACTACAGCCTTCAACTCTTCCATTTCTGCAGAGGTAGAATTTCATCTTTAGTTGTATTGCTGACAAATTTCTTACCAGACAGTTTTTCAAATGTGAACTCTTTTTTTTGTTCACAGCTACAATAACCACAAAGTTTTTTTTTAACATCACTAGGGAACGAAGACACAGTGAGGAATTCAAGCTATAACTCAGTGAGAGCTTCTCATTGAAGACTTGCAGAGCAGTTACCTTTTGTCACACTAAAACTACTTCAACAAGATCCATGGCCAGCAGTTGCAATGAAGTTTTTGGAGGCAAGGAAAGCAGTGCTGCTTTTCCAGTCATGTGCCAAACAAGGAATTTATCCCCAGTATTTATGGAACTATCCCTAACTGCCAGTGTCTACCAGCAGCATAGAGTTGACTTTCAAAATGTACACAGATCTTTTCGAATTTCCACATCTTGAACTTCATTCCTATGGAGCTAAGCATAGTGAGTGCTCTTACTTGGTCTTCTAAGGCTTTCACAGCTTGTGGGGGAAGGGTCTCCTCTGTCATAGAGGGTCTTTCTCATATGGAGTCTTGGTTAATCCTAATTGTTGGATACCTATGTCAAGGGAAACCTGAGAATGTGAGAAAACCTAACACTAAGCCTCTGCTCAACTGGTGGTTTATCCACTGACTGTTTCTCTCATCTTATCTTTTTTTCTGTTTAACATATGTAATTTTGAAAAATTCATTATCTCTAGTAAACCAATCCTCTCTTGCAGTAAAAGCCTGAGGTACAGTTACAGTAAAGAGCTGAAGAGCTTCTAAATAGCTTTTTATTTTGATCAAGAGTCCATGCAACAGCACTTCCTGCACATCTGCTTCTTCAGCCAGAGGTAAAAAAAAAGTTACTGATGGCTAAATGGTTTTCCACTTTCTCTCACCTATGATGGTTTTCCACCACATTCTTCTTACAGGCACTGAGAACTTTTGCATTCTGCTAAGCTATAATCAGCCTTATAATCTCTTTTTTGACTTCATGTTGACTTAGAGACTATTACAGCATTTGATGGTCACAAGCTTTTTCTTTAGGAGAAATCTTGGCATTGCATTTAGTTTTGGATACCAAAAGATCAGTAACTACTGTGGAAACCTGGTGGCTTCAGGCTTCAAGGTGGGAAAAGTACAGCTACTCTCTGGCAATTTCAGGAGGATGGAGTCCCAGAAAACAGGATTGCCCTACAGTCTGATAAATAATGCTGCCCATGGTCCATTGGTATCTGGAGGTGTCAGATGTAGGGACACAGTCGTAGCAGAGTCTTCCGTCTCTTCTTCACAAATCTTTTTTGAAGCCATCTTGAACCCTAAAGTAGGTGCAGGGAGGATGTTATCACCCCTTTACCTCTTTCTTCCCTTCCTACCCCAGGTGAAACCCCACCAGAACTGCAGTTGGCACCTAAGTCATTAATAATGCTCACCTAAGACAGTTTTGTTTGGTGCACATCCGCAGATAGATGGATATAGATGGCTGGGATAGTCAAGAAGCAGGAGGTAAGCATGGAATTACAGGCATAATACAATGCCTGTGTGAAGTCAAAACAGAGCTGGGGGGTTCAACTCTAACATTGTTAATGTTGCTGCAATCATAATATTCCTACAGGTTTTAGTTTCCTGTTGAAGTATATTGACTGAACTTCTGGCCACTGTAAAGCAATGAAAAGGTACTGCAGTTTTGACAGTTACCTTAGACAGGTGTTACAGCAATTTACACCACAATATTTTGACATTACTGGATGGAAGACACTGCAACAGCTACGGCAACTGTATGTTGGTATTAGAGTGATGCCTACCTGGAGGTGATAAGCTGTGATGACAGGCTTATTTCCAGAACACCAGACATCTTCCTTCATCTGCCTCATGACCCTGAAGCACTTCATGCGACAACCACCATCTTCATCAAGTCCTTCCATGAGTATGTGCTCAGCACGGGAGAAGCACAGCTGCCAGTGATAATTGGAGCGGGCCAAAAGGTCAAAACCCAGCGACTATGAAGACAGTGTGACAGCAGATCAGAGGCAAAATTCCCCGAGTAATGCAGAGAGATGTTACGAAAAGGATGTGTAACACCTTTCAAAGCATATTCTAAACAGGGTTAGTAGAGGCAGTAAACAAGGCATCCTAATTCTCAGTCAAACAAACACACATTTTGTATTGTTTCCTCATGTGCTGGTATCAGTTATTCCCAAGACATCTTGCTCTAGAACCATCAGTACAGTACCAGCAGTGCCACTAAAGCAGAGGTGCAGCTCTGCAGGCACTTGCTGTGGAACAGCAGGTTGTGCATGAGAGGGGAGCAGGACCGGACGGTGGAATGGGACCTGCAGGAACATGGAAGATAGGGTGGGCTGGAGTGCCAGAATTCAGCCATGGCTGTTGTAGGGAAAGATAAGATTAGGCTGGAGGGAAAACTGCAAGGCTTGCAGTTGCTGAAGGCTTACATTAAGCAGAGCACAACAGCAAAAATGATGCATGTCAGTACCAGCAGAGCTCTGTGCAAGAGATTCATGCAATAAATAGTTAGCTCAGGTTTTCTTCTATAGAAATCACCACTGTAAGAGAGGGGGGAAATCCAAGTAAAATCTGACAGAATGTTCTGAAATGCTTCTCTAGAGAATACATCTTCCTGCTGTTGCTTGCTGTCACCATGCAATTCTTCCTTTGGGAAACCACTGTCAGGCACTTGAGAGGTAAATTCCAACACAGAGTTAATAGTTCTTTATACACAGTTTACCTTGATGCACCGCACTTTTTCCTGAGAAGGCCAACGCTTAAGGCAGCGAGGCCATCGGGCTTTCTCAGGCCAGCAAGTTGGAATCTCCACAGCAGGGACCAGCTCCACCTCGACCTGGGATTCTGATGTCTCCACAGCCACCCGAACCACTGAGCTGAAGCTCTCCAGCACTGTCACTTTACCTGGGAAAGAACAACCAGAGAAGATAATATATTAAAAGGTCCTTCTCCGCAAGCCATGCAAGAGGCTGTCTGTGACCTTGAAGTTCTACTGGTCTGTCCTAACATTTCCTCTTCAATGCCATAAACAGAATATAAGAAAAACTTAAATATCTCTAAATCTATCCTGAGGAACATGAATAGGAAGATGAAAAAAAACCTAAGTTGTCAATTTTTCACTCAATTACCATGCTTTTGTTTTCCTTTGTGGGTGGTCTTAAATCCTAGGATCAGCTTCTTAAAAATACAGCTAGATGGCTGGTGCAACCTAACATTTCTAATGATACAGTACAAGGGGATTACTGCAGATTAGAGAGGACCAGATGAACGCTTTGTATCTAAAGATGTTCTTACTCCTTCAGAGAACCTGAGATCAGACCCTTGCCAGATCACACTTATCATTGCCAGTCATTCGGAATGTTTTGTGGAGTATCTGTAAGTTTTGTTTCTGGAGATGCACTTTCACAGAATTTATGGGCTGTTGTGCAGAGCAGTCATACAAAAGGGCTAACTGATAGATTCACTGGGAGTGTGGAGTGTCAAAAAGAGTTAGTTCTGAGGTGATTTGGAGGAAAAAAAATTCCTCAGTGTGAATGAAGGGTGGGTCATCTCCAGGAGCATCATGCTCTAAGAGTGCAGAAGGAAAGGAAACTGCAACTAATGGACTTTGTGAGGTGTTTCCTATTGGTCCAGCTGTGTTCATGGAAGAAGTTTCTGTTCTCAGCTTTCCCAGTCACTCTGGCAAGATCACTGTCCCTTCAGCTCTGCCATCTGAGCCAATTTCATCATCATGCACTAACCCACTGAAGTAGAAGACTGAGCAGATGAATTAAAGCAGTTGAAATAGTAGTGTGTTAGCCACTCATTTTGTTTGGGCTAAGAAGCAATTCCACAGGGAGCCCACACATAAACTTGAAGGGACAGTGCTGAACATTTAGGATGGCAACCTCTTCTGCCCTCCCAAAGGAAAATCTGCCTACCCCCAATTTAGCATCTCCTCCAGAAAGCACAGGGTGAATTACCTTGCAAATAGTAGAGTCCAACCCAACCAGAACTTCATAACCCTCCGTAAAATCTGCATGTTATTTCCCTGGTGAGCCAAGCTTGGCATCAAAACAGGAACCATACTGCTCCCAAGCTTTCAACAAGGATCCCTAGCAGCTGAAAAGTGTTAGAGCAACTGCTGTGTCAGCATGTAAATATGTTCATGGCATTTCCAAAAGCATTGCAATAGTGATACGTATTTTTGCACCAATGAAAAGTAAGACACCTCAAAAACTGTTTTTGCTGGTGCTCAAAGAATTAAAAAAAGGAAAGCAATTAAATCAGAGGAATTTTTCTGTAACTTTAGCTGTACTGTGTGATGAAGGAAGTTCATTCTTCACAGCAACAAACAAAAATGGTAATTGCTTCTCCTGAGTTCATCTTAGCTCATCTCCTCCCTGTGAGCCTTACCAAAAAAAAAAACAACCATCATATTTATCCATCTAAACATCACTCTCTGGATTCTTTGGAGTACTTCTCCTCGCTCAACAACTTGATGTACTGCTGCTAGACACAATGGCAAGTTTTCATTTTGACACAGTAGCTTTCAGCTAAGTAAAGCTTTAGAGCCAGGTCCATTCCAGCTGGTCTTTTCTGTGATCCTCAATGGTGAAATTTCATTCCCATCCATCTTTCCATTTCTATTATAACAAGTATTTCTTGAAAAAATGCCATTGTCTAGTCGAGGTTGACTTTAACAATTTCTTACAATGCAGAGTGTAATCAGACAGTGGAAATGGCTCCTATTGCTCTGAAATACAGAAGACCCATATTAGGCCACTGATGAATAAAGTCATCGTGGAAACGTGCTATGGGAAGAGGGACCAAAATCTAGATTTAATCAAGTCCCAGTATCTTAATGTGAAAAGATGGACTTAGGCTTCGTAGCTTAAACAAAGTGAAACTGTCAGTAGCTGAATTCTGTAACATGGTTCTAGTATGCTAAGAATTAAGCCCAAGAATTACTGCTCAGGCAGCATCTTGATACAGATGTTGCAGCTGTGAAGGCATGTTCCATGCACCACTGATCATGTTATGTCAGTGAACAGCACTTCCAGTGTAGATAGCCACAGGAATTAAACAGGGAATTTGGATTGCTCACAGAGGCATCAGCTCTACTGCTGAAAGCAAACTTCTGAGTCCACTTCCAGAACAGGACTGGAGTAGCCTGGGCACCAGGGAAAAGAGCACTTTGTCTAAGTAGAAGCCTGTTCTACTTAGTTCCCAGCACCCCATGCTGGAAAATTATGGGCAGTTAAGGTTTCCTCAGAGAATTATCTGCCCTATAAATATCTTCAAGCACATTCTCAGACTTATTCACCTTCCCTGTATCAAATTTTCCTATACTACTTTCCTTGATAGTCTAAATATATTGCAGGTGCTGTAGTAGAAAAAGACTTTTTTCCCAAACAAACTCCTAAATGTTCTAAAAATCTGGGCTACCCTTGTGAGGGTGATGTTCCTGGAGTGCCTACCCAAATTCCTAGGAAAGGAGTAACACTTGGGGTATGAAGAGCCCAAGAACTACTTAATTCTATCTTCAATGCAGGTCTACATGCATCACTGCAATTGCCTAAAGGCTTCCTGATTTTGGAAGGGTTTACCATTTCTTGGCTTCTGATCCCATGGGCAAAACACTTGGTAGGTGTGTGTGATGGTTTCCCTTACACCTGTCCCCACTAAACTCACTGGAGAGGTTACAGGAGATAATTGACTTCTCCACCAGCTCCCGGAAGACGATAAGGATTTTGGCTGGAACCAGATCACCTTCGATGTTCACATCCTCTTCATGCCACTGCTGAAGGCTTTTTGAGAACTGCTCCACCTCTAGCCATTGGTGCAATTCCTCAGGGTCTCGCACGGAGGAGAGGAGCTTGGCTCCATTCACGGTGTAATAACGCCAGTGCCGTACCTGGCACTCCCTGTACCCAGTCAGGCCACGCAGAGGGACTGTGATGAGGAACTGGCTGGGTGCTAAGACCTGGGAGAGTTCAGAGAGATTGAGAGAGGAGACAAGGGCAGATCCATGAGCCTGAAGTAAGGGCAAGAGGGTTAAGGAAGTAAGAGGCAAAACTGAGGGCTTTGGAGAAAAGGAAAAGGCATGGTTCGATGGGATTAATTGAACACAGCCAGGACTTTTCAATACCTGTCTCTGAGGGTTACTTTCAGGGTCCACAGATTAAAAGGAAATTGTTTTAGAAGGAGTCCGATGTGACAACCTTTAGGAGACAAGAGCTCACTGATTCATATGCCACCACACCTGCCATGGTTTGCCCTGTTTTTTTTTTATTTCTAGTCTGCAATTGCATGAGATACAATAACTAGTAGCTTCCAAGGAGCAGGGAAACATCAGAGACTATGTTTTGAGATACAGCGAAGGGAAAAATAGTGCAAGTTATTACCTCAGAATTGTTACTTGAGATAAGCCTAAAGTTCAATACTAATAATACTTATGGCAAGAAGTGCACCTTTCTGATTTCCGTCAAAGTCAACTACGGACATAAATAAAATAAGACTATGGCCCATTAATTTTACAAGTGTTTCACTCTGTATGACTGTCCTTTAAAGACACAGAAACATAAGGTGAGTGACATGCTTGAGCCTACAGAGGCAGTAGCATTTTCAGAAAAAAGCCCAGGTCTTGGCCAGTTATACTTTATGGAACTGCATCTCCTGCTGAGCACAGGACAGAAATAGCGCAAGGATAAAGGCAGTAACCAATGGACAAGGAACTGTCAAAAAGGCTTATTTTCAAGCCAACTAATTTGCTTCACTTTGGGAATGACCATTTTCCAATAAAACCAGCGCCCAACCAATATTTGCAAAAAAAAAGCATAAGGTGACGCAAATACCTTGAAACTTCACACTGGCCCAGGGCATAGCCAGATATCTCAAAACGCTAGTTTGGAAGCATCTGGCAGCTGTGACTCCAGAAAGCGTATCCAAATTCTTTTCAGATTTTACTGTGTTGGCTCAAGAACTTTTCAAGTCCACTTGCTACCAAGCCTAACTTACATTGGCATAAATAAGGTGTAGCTGCTACATGAGCAGGATGTGAAGTGACAGCCATTGCTTCAACGTGGGTATACCCAAGGTGAACTCAACATGCTTGTCACTCTCCTGTAATAACCCAAAACACTCTGGTAGCCTTCCTGGTAGCTCAGCTGATTTGAAATATTACTTCAGAGGTGCCAGGTACTTGAGGGCACTAACAGGTTTTAATGGCCCTAAGTAGCCTTTCTGGGGCTTCTACCCACACCATCAGCCCGCGAGTCTGGGACCCCTTTCAGCTGAGCCCTGGGCTATATCATAGGAGTGCTTGTCTGCAACCATGTGACAGCTATGCTTGTGCCTGGCCACAGACCTTGTCCTATCTGCAGACTGCCTTCCCAGCCTGGCCTCAGACTTACCTGGCCACTCTGGACTTTCCTAGCCATCAGTAGATTGCATCTGACCCTGGTTACTACTGCTGGGGATGATGCTCACCCTGGTGAGTGCTCCTGGCTTGACTTCAGACCTGCCTTATCAGCTGACTTGCCTGATGAGACAGACTGTTGGCCTCCCTAGGTCTGCCTCACCTGAGGACCACATTTCAGGAGCTGCCTTGTTGTGCTCACCTCCCCTCTCCCACAGAGAGCAGCTGGTCTCTGCTCCCTGGCAAGAGTTTTGAAATACAAAAGATGGCCAGCAGGAAGCACAGAAGTGGCAAAGGAAACACCAGAAAGCTGGTCTTTTGTCAAATATAAATCATAAAGACAGGATATTGGAGGGATGACATTTCAGATCAAGCTGACCTGCACATGTCAGATTTGGTAGGGCTGCGAAATCCTGTGAGCAGCTTAGAAACAGAATGCTAGGCTCCATAAGGAAAAAAAACCAATGGCTGTAATGCACTTACTGCTCATCTCACTGCCTCAGCCACATTTGCAAATAAACAACCATTCCTTCCCATACCAAGATGCTGTGTTGTATGTGCTGGCATCCAACAGACTGTAAAGGGAAAAGCTGCAGGTGTTATGTGAGTGCCTGCAAATGCATATCACAAGGGTCCTCCACCTGGCGTTTACCAGGAAACAACAGCAGACACAAGGCTGGGGATGGGACTGTAAAGCTGAGCAGCTGGTGTCCTCTTGGCCTAAACAAATCCCAGTCCCACACCTATACTGTCACACAATGGTCTTATGCACTATATGAAGGCCATGGACCCCAGCAGGTCAAGGGCTTGATCGAGACCCTCACATTCTGGGGTGTACAAATTACAGCCAACTGTGCTGTATTAAAAACTGTCTGAAGTTTGCTGGGCAAATTCATTCTTGCAGTCCTGGCCAGGACATTCCAGGGAGGCAGAAGCATTAGGTTAAAAGGAAAATAATTATGTTTTAAGGAAAAAAAAAGGCAGAGATGATGAAATAGTTGTGGGAGGATCAGTGAAGTGGGTGAAGTTGTCTGGAGAAGAGGGTGGGTGAGGAGGAAGCAGGTACATGGACTATCAGGCACCAGGTGGCAGGAAGGCTTTGTACCTGGATGGATGGGTGGAATGGGCGCTTCCTCCGAAGCATAGCTGACCACTTGGCCAGTAAAGCTGGCTGATCCTGAGAGAAGCAGAAAGGAGAACAAGTACACAAGAAGAACAGAGAGAAAGCATGTGCCAGGTCATTCATTTACAGTGAAAAGCTGCAAGCTTCCTTGGAGCCCATTTTTAAAGGAAAATTCCCCCATGCCCTCACTGTGATTTCAGAGTTAATCATTCAGCAATGCCATTGGGCAGTGTTGTACAGAGTGATTAGTCTGGACCCTAACATGTTCATAATGCCTTACTGAAGCCTCCACAGCTTTTGCATCAGCTCTGCACAGTTGGCAGCTGCAAAACAGTAGGCCACAACTGAAACAAACACTTAAAATAACCTGCTTTGTCCATCTGATTTTTAATTCAAATTTTTTATTAAAGATTGACTTTTTGTTGTGTGGGTTACAGAAAGACATTGAATATCTAAAGACTTTTCTTATCTATTCTCCACTCAGACATGCACCACATTAAATTGATTCCTTTTAACCAGAAGCTGAAAGTTCTCAAAAGTCACTGTAAATTTAAGTGACAGAAAAAAAAAGATATTGCAAAATTAAACACAGAATAATGAATACATTGATCTTCCCCTGACAAAAGTCTCCTCTAGGTTGAATTATGCCAGCAACAATATTAAGATTTCCAATTTTTGAAAGCAGACAGCCCAAACCAAAATAATTTCTCATCAACCCATGCTTTGCTGCCCCAAACATATAGGACGAAGTTAGTCAGGCCATGCTAGTGTTACTTCCACAGATTTATAACACTGGGTTCAGTTAAGTATGAGCAACAAATCTGCCAATTTTTAAGAAAATATATTTTGGGGATTTCTTCCAAGCAGAAATTTTTCAGATCAGCCTACTGTAACACCAAATTACTGCTCAGAATAGATTGCCTTGGTGGTTTTGTTCTGCTTTATTTTCCAGAACAATCATTTTCATCTGACCCTGGTCCTCTCAGACCTCATTAACTAAGCAGGTTTGTTCCAGCACAAGAGGTGGTTGGCAGACTCTGGCACTAAGGAACACGTGGACCAGGATGTGGAACTGTTTTACATCACTGCGGTCATACGTATTGACAAGGCTGCATGCCCTGGGATACATGAAATTCCAGAAAAGTTCTAAGTCTGAATGTCTTTGTTCCCAGGGCAATAGCCACATTTCAGACTGGGTGATTATATTTTGCCTTCACCTCCATACCCTTGCAGCAGCCTCTTACATACAGACTTCTTCCCCTTCACTCCTAGAGGGCTGCAAAAGTTGCCTCATGCTTTTACATGTTTTGATCTGTAACTGTCTGCATTTTGTTGACACAGCTAGAGTATATAAACTAGTTCAGATGAAAAAGATCAATTTTCATCTGAAGTTGCCATTGCTGAGATTGTTTCTTATATCTTTACACTAGTCACTCTTAAGTAGCCACAGGAAATAACCAAAATAACCAGTCTTCTTCTGCCACATTAGTATCTTCATATTTGAAGGTCTACAGTAGGGAGACATTTAACTTTTCCCACTAATAAGCATATTTCTTCATAGTAAAGAAGAAATTCCAATCCATGACAAACGCCCCCCCATTTTCCTGAAGGAGCTTTCTAATGTTCATAGCAGAAGAAGGACTTGATTTTTCTTTTTTTTTTTTTTAGAGACTTGACAGGTTTTCCACCTGTGAAAAATATGAGTCATAGCTCATGAAGACACGAGCATTTTTTCTTATGTTACTGCTGTACAAGTTTTTCTTTCTGTCTCCCAGAGAACTTTGCCTTCTGCTTGCAGATTGACAGCTCTGGCAATAGATGCTCTCTGTAAACACAGCAGCTGTAAAAAGAGGCTATTCCTGATTTATCCATCCCTCTCCAATGCTCCTCTAGTTGTAAGATGTCCATGAGCAAGTCCCTATAAGCCAGTCACTAGAACTCCACAGCGAGGTGTCAGCACACTGTCTATGGAGTTTTGGATGAGGTACTTGCCCATACAAACACTTACACAATCGAAAAATCACTCACTGGTTGCCTACAGCCTACCAGAACATACACCAGAGCTCTTGTTCATACCTTAATGTTCTCATTGTGAATGCCAGAGTTGGAGATTGCCTGGAATCGTGTGGCCTTATAGCTGATTTCTGTGGTCAGCTGCTGGATGATTTTCTGCACCTCCTCCACTGCTTTGGAAACCAGGTGATGTCGCCGTTCCACCTGTCAGTTCCAGGAAAGACACTTCATGTCACAGGTAACTGCAGTGTTTGTCTCCAGTGAGAAACAGTCAACCAGCTTAAAGCATCCTGAAACATTTGTGTCTCTGCTGCACTGGGAATAAAACTTACTGTTCACTGTGTGTTGCAACTGATTTACCATGAGACAGAGCTGGTAAACATCACAGGGCCAATATTCAAGACTACTAAGCATTAATTGACATTTTCAAGCCAATACCATTGGATAGAAGGAAATGGGTTCATTACATGGATAAATTTATTATCAACTAGCTGCAGTCTCACTGTTAATCCATTTGATGCAGAATAGCTGGTTATTCCTGTGCATATACTAGCCATTCTCAGAGCCAGGATATGTTTTGCTCCAAGAGCTGAAAAGACTTCAAGAGTTACAGATACTCTGTGCAGTAGTCAGTTGTCAGGTGTATGTGGCATCATTTCAATGCCTACATTATATGTTGAAAATATCCATACTCTCTTCATTGCTGAAGTACAGATGAGAGTCTATTCCCAGATGGTGAGAAAGCATCTTTCCAAAGCTACTCCCACTGGGGATGAGGTGTTTGTGTGACTTGATGGATAGTTCTTCAATTCAAGCAGTAGTAGCATAATTATTTCTTGAAAATTATTTCAGTGGTAGGTCTGAGTCTTGGAAGGACTGAGGTGAGGGATGGACAACTCAGAAACATATAAGATGAACCTTAGCCTTCATATATGACTAAAAAGGAATGGAGCACAAGGGGATAGTCATGATCTGAACAAGGAGATTCACAGGAGGAACATGGAAGAACCATGTTAGCAAAGGACATTTAAAATTTCTCAAATATCCTCATACATTTACCAAAGTGAGGAGATTCTGCTAATGAAGTTCATAGTCAAAGATGTCACCATCCACAGCAGGGAGATGGCACTAGATGATGTTTAAAGATCCCTTCCAACCCAAACCAGTCTCTGACTATTCTAAAATTCCTGTGCCCTGCTATCTCAGCAACTTTAGCATGTAAACAGCACTCTTTTCCCTTTTATAAAACACTGTTGATAAGCACTTCAATGAAAGTCCTTTGGGACATCTTCATGTCAAATGTTGAACTATTAGACAGATACACTCCAGTGTGTTGAAATGTGTCCCCAGGCTCTGGAAGGGAACAAATAGGTTCACTTGTTCACAATAAGGGACCATTCAATGGCTAAAATGGGCCAGTGCCTGCCTAAGATCAATTAACCAATGAATAGCAATTAACTAACACTGAAGTTGAAGATGAACAGAATTTGAATACCTTCCCCCCCCAGCCAAAGTTAACAGTACTTTTACTAAGCATGAATAGCTTTTGGAAGTGGGAAATACATCAGACAGCAGTAATATATTCCCTTCAATAGGCTCTCATCTACCCTTGACATCCTATTTCTTTGCTATGTGAACACCATGTAGTCCTTTATGTTTATATGAAATCCTTTAATTATCCTAGTAATTCACTCTCCTCCTTGTTCCAATTCGTCCTTGTCATCTAAGACCAATTTTAGCTAGATTACATGTACTTTTTCTTTTTAATTTATACTGAAAAATTGTAGTCCATCTTCATTTTCTCCTCCTCATCTCAGCTTTCATTTGTGGCACTTCTCCATCTGTAGCTATAGCTATTTTCTCCACCTTATTTTTGTTCATCCAGAACAACTCCTTAGAACAATCCAATAAGCTTGTCTTGCTCAACAAGATACCTAATGGTTTCTCCAACAAGCAAATGGTGAGTGGTAAATTGTCCACCTCTAAGAGCTTTCAGACAAAAAGGCAGACTTTTTCTATTGAAAATATAAAATCTCTTCATGGGTCAGCTCAATGGAGACCTGGAGTATCTCTGTATGTATTGCTCATGCTATGTTCTACAGGACACCAACTAGAAACCCTCTCTGCCCCCTCCAGTATCCTGGGAGAATCCATCCAACCCAGCTGGCCATATTTAATTCTGCCTTCCTCACCTACTGGCCTGGCTACAGCACTTGTCATAAACTCTTTATAAGAGTGTGGACTCTCAAAAAACCTACCGAGGGAGGTACCACTAAACACCTCTTGATACCTATACTCCTCATCACTGGAGTAGGGATAAAAGAACAAGGGGCATGTGACAGAGGGTGCTCACTGTTCCTAACCATAATTAGCTCCCTAATCATGCTGTTGGAAAATGTAACCTTCCTACAGAAGCAAGGGCATAAAAATCAGAAGAAGGAACATGAGTGAGTGAATGCAGCTTCTGAAGAGTCAAGGCATTTATCTCAGATGCCTTTAGCACTAGCACAGACATGCTGGGAGAAGAGACAGCATAAGGTCTTTGCTTCTACCACCTACTGGCATTCCCCTTACCAGGTCTTAACTTGGGCAATCATGCCAAAGCAAATGCACAGAACTAGAACAACAAGGTCGATTAAGGACTTATTAAGGAGGAGCAAAGCAGGACTGGAATTTATTAGAAACTATTAATATCATTTGGGTTTTCTCTTATTTTCCCAGTCGCATCCTCCCCATGTGCACTTGAGTTTTTCCTTCGCTAAGTGGCTTAAGGAAGAAATCTCTGGTATTATAGAGATTCATTGCACCAGGTGGTTGACCTATTTTCAAAAACAGGCATTTGACAAGCTGAACTGGGACTGCCTGAAGGTTAGGCAGCCTCACTTGGACAGGAGACTCAGACAGAAACTAGGAATCCATCAGAGCTGGAGGGCTGCTAGAAAACAGACTTTCAGTGGAACCTAAAATATTGGCAACTATGAGCCTCTCTTAACTATGCTCTGCTTCTGTTCCCTGTACTTATAGCTGTCATATGAGCATCTTCCTGTGCATGGTTCCCTCTGTTCCCTCCTTTGTAGCTCTGCTTTTTCAGTCTTCAGAGAAGTGTTCACTATTATAGCTCACTGAACAGATTCTGATGGAATGATTTTTCTATGCACAGCTCTGCATGGCTGAAAAATTAGTTCACTTGTCACCAAAACATTTCCATGGAGAAAACAAACATTTTTTACCAGCCCCTTCATTGTACTAGAATATGTAATCCTTTACAGAATGTAAAGCCATGTATTTTCCCATTTTTAAATTATTTTTCATTTTGGCATCTTGCATCTTGTTGGAGAAAACAGACCATAAAATAGCATCTAGCTAAGTGCTATGATAAAACACGTCTGCTTTAAAAACTGTTATGGCTCACTTAGAACTACTTTTATTAAACAGCATTGTTTTGCAGATGATCTTAGTCTGTTTTACTTTATTTCATAATGGGGAAGAAAAATTGAGTGCTGAAGTGTCTCATAAAATAGAAAATGTGGTTCCAATCTGCATGTGCTAATGAGACATGTTATTTTAATCATGGTATATAGGAAAGTATCCTTAGCTGAAGTGACAGACTGATGAGTGAATTCTAACAGTATTTGTCTGTCTCTCTAGTTTCTACATGAATCTTTCTTAGGGGCAACACCTGGTGTGGTTTCAGTCCAGTTTCTGTCAAGCCAAGACCACAAGACAGGAAGAGGGCAAGGACCTTTCCTTAGATTTAAATGCTGGCAATTACAGCTAGTCTCACATCTGCAATTCCAGACCAGGAGCAAAAATTCAGGACATCTGAAGAGGAGGACAAGCTCCTTGAAAAATTAGGCTACCAGCTGAGATCCCTGATAACATACTGCAACAGGAAACTAGAAATCTCATTAGAAATACAGTTCTCATGAGACTTCACCCAGTCTTCTCTCCAAAATGAAGACAGCAGGCGAGCAAGTAACTGTCAAGTTTGGCACCCTTCAGAATCAACACCTAGTGTGGGAGACAGAAAATCTGGACAGATAAAAGCCTTACCTTGCTCTGGATGTAGTTTTCTACATCTTCATCTGTGAATGGTTTCATGGCAAGATGGTCTTCGCTGCTCTTTAAAGTGTGAATTCACTCTTCATTCGTTCGCCTGCCTCTGGAAGTAGAGAACAGTCTGAGCAAGCTGCTCAGAGCCTTCTTGCCCTGTGAAGCTCAGGTCACCTAATTCCTCTGTGGATAAATGAGAGAGAAGCAAGGAAGAATGCCTATTTTTATTTTTTTTCTGGTCTGAGTTACAATGGTGACTTCTAGCTGCTTTGGAAAACTAGCTCCAAATATTATTTTCTAAGTTCAGTTATTATTATTTATCTTATTACTTTCAAATTGTGGGGTTTGCATGCAGGGACACACAAAAATATCCCAGCTACTGCTCTGCCTCAGGGCAGGTCTGGAAGTGCTTTTCAGATTGCAGTGCAGACTCAGTACACTCGTGCTCAGCATTATGACTCTGCATTTCACTAGTATGTCCCTGCCTCACTAGCTCTGCACTAAACCATTTCTTAAATGCTCTCAGTTATCCCTTGTTGACTTCAATCCACCTACTTTTCATCTGAAACTGCATGGGTATTTTTACAGTGAGATCATTCATTCAGGTTGCAGTCTGCAGCTCCTGCTCCCCTCTCCTCCCCTCTCCTTGTATCTCCTGTCTCTCTGGCTGTATTGACAGTAAATATCATGCAGCCTGTCCCCTCCTGTAGTTTGCTTCGTTTTCTTTACAGTAAATAGACAGAAAGCTGCCTCCCCTTTTCTGCCAGCAGCTCAGCTAACAACCTCATTTGGATAGTTCAGAGGGAAAAACAATTGATCAGGCCTTATTGATCCAGTGAGGTTTGGTGGCTTTTAGAAAGAAGGGCACATCAGCACATGGAAGGGAGTGACAGAGTATAGAGATGTGATCCCATGCTGCTAAGGGTCCCTTATTAAGGTGCACTCCACTTTTGACTAAAATCATTATTTCCCCCTGAAAACTGAACTTTGACATCCCTTGACTGATTTATTACCTCTGCAGCAGCTGGCAAAAGGCAGCACTGGGTGCTGCCTCAGGACAGGCACTGCTTTTGTTGATTATCTTTCATTATGTTCCTCACTAACAGTCAAATACTGAGGACATTAATGGAGTACTAATACCTGCAGAACATCTGCTTCTCCAGAACCTACAAAGCCAACCTTTCTCTGTGCCTGCCAGGAATCTGCCTTTGTCTTTTTGCTGAGGGACTTGAGGGCTCTTCACAAAGACATGTAGGCATTTACTTCCCAAACCAGCTTTCATGAGAGTTGGGCACTGAACCAATACCACAGCCTTGCTCACTTCAAGGCTTACTGGGCATCCCATACCTGAGGCACTAAAGGTGTATGTGAGTTCTGCTAGGGAAGCCAGACAAAAAGCAGGGTCTGAAGGAAGGCAGGTGGAACAATGGTTTGGGAAGGACTTGTAGGGGCAGGTTGGATGGGATTACATCCAAGCAGAGTGTGTGAGGGAGAATTAGCTTTTAAATGGTCAGATTACAATAAAAGTGTGCCCCTTTCTGTGCTCCCGTAGACAGCCAGCTGCACATAGAGCTGACAACCTCCTTAACACTCACAATACCATGCATTACTTTAATACCCAGAACCTCAGGCATGTATTACAAAGCAGGAAGAGATTTAGGGTTTCTCTTTCTTGCACCTGTGTCTCCACATGACAGCTGTCCAGAGTCATGGGTGCTACCAGAGAGATGAAGTAGTTTTGGTAATTTGCCTTTTATACAGTAACATGCCTTATGTTTATAATTCTTTTCTATTGGGGAAGCACTTCTCCAAGAGAGTCTGGATGTCCTCAGTTTCTCCTCCTCATACTGAGGGAAGGTGGCAAAGTCTTGGTCAAGAACTGTGTTTTTGTTTTAAGTTCAAGTCCAAATTTATGCTGAAGTCCACTGAGCTGAGCAACAGTTCCTGCCTGCTCCTGTCATCTGAAAAGAATAAATAACTTCTCATCATCACTGTTGAGATGCAAGGGGAGACGGGAGAGAAAAAAGCAACAAGAAACCCAATGCCAAATGTAACATCAAACACAGCCTTTCTTTAATTCTGAAAACTCCTTGCTCCAGCTGTAAGAATTTCCTGCTTCATAATGTCTTGGACTTCAATGAATCAAAAAAAAAAAGAAAAGAAGGAGAAAAACATTTACAAGAAATGGATCCACAAGATAGCAAATGGATAACTAGCAGCAAGTGTCTGTGGAAATCCACACATTATTTTCACCCTATTATTATTATAATCCATCCATTATTTGCATTCCATAAGTAGAACATAGGCTATTTAAAGGACTGGAAGAGTGCCATTTGGCTTATAGAAAATATACAACTGATAAAGGCCCTTACACCACCAGCAAAATACAGGCTAGAGTGCTATGTGAGACAGCAGCAAGTCCTGACCTCACGGAGGAAAATAGACACACACAAGAACTCACATTTATTACTTGAGGACCAAATAGCATAGAACACAGCAGAAAAGTAGAGGCAGATGGCCACGTGTGAGAAGGGAATATTACTGTGGGAAAAACCTTCAGAAGGGAAGAGTACAGAGAGAGTGCAGAAATAGGAGCATCTGCATAAATCAAAGAGGATGTAATCACAAAGCAGGAAGAATCCAGGCTCCTCCAGTGAGATTTGCTGAGCTGATGCAGTGTTGTTGCAGAGAAACCTTTATCAGATTGGTCCTTCTCGGGAACGATCTATCAAGACAGTGTCTGTATAGAAAAGTAAGACAAAAATGGAGAAAACGTGAGAAGGACCCAGATCCAAAGGCTGATAAGCACAATCTCCTAAGGAAAACTTTTCCTTGAAGCCTACAAGAACTTAATACCTCAGGTGCACCAGCAAGAAGGAGTGAAGAAAGGCTATTCCTTGTTCCTCGCTCTTTGAAAAGCACAGAAGGAAAGAAGGAAGGTTGTCAGGAGAATGGAGCCAGACTCTTCTTGGTGGTGCCAAGCAACAGAACAAGAGATAATGGTCAGAAACTGATGCCCAGGAACATCTACTTGAATATGAGGAAGAACTTCTTTACTGTGCAGGTGGCCACCACTGGAACAGATTGATCAGAGAGGCTGTGTAGTCTCCCTCACTGAAGCTATTCAGGAACCACCTGGATGCAATCCTGTGCCATGTGGTCTAGGATGATGCCTGAGCAGGAAGGTTGGACCAGGTGACCCATTGTGGTCCCTTCCAGCCTTACTCATTCTGTGATTCTGTGAAAAGCTCAAAACAGCTTCATAGAGATACAAAACACCCCACTGAAGCCAAGCAATGTTTTCATCATATCAGAATGAAAACAAAAAAGGTCTCTTCAGTTCTAGTTAGCTCACAGTCCATCAGATATCACGGACATGAGCCCTGTCAAGAGCTTTTGACCTTTGTTACTTTGGCAAATTAAACTCCCCAAATCTATTTGTTTCTATGGAGATTCCAATCCACACTGAGAATGGCTACTTTTCTGACACCTCTGAATCACTTTCTTGATTATCTTGAAAGAGCCTTAAGTCCCCATTGTGGTCTGGGCATATTTCTGAGAGACAGTTTCTTCAGACAGTTTTTGCTGAAGCATCATAACCTTCCTTCCTTCTTTAGTGTCCCTCAGGAGGTTATCAGCATCACTTCCACAGACCCCCAAATTCTGCTAGATAGCATCCATTGATTTATCCAGCTTCTCTGAAGCATTTTCAAGCCACACTTCAATACTCTGGTATTTTCAAGTCTGCATAAGATCATCTGAAATGATTCAGCGATGTTACATCCCCCCCATTCATACTATTTCAGTTCCCACTTCATAGTACCTTGCAATGGAATTCAGATTGTGGCTAATTTCCTTTGTACTTCCAGCTTCATTTACTTATCAGTATTCTCCCAGGAGGATTTAGAGATTTCCTAGCATCTGCAAAAACACTGAATCTATGATACATCATTTTCATTCATGCTTTTGGCAATATCCAGAACTGAAAATGACTGCGGATCTGCGCAACCCAAGTAAAAGTATTCTGTGAATATATGCCATGAATGGTATCAGATTGGCTCTTGTATCTTCTGAAGCTGCCAATTACTGACTTTTTCCATGCTTGCTTGGCTTTCCTTTCTCCACTCTTCAGTTTCACAGATATGACAAATACACTTAAAACCTATAATCAAAAGTAATCTGAACTGTGAACTGCACAACAATAAAAAAAATCACCAGCATCTTGTAAATAAGAACAGTAGTATTAACTGCATAGAGAAGTCTAATATTGTGCCTTTTTTCTGTTTGGCAACTATTTAGAAAAACTATTCATATGGAACAGTGAGCATATATTAAAAAGCCTCTACTGAATCACACAAATGAGTCAGTCCAATGTACCTCTTGTGACTCACAGATGATCTGCAGTGGCAACAAATAAGCCCTGTTGAAGATGCTGCCTTCCAGATGAAATACAGCTCTGAATTTGTAGTTGCTAATGATGACCCATCTCTTCTTGCTCTAATTACCAGAGGCATTAAGTCTGTTGCATTAGCTGAAGCATGTACTTGGGTCAAGACAGACTACCCAACCAAATGATCCCAACAGATTTAATAATCTCTGACAGTTCTCTTGCCTTCTTAAACTGTTGTCCCATTTCTCCCTATTAGTGGATTAAGTGACTGTAGAAAATGAGTAATTGTAGCTTGAATCCCCTATAACATTTATGCTGTGGCAGTCATTAGTACTGTTCAGAGTTGCCATTCAGAGGATAATAGCATAACATAACCAGGCTTTTTTGGGGCAGAAGTTCTGGGAATTCATTTGCGTTTTTTTTTTCATTTTGTCTTTTAACAAGTTGATATGGGCAAAGGGGATACTTCAATGACAAAAGCCTGGGCTGGACTAAAGGGAAAAGAAAGTGCTGCTAATTCACTGTGACAGCATCAGAATCACATATGGGTGCCAAATTGAAATGCTTCTCCACTCATTCCCTCCTCTTACCAATCAATACTTGGCAGGCTCAAAAATGCTCTGAATGCCTATGCTGCTTGTTCTCACTGCCACACGTTCTCACATTAGCCTTGGGCCTGCTTGATATGATGTGCAAGTTAAAGGTTTGTGTACTTTCCATACTAAGCACAGCACTGCATCAGGTCTGGTGGTTTATAAAGCCTGATATCTTTTTTGTGTTCATGGCCATACAGGACACGTCATAAAAAGGCAGATAACTTTTGCTAGAAATTAGTTGTCTTAACTTGGGAAGAGATTTGAAACCCAGAATTATTTACAACCTGGATGTTTTCAGGCTGCAGTGTAGCATTTCCAAAGAAAATGATTGTTCCAGGATCACTGGCTGAGGATGCAGGAAGTCCTGAAAATGCTGAGATTATAATGCTGCTACCCACCACTGACCAGCCTCAGCTAGGAAATTTGTAAGAAACCAATTGGGTTTGCAGCAGTTTTTAAGCAGCAAGCCACTGGGAAGCAAACATAAATCATATAGCAGTGCTTCTAATATTGCCAGGATTACTGGGACCCAGTGTGATGACATAGAATCATAGAATCGATTGGGTTGGAAAAGACCTCCGAGATCATCAAGTCCAACCCTTGGGCCAACTCTAGTCCATTTACCAGATCATGGCACTCAGTGCCACGGCCAATCTCACTTTAAAAACCTCCAGGGATGGGGAATCCACCATCTCTCTGGGCAGCCCATTCCAATGCCTGAGCACTCTCTCTGCAAAGAATTTTTTTCTGCTCTCCAGCTTAAATTTGCCCTGGCAGAGCTTGAGCCCGTGCCCCCTTGTCCTATTGCTGAGTGCCTGGGAGAAGAGACCAACCCCCACCTGGCTACAACTTCCCTTCAGGTAGTTATAGACAGTGCTGAGCCTCCTCTTCTCCAGACTAAACAACCCCAGCTCCCTCAGCCTCTCCCCATAGGACTTATGCTCCAGTCCCTTCACCAGCCTCGTTGCTCTTCTCTGTTCAGGGACTGGAAATTTCCAAGTTCAAAATGGTCAGCTCAGAGGATGACAGCAGAGGCAGGAAGCTGGGAGCCCTGGCTGCATCAGCTTTGAGGCTTCTGGGATGGTTTACTGAGATGTTGGGCTGGAAAACTGGTGTTTTGAATTCTAAATCCAAGTACTGTCCTCTGAAAGTTCACTGAAATAGTACAAGTTCAGTGCATCACAATTTAAAAATGAAATATTTCACAAGACCACTTCCAAGCATTTGCAAAGGGTATTTTTCCTCTCTCTGTTTTATCCATTACTAAACTACAACTACTGTTCTATTGTTTCAATCAGGAAAAACTACCTGTGGCCAGCATTAACAAAACTACCTGTGGCCAGCATTAACAAAAACAGGAGCCTTCCAGCACTTCTATTTATAAGCTTAGGTAAATAGCCTGCATGCCAAATAGGAAATAGTCAATACCAAAGGAGCTCTCACTGATTTAAACACATGGTTAGAAAAATGGCATCTGGAAAAAACATGTTAGGCAGAGTCCAGTGAAACTGGGAAAACTTTTAGTACTGGAATTCTTTTCAGGTGAGAAAAAGCTGCCTCATTTTTGATCTCAGCATAGGTTTGCTGATTATTTTCAGCTGGCAAGAAAAGGATTTTAAATCTAGAGGTACAGTAACTCTGGGACAGACAGACCACATCCAAGATTTACAAGAGCCAAAGCAGCAAGAAGCATGCTTGCGATGACGCTGTGTCAACATGAGGGGCTGAATCAGACTGGATCACAGAATTTCCAGGAGCTGGTATTTTTTCCCAAGACTGCCCTCCAGAGCACAGTGTTAGCTTGTATTATTTTCACACTTTGCTGTTGTGCCCAAATTGACCTGATTCAGAACTTATTGCTGGAGTCTATGACAGTTTGAAGCAAATTGAATAAATCACCAATGTTAAGTGAGAATAGTCACTCCAACACAAACTCACTGTGGAGAGAAAAGACTCAGACTGGCATCCCTATTTATGTGCTTCATCCAGTCACTGACTAATAACAAGATGTACAAGAGTTCACTGGAGCCAGAGCTAGAAACTAGGTCTTGTACATCACAGACCAATGACAGCTATGTATCCACAATTTCTATTGCTTTTTTTGTGATGAAAATACAATTATTGCAGTACAAACAGGTCAGCTTCAGCAAGCAAACTGAGAAGGGTCGCCAGGCTCAAAAAAGTCTGGTCCTCAGGAGCTATTTCTGAGTGCTGGGGGAAATATTTGTGTGGGAGGAAAGTGACATTAAAAAAAAGCCAAACCTTCCAAACAAAACAAACAAACAAAAGAAAAAATGTAAAAAAAAATCCTCCCCAACAAAAAAAATTATAAAATTCTCTCAACAATCCCCCACAGAGTGAAGACAGCTCAACAATCACATTCTGTAAATCATGAACCACATTAAAGCAGATGTGGTTTTGTATGATCTTGGTTAGCACTATGGCCAATCTACTATGTAAAGGCTGTCTTATCAAACACAGCCTGTGTCGTCCTATACATAAAGGTCAAAGATATCAAAGAACCAAATAATAGGTGATCCCTAGCATATGTCAACCTGGACACTGTGTTGTGTTCTGGGCCTAACATGGCATTGAGGAGAGGATGGAAAGGAGAAGGTGAAAGGCCGAGACAACTGCATGCTTTGTGTGGGAAGAAAGGACAGGAGGAGAGAGTCATTTGGACTCTAAAATGCATGGGCCCTGAGGGAAACCATTGCCATGAGGGAACAATTACTATACAGACAAGAATAAGAGCACCTGCAAAAGTGAAAAAAAGATGTTTTTTATTAGAAGTATGATATATGTACCACGAAGCAGAACAGGAGATTCTGCAAACTATTGAGAACAAGCCTTGTCTGATAGAATCTCAACATAGGCTTCAACTTGCATAGCTACACACTCCAGCTTCAGTCATCGGAAAATGGGCTAACAGCCTCCAGTCTAACCTATTTCTTACAAATATATGTGATATTCTTTTAGTTTGGAACTTCTGAAAATTTGTCATGCTCATGAGCAGGCAGCAGAAAAAAGAAAGAGGAATACAACTTCATTATTCAAGCAAACACTTCCTCCTCTATCTTAGACCATAAAACAATACAGCTTCAAGCTAATCCCCATAATCAGCTTCCCAGCCCTTTCCACTTTATTGGCTGTTTTGTGCAGTCAAAGCCAAATTGCCAAAGGGAGAGGGTCAATCATTTGTGCTGCATCTGCTCCAGGCAGTGACAGAACACAGGATAGATATTTAGGGCTAGAACTAGTTAAATGCAGATTCAGGGCACTGAAAATAGGAGTGGGGGAGGAGAAACAATCCTGGAATAAAATCACTGTGAATATGAAGAACAAGTTGCTTGGGCAGGCTAGGGCATAGAGGAGCAAGCCATCGCTCTGCTCCTTGGGCTTTCATGGATGGAGGGAAATTGAAGCTCAGGCAGATGTGTTTCAAATGGAAAATGAGGTGAATAACACAACTGCCTGGTAAGAGAGGAGCAGTTTGGGTCAGGAGGGAAGAACAGCATTCATAGGAACATAGGATCATCAGTCCAGTTCCAGCTATCAGGGACACCAAAGATTCATCTGAGTGCATTTCTACTCTATGAACTGCTCTCTAACAAACCAAACACTAGCTGAGAAAATGATCAAATGGCCATAGCTGTAATTCAAAATTTTAGATAAGCTAACGGACCCCAAATTCAAACAACCCAATATATCTGAGAAAAGGCCACTGTGCAACCACTGCTTTCTCCTGCCCTTTTTTTATACTCTTGCTGAAAGCCACACTCTCCAAAATGCCCACTCTCCCTGCATATCATGCAAGGATCAAAGCATTACAAATTAATCTTTTAGGAATTTTCAGTTTCTCTATTCTTTCTTTATGCACCCTGCCCAGCATTACCATTATAAAACACTTACCATCCCCTCCCGTACTACCACTGCATCTCTTTTAAAATGTCCCTGTCCAGCCCTCCTGTAGCCAGCCCCCTTAGGTACTGGAAGGTGCTATTAAGTCTTCCTGCAGCCTTCACTTCCCCAGGCTGAACAGCCCCAACTGTCTCAGCCTTTAGTGACAGAGAGAAATTCTTTCTCCAACCACAGGTATTCACCCTGCCCCTGTGTAACCAAGAAGATGCAAGGTGATAATGCTGGAAAGAGTGGAGTTGAGTCTCTCTCAGAAGGAAGGTAGCTTTATTTAAATCTGATCCTGGTGCATGAAGAACTGAGTAATTTTGCCCCATAGCTGCTTGGTAGGCAATGCTCACTGCTGCCATCTCAACACCAGCACTGCCTGTTACCAGCAAAGGACAAGCACATTTCTCCAAATGTCCCTGTTTTCAAGGGATGGCACCTCAGTTCCACATCTCTCATTTGATGACTTCCAGAGGTCTCTTCTATTGACAGTGTGAAAAATTACCTACAGCAGAAGCATCAGAACAAAGAAATTGTTAAAGCTACACCGACAAAACAAAAAATCTCACAGCCATATGAAACATTCTCCTTCCTATACATAATTACTTCATTCTTGGTCTCTCACTCTGTTTTTTCTTATCTTGGACCAATAAAGAGTACAACACAATGGCCTGGTAGTCAAACAGGCTCCAGTCACAGCAAGATACAGCCAGTTCTCAAAGCACAGGCAAACAAAGCTGCATTTAAGAGCAGCCCAAGCCAACAGAGAGGTGCGTCAATGTAAATCATGCTGCCTTACCCAGTGGCTGCTCACAGAAACACTTCTCGTGTAGATGACAACTAGCAAAGTGTTTCAAGCCAGTGGTTTCCTGCAGTATGTAGCTGAAATATATTAGAGAGGAGGGAACAACAAACTTGAATGGCTATGGATGAAATTATGCTGAGCACGTAACTAGGCATATCTGAAAAAGTCGCCCTTCAACCATCACCTCCATGGTGAAACAGCAAAATGGAATACCAAGGTAAAAATCTGTCTCAAGTACCAGAAGGAGAGTGAGGCTCCTAACAACTGCAAATAACAAGAACAAAAGATGGCCTTTGACTGGTAACTTTAGATCAAGGGATCAACAAAACAAGTGATTTTGGAAGCTGGTTCATACTTCATACATTCTAATGACTCATTCTAGAAAGGCTGCTGATGAAAATACTTGGAGCTGAAAAGACTTCCAAATACCTTGTTTAAAGCTCTGTGAGATTCTAGAAGTCATATGACATATCAATCAGAAAAGATCCATAAGTTGGTTCCATTTTTCTTTTGCATCAAGCAATGCCAGAACAAAGGATGACTCTTGCATTGGTCAGTGCCCAGAAAGCATAAACAGGGAGTCTGGCTAGACTATTGTTCTTATCTCCATGTTGAGGAAGAGTAAAATGCAATATAACACAAGGTCTGGTAATATTACCCATCATGTAGACCATCTGTCTTCTTCAGCAAGTACACTTCAAAATACTGGCAGATAAAATGCTTTGTCTCTGGCCATTCAAGGAGAATCTTTTAAATTATCTTCTTTTTTTTTTTTTGTTAAGAATATACAGAAGTATGAAATATCTGGTACCCAGCAGTTTAAAACAGAGCACTGATCCCTATTTCCAAGTCACTTTTTCCAGATTCAGACAACATTTTCTTTGCCACTGGACAGGGGACAGGAAATGCAGTCAAGCTATTTATCACCTCATTTCCAGGTAATGAAGACAAATGTTCAGATTCTGCCATTCCCTGACAAGATGTTTTGGCAGAAGCACTCAGGACAGAGACTGTGGCCTTGTGTATTTGCATCCCACTTTAGAGAAGGGTTGCCAACCAGTTAAGTGCCAGCTAGTGCTCGTGGGAACTCCCCCAGTACACGTTGTAACACCACCACAGACATTGTGCTATGCTAAACCCCCCAAAGTGTTTCCAGTCTTTCAACATCAATCAGCAGAACTGCAGCCAGTAGTAAATTGATTCTCACATTCCACTGGTGCCGGTTTTTGTTAGAAATGATTTGTGATAGATATGGTGGAATATATTGATTAGTACTGACAGTCCCAGTTTCCCAGGCGCTTTGCAGCACTGCCATTCCAAAATGACCTGCTTTCCACCTTGTCAATTTTCTTCAGCAGAGCCCATTATAAATATCTATTCTACTCTGAAAGCTTCATCCCCCTCCAGAAAACAAAACAAAAGGGTCAGGGAAGTAAAAAAATCAGTACAATAAAATAAGTTTGTGGTGCTGCAAAAGAACTTGTTTTTATTGAGAGATTTTTGTGTCAGGGCAAGAAAAGGCACAAAATAAGTTACAAAGACATCAGATGAACTGTATGAATCAGAGGCAGTATAAGAGCTGTTACAAATCACCTAAAAGTTGGCTTAATAACATAGGTTAGCCTCTGCAAAATTCTTAAAAGAAAAAACATATTTCAAATTATCAAAATAATTCAGAAATTAAGAGTGAATGTGAAGACCACCAATATTAACTTTTGTCTAAATTCACACCTGGGCTTACCACCATCACCCTCTCTTAATAGACAGAGATCACTAACATAATTATTTAAAAACTCATTTACATATTATAAATTAAAAACCTGATATTTACCATTCGTACCTCCCGTGAAGTACAATTCATACAGGTAAAGGCAAATGCATAGGAAATACATTAAGAAAACAGAATAGGTAAGTGCAATTATTCTAAATATTTCAACATTTGTTATGGCCCCTCACCTATGGCAAAGAACATCTTAAAAAGATGGATCCAACAGCTGTTCACAGAACATATGAATATACCACCATAAAGGTCTACTGTGGAAAAGCTTATACTATCTTGAGTTGTGACTTCTCAGATGAAGTATTGTACAAACAGATTTTTCAGCAGTACAACTCTCGGTTAACAACAGCACACTAATACAGTTAAAGAAGAGAAAAATACTTCTAAAATGTATCAGTCCTCATTTTAACACGGAAAGGCTCATAACACTCAGTATTCAAGTAATCCAAGTTAAATATTTAACAATACACATACCAACTATATACAACTTCATTTTTGACTGAATGTATTCCCCCTCCCTATTTCCAATTTCCTGTTATTCAGCTCTCACCTGGCAAGGCCATTCAATTGTTAGTTCAAATTAAATGGGCATGAGGAAACAATGCAAGGTCTACAGGATATAGAGACTACACAAAGATTTGTTTTTGTGATGATGAAAGGTGAAGCAGCAACAAAGCAGTTTACCCCTTCGGCTGCTCCTCTGGTCAAGTGGAGGTCTAAGTTCTGTCTTCTGAAATCAGGAAGGATGTAAATGCAAACAGACATAGAACTTGGCTATAAATGTCTGATTATGTCCTTAGGAGTTTCACTTACTTGACCTAAGACAACAGCAATGCAGAAAGGGAATACATTACCAACTACAACTCGCAACCTGTCAGCCCAAACTAAGGACCTGATTTACAGAAACCCCAGTCCTGTAAAGTCATGTACTGAGCATGTCAGGGCTGCAGTAGTGAGGGGGCTACAAGGTGCCTTGGGAGGGAAGAGGCCAGGGACTGCCCTGTGCTGGTCCCAGCCAGCTCAGCAACAGGCAGCAGAGAAATCACAGAAGGGCTGAGGCTGGAAGGGACCTCTGGAAGTCATCTGGTCCCACCTCCCTGCTCAAGCAGGGCCACCTACTAAAGTAGGATGCCTTGAACCATGCCCAGATGACGTCTGAATATCTCCGTACGTGGAGATTCCACAACCTCTCCAGGCAACCTGTGCCAGTGCTTGATCTCCCTCACCGTACAAAAGTGCTTCCCTATGTTCAGATGGATCCTCCTGAGTTTCAGATACTGTCCACTGCCTCTCAGGCACAGTGAGCGCTGACCCGCTACACTTCAACACTGCCAGAGGAGTTGCTGGCACTTCCACAAAACCACGTTCAAGAAAGGGCAGCAAATGATGAGAAACAGATTACAGTGTTACAGCAGCAGGAGAAAAAAGAGGGTAAGCCCGTTTCAGCACAAGAGGAGCTGAAAAGAGAGACACCCGAGCAGGTGAAAAGCCGAAGGAAAATCATAGTCTGGGCAGAGACTGAGAGTAGACTCAGAAGGAGCTACAGCTCTGAAGGGACTGTGTCTGGTGGTGAAATCCAGACAAGAGCAGTTGAGTAACAAAGAGCAGTGGAAAAACAAGTACAACAGATTGTTCCCAGTCTCCTGTGCTGCCTGTTGCCTTGCTGAAGGAACTGAGCATGACATGAAGTCATGGAATTGGAGACCACTGTGGGGTAGGGGATGGCATGGGGAGAGAGAAGGAAGAGCAGTGTTTGGAAAAAAGCAGCAGTGTTTTCCTTAATTGTTTTGTTTTTCTTTCAATAACAAAGCACTAGCTAAAATCTCAATTGGCAATAAGTTAATTTGATTAAAACACCCAACTCAAAACTTACTGTCCCTGGAAACTGTTCTCAACTGACATTAGTATAAAATTAAGGGCTTTCTGGCCCTTCTAGAGGCAAAGAGTACACTCAGGAAAAGCTATGTTCTAGCTGTGTAATTACTCTGCTCCTTCAAAATTTTTTTAACTAAATTTAAAAAGCCTTCAAGAAAAACTTTCAAGATCAGAGTAATTTGAGGACTTTAAGTCATGGATTCCCAAAAAAAAGTGATAAAAAAGATCAACATAAAGAGGTAGCTGAAACAAAATGAAGTACCGTTAGATTCAGGAAGTAAAGGTAGTGCAATCAAAGTATCCATATGAAAAATATACTTCTGATTTCTACATTACTTACTCAAATTTTAACAAGAACAAAATAAAATTCTGTTTGGATTTTTGAAGAGTGAAAAGGATCAAATACTAGAAACCAGTTTTTTAGAAGCATACTTGAAATGGCAGCATCCACAACTCCTCCATCACAAATCACCCAGAAGTTGTTTCCTAGATAACAATTTTCATCAGTGCCTCCAACACTGGGTTTTTTTCTACAAACTAACATTAGAAATGCCTGTCTCCCAATCAGGTTTCCATAATTTAAAAGCATTTTGTTTGAAAACAGATGTACCAGATACCTCTCATGGGACATTTAAAAGTAAATATAACCTTCAGTATTGGCAAAGGTTTTCTTAAGTGCCATACTTTTTGCCATAAAAAATAGGTACAAAGTGAGCAGCTCAGATGTGTTGGTGGGAAGCAGTAATGTGCATGCTAAAGACCAATTCCCTCTAAAACACTTCAGTAAATGAGGGCAGGCAAGTATTTAAACATACTCCATCCTACAATCTTGCTATGTATGACAGGACTCCGACACTCCATGGTCCCACTTCATTCTGCATAAACAGTGGAGAATGGTTAAAAAAATAATCTGGGGGTAGTCACTGGCTGCACAAAGCTTTATCCACCTGCCTTTTTACTGACAAGCGTGCAGCCATGATGGGGCAGACTTGCAGTGAGTATCAGTTTTAATAGGGATTTAAACCCTCAACATCTTTATTTAGCAATGCCTCAAACAGACTGTGCATTTTATAAAAATCTGCTAGATCTTACAAAGCTCCAGGCAAGTTGTTATTAACAATGCTAATTTATAATGTTAATGACTGACCTAAAAAATTCCAATCAGTCTTAGAGTAAACTTTGACATTACCACTCAGAAAAAAACAGGCTCTGTAGCTTCCTCTGAATTGGCTACATGGTATAAATTCTGCATGTTCTACAAAACCTACACTTTAATCCTTCATTCAGTTTCTTTGGTTTCTCAGAAACAAAAGCTACTTAAGTAAACTGAGCAATGAAAGCCAAGCAAACAAAGGTAACTCTCTGTCCACCACAGTTTCAGAGATGCTTGTAAATACCAGTTTTGGCAGGCTGCACGGAAGAATTCTAAATGAAGGCAGCTAGAACTAGTTTTGGACTACTGCTTTCCAGCAAAAACTGTCTTTGGCACTTATATAAGCCAATTCTGTGATGCTACTTTACACATAGTCCCATATAAAGTCGACTGAGGAAATTAAAGACGATTTTTATAAAACAGGCACTTCAAATCAGGACAAAAACAATTACCCATTAGGCAATACAGGAACTGTTTTCAGAATGACAGGAACAGCAAGCAGTACCAAAATTCAGATGAGAAAGTTCAGTAAATTCAGACTGTCAGGGTAAAAGTTCTACCCAGCTCTATTAGACTTAATAACAGCAGCACCCAGAAAATCTGAAGGCTACAACAGACCAAACAAGGGATTAAAAATACATAGCATGTAAAAATTATGTATAAATTTGCACACCCTCCAATTCTACATTGAGATATGCCACAGAAGTTTTCTTATATAGGTTTCTTTCTTTCACATAACACATCTTGTAATAAGATACAATCAGTGAGACTCAAAATATAGTTATACCCTAAGTCTCCTGTTTGGTAAACAGCTGAATATAGACGTTTCTGACACAGGCACTGTGTCAGGCCAGGCTAACTTCCACCATCAAATGACAGCACTGCTCTTGGGCTTTTCTGACATGTTTACTGCAAGGCTCACAGTTTCATGCACAGACTCAGCTGTGTCAAAGAGCCTGATCAAAGAAGCCCTAACAGGGTGAGGAAAGGGATACACAGCACACTAGCCTTCAGCTAGAACAAAACAATACTAACCAAATCTGCATTTGGTGATTATGCAGAAGAGTTTTAGCTCACATGTTTCCATTAACACACTTCAGGAAAAGATCGTTTGTTCCTTACTTCCCCCTTTTCCTCAGAACAACAAAAACAATCTCTTGCAAAATGTACTTAGGTGAAATAGGCTGGAAAATGTATGGCTCAACTGCATTCCCTTTGGTTCTGTAAATTATATTCTACTAACCTCAGTACATCCACAGTCTGGAGACCCTGGCATGGATTGCACAGTGAGCAGATGAGCATGTGGCTGCAATCCTTAAAGCCTTGATTGTAACAAAGGTGGAAACAAGCTACAACATGTTGTACGTTAGTTATGTATCTCTGGAGAGGTTAGGCATGTTCTTCACTCAGCATCTTGACCTGAACACAGACTCACCTGTAGCCCTCCTTTAACACAAAGCTTCTTTGTTTCTGGTGTGTCAGGGAGTCTCTGAATGGCACTTTCCCAATCCCTAAATAGAGAGCACTAGCTTTGTTCTCAGGGAAGTTTAAAAAAGAATAAACTTCTCACTTCTGTTTTGTATTCTCTTCAGCCTATCAAAAGCAGTAAAAAGTAGTGAAATCCTTCTAGAAGGCTGAAGTATCACTTCACAAGTTGTGTTACAAAAACTCATCAAATAATTCTAATATTCCTGTCTTTCTAAAGAGAAGCTGGCAAATTAAGCAAAGACCATTTATACAGCATTCCCCAAAAGAGACCTTTCCAAATTTTAATTATTTTGGTGCCATGTCATTTCATAGAAAAACTGAGTCCAAAAGAAAACTGAGGCAGGCCACATTTTATATTGATCCAAAGAAACGTTTCATCACTAAAGTAGCAGTGCTGAACAAAGCTCACATTAAAAAGGAAACTATGAAATTGATATCCCGAATAGGACATCGTGGAACCAATGCTAGCTCTCAAAGCAGATGCTTCAAGTCAAGACAAGCAGCAAGAAGGGTATTTCTACCCAACAGCTGCTATCTTGTGTTTTCACCTACCTTTGCACTTAAGTACTTCTGTTGAATCCTCTATTTTTTCCCACTCCTTCCATCTAATTCTCTATGCAGTCATAACCTGCCACTCTCCTTCCCTCTCAGCTGTATTCACATATCACTTTTGAGGTCTCCAGATAGCAGAATCCCAAACATACCTCACCTACGATCTCACTAATCAACACCATGGGAAAGCCTCTCCACTCTCTAGCATAAACCCACAAAGTGAGGTGGATGAAAAAAGAAAAAAAGGACAGCCAAAGGAATGCAGGGATGAAATTCCTTCTTGGGAATAGGCATCTTAACGTCTGCACAACACACAACAAAAATTAACAGTTCTAGCTGCTTAATATACAAAGCTACTCTAGCAAAAAACACTGGATACTTCACTCAACTGTAACAAGGATGACTTTCAGCATTACAACACATAATAAACTGATATATCCAGTGCTGTATCATCCTCTGCTTTCCAGTAGCTCCGCAGGGCAAACTTACTGCTCAGACACAGAGATTCATTAATTGTGCCTACTCAGAGTGCTTACACAACTTCAAAGACACCTACTGGATCTGAACTTCAGAGCACAAACGGGGAGAGCAAAGCCTGACACTACATTGCTGAGCTCCTCCTGCAGGAATTCTCTCCTAGAAACCTTCCGAATATAACTGACCAGGGACAGTAACAATACAGAGTTCCTGTGGTTGACAGAAAAAGATTTCAAATTCCTTCTGAAAGATTCCCTTTAAAATTTGAAAGGTGCAAACATGGGGGCAGATTTAATTTTAAAAAAAGAGCAGCAATATCTATAGACAACAAGTACTAATTTTGTCTTCACTCTTGTTTTTAGTTTTACACAGTTATACTGATGATACAAAAGTGCATGAGTGATGAGGTAAATTTAATTGGAAATTGAAGACTGTCATAAAATCCAGCTCAGATCCTGCAAAGAGCATCCTACTGTTGGTAATGAAAATTATTCTGAGGTGTCTTGTGGCATTACCAGGGTTGCCAGCAGTGGGTAAGGACAGTAAAAGTTCCTGTCTGCCTCTTGGATGACTTACTCCACCTAATACCTGAAGAGGGAGAGAGGCAGCAAACACCTAGAACTAACTCTTGGGTTTTGACAGCATGTTAATGCTGCTTGGCTTACTGCTGTTTGCTTCTAAGTAAGCAGGTTTTATTTATCATTTCCTCACATATCCATAAATTAAAATGTGAACACAAAATTAAAACATATTTGATTAGGTTCAGCCTTTCCAAATATTTCTTAGTACCTTATTTGAGAAAATTTCTTACATAGAAAAAGGCCAAATAAGGCAGAAAGACTACACAGTTGGGTTTAAAAGTGCCCTGCCACATCCAGATCAACTATTCAACAGTCTGGGAGAAGAAAGAAAAAAAAAAGAGAAGACCACAGACTAGAGTTCTTCTAGTGAAGCTCGTAATACAGTCAAACCCCACAACCACATTGATACACTCTCCATAAGGACTGAAGTTCCCAACTTTGCTCACAGTCAACACTTGGATCAAGTTCAGTCCAAGTGGGAATGCTGCATGTGTGAAACCACAGTGCCTGGGCTGCCCCTCTGCACCGACTAGGGTAGCTGCTCTTTACTCAGCATTACAGTTCCCCAAGGAACAAAGTTCAAACAGCTCGCTGCAAGCTTCAGATTCTGTTTGCTTTACTTCCTTTAAGACTAAAGGAACTTCCCAGTTTAACCATGAAATATTCAGCAGTCAGTTTATGGATATTTTTAAACCCAGCTTTTTAAAGTCTAAGATCTACGAAAATGTCTAATGAACCTAAAAATATACTTTCTGCCACTGTATGGCACTTTGCTAGGAACTCCAAGTAGGAATATTAAGAAACATTTTATGGAAACCAATCTTAACAAAGAGAAAGCCACAGGTTAGATGACAAAGATGACAACGTAATCAAGAAAACTGAATCTTTGTAAGGCCTCATTTTTGTAACTGGAACTTTTCATATGTTCATTTTTCATATTTCAAGACTCCACGTCCCTCTAATAAGCACCTACAGAAAGTTCAGACTGAAGAGGAGAATAAAGCTGTCAACCTCAGCAAGGTCAAGTAACTAAGTACTTAAGCAAGCACCTGGTTAAGAAACAACATCAAGTAACCAAATGCTGTCTCAAAGAAGTTTGCCTGTTTTTTAAATAAGAATGTTATCTACACACTAGACTTTTAAATAAACACTGGCAGCTTCTTGGCAATAAAGCCCAAAACGTAACAGCAACTCACAGCTTCTCTTACCACTTCAAAGTCTCTTCCAGAAATAAAGACACATATAGGTCTGCAAAAATTAGCTATATATTCTAACACAGCTCACACACACCATATCAGTACCTTACCTATGTCACACCCATGAAATTATATCCATCACAGAATTATTTTGCTCCACAGAGAAGTTGCTTAGCTTCAATATTTATGGTAAAGTGAGGACAAGGTAAAAGTAGGCAAAGCTATAAAGCAGTGCTGAGATGTGGGGAAAACATGGCAAACATATGCACAAGACAGCCCAAGAAAAAACCCAGTGTATGAAAAGAAGAAAAAAAAAAAGTCCATAATGGCCTTTGTGTCTGCAGGCTCTTTTGTGTCCTTACTCTCAGCCTTCCATTATCACTAAGTAAATGCCCAGTGCATGACTAACTAGCTGCACCCTGTAACTCTACACAGGTGTGCAGAGAGAGAAACCTTATGTGCACAGTTGCCCCTCCTCTACTGAATATGCAGAAGCCATTTCAACATAAAATTTCAGCAACTTGTTCCCACTGAAGTAGCATACAGCACATTCTATGAGCACTTCCACCCTGTGGAATAAAAGAGTGGTTGTTTTCAAGTTTATTAATTTATACTGAATCAAAATCCACCACCTTGAAAATAAAATGCCAACATGTGCATTGATGATCTGTACAAATCCCTCTGAACCTAGATAATTTTCTAGGCTTCAGAAATACATTATCCCATTCTTGCTGCCTCACCTGGCTTCAAATGTGTCCCGTGCACTGTCCCTCTAAACTATAAGACTTTGAATGGCTGTCCCATATGGAGAGCACCAGTGATGTAATTAGTCTGAACAGGACTCAAATGCCTCTCCTAGTCAGGAAAAACACAGGCACTTGCCCAATTAAGATTCCCTGACAAGCGATGTCCCCAGTACTTGTCATACAGCTGGACTGACTGGACAAGTAAGAAAAAGGCATAAAATGGGCCAGCGTTTCTTCTGTTCATTACTTGATCATATGAGTCTCTTCATCAGCATCATAAAACTCCTCATCTTCACTTCCACTCCCGGTACAACTGTCTTTGTCTCCAGACTAGAAACAAAAATTAAGTCATTAGTTCGAACAGAAGGCACTAAATCAATCTCAAAATACATAAGCACAAACCATTACACCTCTATGAAATGCTGCTACAGAAAAGGTAAGAAAAGACAGGTCAAATCACTATATTAAAACTCTGTAAAAGACGTAACATGAATTAAGATTTCTTTATGTCCTTGGTTGTTCTGGGATCTTTTAAAGAGGCAGAGTGTAGTGGATAGACTTTCTCTGCTCCACTAGTACACTAGAGTGTACACACAGGAGCTAGACTGGCTAGAATGGTTCTGAAGTGATAATGCACTTAACTTTCTTAATTTAAGTCTGAGGTCTCTATCCTGTGGACAGCTACTGGAAACACCATGGCTCAGAAACACAGATTACTTGATAAGGTAAAAGCTTCTCCATCCAGAATTAATACCCCTCCATGTGCAGAATGGACATTTTACTATGCAAGTTCAATTAAAAAGATCCCCCTGCAATACTAATGAAGAGTGTTATGGAAAAGGGAAAACCCATTACCATGTCATGTTCTGAAGGTAAAGTCCCTATCATAGGCATACCCACTCCAGCCAGAGTCCTTTTCACAATGTAATTTATATCACATACCCAAACTAAAGTCAGCTATTACAATTAGTTGGCTTTTATTTGGCCAGTATAGCATTTTTCCATGGAACTGACACAAATTAATTTAGGTAAAAAGATTCTCCTGCTAGTATAAACTTTATCTAGTTTGATTATTCAGGATTTTTTCCCCCAGTATGCCTGCATCCATCCTAAGACTTCTGCCTATCTAGTCATATGCTAAGAAGGGTGATAGAGAGGGTGCAAAATAGGGAAATGTAAATCATGTTCCTGACAGTACCATGCAAGCAAAATCTGTAGCTTTAGATCTGCCTTCAGAGGAGTTTTGCTACAGCAATGTGCATTAACTGCAAAGGAATTTCAGACAGTTTGAGCACTAAGACCTGTCAAAAGATATAAAGGGAATCATGTAATGCTTTTTTCCAGAGCTCTAAAATTATTTGAGGAAAGTCAGGCTATCACTGGATGCTGTCCAACTTGAGTATCACATCCATGTATGTTAACAGGGACAAAACCTCCATTCTGGGCAATCACAGCACATGTTTATCTTGAAAGTGGTACCAAAGGACAATGTGTTCCACAGGGGGAATTCAGGGTTTGCCAAATAAATTCTAAATCTTTCTCACAGCAGCTTCGTAAGACCTCTCTACGGCCTTGTCAAAAAGGGTTAATGTTTAACAGCTTTCCATTTTAACAGCACTCACTTTGTGAGCTTTAAAATAAATCCCTAATGTCTCACAGACTTTCCAGATCTAACTTCACAGAAGTTACAGGATTAGTTCAGGCCTGAGCCAATGACTTTTTGATTTGGATTCAGTAATTTTAATCCATCTGGCCAAAGTGTTCCTGAAGAATGTTCTCAATTTTACTTTTTTTTTCCTTCTGTGGGTCCTTTTCAGGTTGGGATTTTTAAGAAGCCTACAGAAGCACAGGCAAGGAAGAGTTAAACCTGAGAAGACTGGTTGACATAAGTGAATCAGGTTGAGAGAATACTGATAGACAACACCTGTCACCTCCAAGGTCAATACTGACCTCAGCCGGGCAAAAAAGAAAATAAAAGTATGACTTCCCACCCTCTAAGTTGTAACACCTGCACTGCTTGCTAGAGTTGCTTTTGTTGGGAAACCATCTGCACAATTAAGATGTAATGATGATATAATTATCAAAATAACAGCTGATGTAAACATATATGATGGATTTGTGTAGTCAGCAAGAATGTGGTGCCACAACACATTATCCAGTATGGTTGAAAATGTTTATAAAATACACACATAAAGTAGCTAAGGTAAAAAATTGTTACAGGGCTGCCTCTTTCAAGCTTTCTTCAAGGGTGCCTCTGTCACTAAACTGTGCTGTCTTGTCAAGAATTATTACAGCTAAAATTTGTAAACAAGGCAACATGTTGAAGCCTCTGATAGGACTAAAATGTTCTCATTCTAGAAATACATGTTACTCAGCCTCCTGATTTCTGTGAAAATGAGTTGGACTCCCTGTGAATCTGAGAGTGCTTGACCAAAAGCTAATCAAATGAAAGTTAAAGGTGTCCTCTCAGCCTAATGGGGCAACTAACATTTTTTCTTCTGACTTTCACTTCAAGTCTTCTGACGACTTAATCTATTTTTGTAAGTCCATCGATACTTAAAATTTCAGAACCATTAAAACCTTACCCAAGTTCAAACACCCACTTCCAACTCTCCAGCTACCTCTTTCTAATCCCACTTCATTCACAGAGCAGCCATGTTAAAAAACCTCCACACAAATGGAAGATGCAGATGCCAAGGAGTTTAACAAAATGAAGTAAAAAGTTATATGAAAAAAACAACATTCAAGGAAACCTGACTAAAAAATACCCTGGTGCCACATTTATTTATGCTTATCCCTGGGAGTATAGTAGTTCCAATGTTTTCAACAAATCTCATTTCCCAGAGGGAAAGATCTTGGAGGTTAGCCTATCTTTAACCCATTCAAAGCCTCTCTAGGACAGACCTAACAACTGGCACTGAAGAACAGTCTGGGCAGTCAGGAGCACAGGGCGCTGCCTTTGAGAACAGCCCTCCAACAAACAGCTTTCTCTTTTTGTTAACATCTAAGGCTTCTCAGGCTTCAGTGGCCAGCTTTGGACAAAGCATGCTGCAGAAATCCATCTCAGAGATTAGAGAGGGACAGATATCACTTTATCCCAAAGGGAAATATTGTAACCTTGTGGCCTTGAAGGGATGAACTAGCCCAGCTATGTTCAGCCTGCTATGTTTCCGGACAACATTTCAGATGTGATGGTAAGGTTACTAAACTATCTTCTCTATCTCCTTGGGGCTTATCCTCCACAGCACAAGAATCACTATCCTAATATATTTAGAGTGGCATATTCAAACTGACAGCTGAAATAAACACAACAGAACAAGTACTAGGAAAAAATTAATATACCTGTGACCCATCTAGGGCTTGCAATGACATGGCTTCATCACCCAGCCTCCAGTACGAGCACACCTGCAGGTCTGAAATAGTTTCTAGCAAAGGGCTGTTTAAGGTCTCTGGTAACAACAAGTTTAAGAGCCCAGACAACAGACCAGTCGCTCCAAACACAATGTAAGGCAGAGACCACTGTATAGATTTCTGGAAAAAATAACAAGAGTTAGGTTGAGATTGGTTCCCTGTAGTTCATACTGCATATTGAAGTACCTAACCCTTTGAGCCTGGTGGTCCATAGGACATTCCAATTTAACATTCCTTCCATCCAGGACATATTTCCTCAGCTTCCAAATGCTAATAATGTGGGATAGTGTCACAAGCCTCACAAAAGCCTTCCTTGCTCTCCTTCCATATTACCTTCTGTGATTAAATAGTTACTATCAAATACAACTGGCTGAAAAGGAGTTGTCCTTAGTAAATCTGTGTTCACCAACCTTGATTGCCTTCCTTGACTTCACATGCTTAGAAAAAGGTTCTGAGAGGTCATGTCTCAACCTTTCTAAAGACTGAGTTCAAGGGGCTCAGGCTGTAACATCCTGGTTCCGCTTCCTGATATTTAAGATGCATACAGCATTAGCCTTTTTCCTCCCACAGCTATCAGTGATCCTTCACTACAACAATGGTTATCACAGATGATGGACACTTGACTCACTGTCACAATCAGCTTTTCCATCAACTCTTAGGGAATCCTATCCCATGGAATGGAAAGCTTTCTTCTGTATGTGTTCTTGAACCTATTGCTCCTCCTGCTGTTTGCTGGCCTTCTGCTTCCTCAACTGTGCTGACAGGCTGAGTGTCATGGGGTCAGGCTTTGCCTATCAAGACTAAAGCATAAGTATTTCAGCTTATTTCATGTCATCCACCAACAGGATGCCCAACCCATTTCACAGCAGGCTAAACATTTTCACTGAATTTCCTTTAGTTGACAGAATGCCTATTTATGTTTCTTGCTAGTTTTAGCTTCAACTGCGCTTTGGCCTTTCTGTCATCACCTGTGACAGCCTAAGCAATGTTTATACTCCTCTTCTGATGCCTGTCCCTGTTATCACATGGCTTATTACAAGCCAAACTATGCTGAGGAAAGCTGAGTACAAAAATACAGGTTATCCATAACATAGCTCCAAAATGTGTACATTTGCTTTCAGACAACCAGTAAAGCATGTTCATTTTAAAGAAGGGCAAGAGTTCAGCTATTTGTTTCACCTTGTATAGGCAATAGCAATTCTAAATTGAGGAAAATAACAGGCTGTGATCAAATTAAAGTCCAACATTTCATCTCTTATCTCAGCAATTAACCTTTCCTAGTCTTCCTCTTATAAGACCCCCAGACAAAAGACACTGAAAATACACTTAAATACTGGAAGAAATTCCAAAACAAAACAATACCTAATTCTTTTCTCAAATCAATGTTAACTCATTATTTAAACAGAGCTATTTTCATGTAACCCCTTCAAGCATGATGATCCAAGATTTGTGTCTGAGACACAATATAATCAATGCCCCAACTGCTACATAAAAGCTGCCTATTAAGTCTACCTGGGAGACAGGCACCAGTCTTGGCTTTGCCTGTTGTACCCCACAGCTTTCCACAATCTCACCTATCCAGTGTTTCATTCTGCAGATTAAAAGGCTCCCTGTGCTCACCTGACCTTTGTGAGCTTTTTGCCTCACATATGAGATAGCAAATGACAAAGAGGTAAGTTACCTCAGATAAAATCTGTCACTTGACCTCAGCAAGCGGTTGGTGTGAAACACTTTTACCTGCATACACAAAAAACTATAAGCAGAAGAAAAGAAGAATATCATCCCCACATTTTGTTCTTCAGAATTTTTCTTTGCCTTGACAGATTGCTGTGAAGTTTATGCTCAAAAGCCTTGCCAGTGTATCAGATGTCCACATCATCTTCTTCATTCATACATCAAAGCCACAAACCGAAAATATATGTAATAGAAGTTCAGACTAACCAAGGAAGGGACAAAAGGTGCAATTATTCCACCAACACGGGAAAACATGGAGCAGGCACCCATTCCAACATTCCTAAGAAAAAAACAAAAAATAATTAATCTTTTGAAAAGTGCCATTGATCAAGGGAAAAAACTCACCAGTCACAACCCTGACCACAGTAACGGGCAAAGAAAAGTCAAATGTAACTGAAAGCATCCTAAGAAAGGAATGAAACATGTTTTTGTGATTGAAATGAAGCAAAAATACCCCTTTATGTTCACAATTCTAACACAGATATGCATGTAGAGAGGCCAAACTAGTATGAGTTCAGTACATGCATCTTATCTTTGTGTGAAACTCTGGCTGAATTCGTTTATCCAAATCCTATTTATCAGCAGATTTACCCATCCACGAAAAACATCACAGTATAGTTTCACTGATGGCTGGTCATCACATGCACCCATACAGTAGATGCTTTTGTCTGCTCTGTCAGCACAGGCACAAGGTATTTCTTCCTCTAGTGAGTGAAACCTTACTGTTGCTTATACAAGGACCTATGAAGCATCAAGTTACTTCTACAAAGCTTACTGACCAGTCATCTTCAATGTTTCTGGTTAAGCAAGTATGATAATACGGTCTTCTGGTTTATAAAGCACTTGAGAAAGTTAGACATCAGTCATTAAAAGAAATACGAGCAGTACTGTAGTTATCCTCATTAGTGGAAGGAGAATTGTAAGCATGCCAAGCAGCCAAAGGACTATTTTACTGTTACATAAAAACACGGTTAGTCTGAAGAGAACACTGTAAATCTGAGGGAACAGGAAGTGAGACAAGCTAAGGGAAGAAATTTAACATGTAAAATTACATATAATTATCATGGGTAACTGAAAAATTCAAGTGAAAACGTATAGTTAATAGAAAAAAAAAGAAACAAAGAAGTAAAAGATGGTCAGGTAGGAGAACCAGAAAAATGAAGACTTAAAAATTAACTTGTGTTACCTGATCACTGTGGGATAAAGTTCTGATGTGTAAATGTAGACAATGTTAAATGCAGCACTGATTGTCAGTTTTCCCAGCAAAGACAGAGAGTGACTATTCACCACTGCAAACACTCCAGTATCTGATAGAGAAAATGTGACCCTTGTAAGGCTTTGGAGCACTCAAATATGTATCTAATCATTTCAATCACACAATAGTATAAAATGAAAAGGAATCTAATGAAGAATCTAAAAGCTGAAATTACAACTCAGTATTTTCAGAATCTACCACTAATTAAATATTAAACTAGTTCCATTAGTAACTTGAAGAGTAACAGATAATTTTTTCAAAAGTGAGCAAGTTTTTTAGTAACAAGAGTCCTATCCATTGTCATTTCTACAGTATGATAACATGTTTCTAATGCTAACATTTTGGATGGAAGACATTGTAATGGACCATACTAACTACCGCATCCAGCTTAGTTTTGTCAGAACAGCCAGTGCTTATTTCCTCATACCAGGCAAACAGTTTAGCTCAGTTGGTTAAAACTTGGTTGTAATAATGCCAAGGTCACGGGTTCAATCCCCTGTATGGGCCATTGACTTAAGAGCTGGACTTGATGATCCTTGTGGGTCCCTTCCAACTCAGAATAGTCTATGGTTCTGTAACATTTACAACCACATTAGCTAGCCCTAAACCTGACTATCTACAAAGAAGCAAATCAGAGCCCATGCCCAGCAGAGGCAGGTGCTTGCTTATGGCAAGTGAGCCATTTCACCTCCTAAGGCACTTTGCCCTGGCTAACTTTGACACAGCTGATTTCCTGGTGTCTCGCAATTCTGTCCTTTCTTTTCAAATGTTTTATTTGGAATGATACATAAAAACTACTTGATGACTGGTACCAGTCGAACCAGAACATCTCTGAGTGTCCAGGCTCAAACATCTGGATTAATCCTGGAAACCTGAGTTGCATCCCTTTAAAAAAGCTCTACCTATTAGACTCATTGCCATCTAGAGCAACTTATGTGCTCTATCATAAATGTTTAAATATTTTAATCACTCTTTCAAGTATTTGAAGTATTCCCTCACCTTATGAAAGGTGTTATACGCCCACAAATCTTACAAGACAGGTGAATTTATGTATCTAGTTTGAAAAAGAAAAATTGCTCTGTAATTTCGTTTCTATCATTTTGATAAACATCGGAAAATTAATGGTAGTGTGTCTTGACAAAAAAGACATTTAATTTCATACTTCTTAAAGACTCTATGCTTCAGAACATTATCAGAATGCTCTCTGTACTGAAAGTTATGTGGCCACATTACTAATACCACAATGACACTAGTCTTGAACATAACAGAAGCATGAGAAAAAGTGGAAACTTGTCCCAAGATTCAATTCTTCGGATCTTTTGACATAGGTCTTTCACTTGGACAGATACACACAAGTTGCATGGGTACTATTTACATTGATATATCACTTGGCTAATGGAGATACCACAAGAAACATCTCTCTATGGGATCACACCAGAAACATGGGAAAGGAGCAACTGATGCGATCAGAAGTAAAGGGCAGAATACAAAGGCAAAAATTCAAATCCAAACCTTCTTAACAAGCTTTCCTTAAGATCTTAGGAAGGCTGATGTTTATTCTTTCTGTGAGTTAGCTTCTCTGATTTTAAAAATTGTGACTCACGTGTCGTATGAGCCTAATGTACTAGCAACCATCAAATTCTTAGGCTGTAGGATGCTACCTTTACCAATTCTTATCCCATACTCTAGAAACAAAAGGAAATACTCACCTTTCTTTTTAGGAAGAAACATTACAATAAGACAAGCCAGTCCTCCCAGGAACAGAAATGCACTCAGTGTTCGCTTCCGACCAAACCTGATGTGCAAGGATAACAAAGCTTTATTCTGCATTAGGTCTGTAGTTTGCAGAGCAATGAAACTTCTCAATTCACACTGAGTCTTTATTTGCAATTGGGAATTCTGAATGCCTTTCTCCACCAACACTTGCTCTCATACCGTTTTTAAACAAGCTTCTACTGCACACTTAACAAAATGAGCACCAATTTTACGCACTGGCTGACAATTTCTAGGATTTTGATTTGCTTCCTGCTGTGTGTGCATGTTTACGAACCATCACAAGAGACACAGAGAAGAGATCAGGAGGTGAATTCCACAAAAAGTGAGTGACACTGGAGTATCATGGTTTAGGAAAAGATTAAATAAATACCTACTCTCTTCACATACTAGCACACACAGGTACTACTGCAGGAGACCTCACGGCAGCTCCAGCTGAGCTGCGATAGCTTTGTCCCAGCAGTGAAGGTGGGGATCATGTGACAGTGGTGGGAAGAACCATCTAGTGTTAGCCTGGAGTCAGTGCAGCCAGGCTCGACTGAGCTAGATCAGCCTCATCTGAGCCAAACTGACATAGCTCACCATTAGGTGAGCTACTGAAAACAAGATAAACCATTACTTGAAATAAAGATATATCAATGGCACTTTCAAACTGAAGCGGGAAGCCCCACATCACTGACAGAAGCTAGGAGATGCAACATACAGGACACCTTATCTTTGAGCAAAGTTACAAAAAAAAATCCTTGAATGGGTTAATAAACTCCATACTTACCATTTTTGGTTAATCAAGTAAATACAGATTGGGTACGCTGGGATTTCTATCAAGCCTGAAAGGGCTAAATTGGCATAAATACTTCCACCTAAGTCACCCACATTAAGGGTAAGACCATAGTAAACCAAGCTGCACACAAACCTGCAAAAGACAGAATTAAAAAAAAAAGTAGAGTAAAATCAGAGCTGACACTGCCTGCCAAATCAAAGCACTGGTCTGGCACACTACACTATAAACTATATTTAGTGTTTCAGAAGAGAAGTCTAAAATGTTTCTCTACAAGTGTATGATGCCTTCTAGGCAAAGAAACACTTTTGTCCCTGCACAGCCCCAATTCCTAATTTATTACTGAATTAAACTTATGACTCTTAAAACAAATGTGCATAAACCAGAATAAAGTTAAATATGATCACGATTATATTAGTTTACTTGAGAAATGCCTTTGGCCTTTTTGTTTTTATCAGATCTCATGTTTATTCACACTTTTCCAACTGTGTGTAAAGCAAATTTCTCACGCCGTTCAAGCTTCAAGCTCCTTTTATTTTCTACACCCTGGTCCAGTTTTATTTATTCTCCAACTCTGTTTAACTTTTCTTTTGTAACCCTGTCATCTTGTACATCCCTGTAAAGGCTGTTGTCTTTGCAGAAAGGAAAGAAACTGGTTGCTAATTCATTCTGCAGCAAATTAGTAATTATCATTTAAGGAACAAAACAATGAATTATTTATTCTGCCATAAGCATTTGGAAAAGCAATAGGAAAACACCTCTGTGTTGTCTGCTGACAAAATAATTTCTTTTATTTTTAATCAATACACCTTTCCCAAATATATGGCCAGACTTTGCGAACACAGATCTGGGCAGGGCTCTCCCCACGTGGCTGTGCCCTTCCAGCCTGCACAGGGGATGTTTTAGGTGAGGCACAGCGTGCACAGAACTGGCCCCACCATTTCAGTCCTGAGGTCCATTTGCCACGGCCGAGTGAGCTTGGACAGTGACAGGGAAGTCCTCAGGACTGTCACAGCACCCGGTACTAACCGGGGCTGACCCTGCTGAGCATCCGAGATGTGACGGGATGGGATGGCAGGGAGGCATTGAACTGCCAGGGGACGGTCCCACTGAGACTGGAACTCAGGACCTTGGGATTCAGAGTCCAGGGTGCTCTCTTTTACACCATGGCACTGCCCTACACTTTCCCAAATATTTGCATTATAAAAGCAACTGTATGAGCAGTAATGCCAAGGGGGCTCACACGCCGTGTCATATGTAAGATGTATTTCAAAGCAGCAGCAAAAGACCCCAGGGCCAGCAGAGCTATCTGAAACAAAACAGTTGCTTTTGGAGTTAAATTTCTGCTCGTGACTAGAGGAAGCGTGATGATCTCCTGTTCCTCACTACAGCAACTGCAAGCACTGGCAGCACCTGCTCTGAAGAAAATAAACACGCTCATGGGCTCCTTGCACACAAAACAAAGAATAATCCATGTGACAAAATACTGACAGCATTGGGCCTAAGAGGAGGACAGCGTGACTAATCTCAGCAGGGGTCAGACAAGAAGAGGTAGTTCTCAACTATTTCAACACTCAAAAAGCAAGACTGAAATGCAAAGATAGAACACTTAAGAACTAGACTGTAAAAATGGATTCGTTAGAAATGCACTAAGGAAATACTGTTAATACACAATAAAATCCTATAAAGGATCCTTTGTAGGTACAGTGTCCCTAACAATACAGGCTGAGACTAAGTACAGTCTGCAGGATGAGCCAATTCTCAGCAACATAGCAGCCACAGCAGCAAAGCTGGGCCTACAAACTGTTTCAAGTACCAGGTAAACATCATGATCAAGGTGCGTCCCAAGAGAATCCTGTATCGGAACAGATCCAAAAAGCTGCCAGCCTCCCTGGAGCTCCTCTCTGCTGGGAGTTTCAATGAAAAAGTGCACTTCTGCTTGCGGTTCCTCTTGGCAATGAGGTAGAGAGCATCTTCTGCCTCATTCAGACGGCCTTGGGAATAGAGCCAGCGGGGGGACTCGGGAATGAATCTGAAACACACACACAGAAAAGCTTTAGGGTTTTGCTATCTTGAGGCTTCACATGTCTACAGGAATGAGGCCAAAATACACTTCAGTATGACAAAGAATTTTTCAAACAATCCTTCAGGTATAAAATTCACTTAACTGGAAGAGAGACAAAGTAGATTGAAAGGAAACATAAGTCATACGTAACTTATATACCAAGAAATTACACTGAGTGTATACATAAACATACACACATAGAAAGCACAATATTACAAGTTATGGTATGATTAGAACTCTGTCTTTGGGGGATTCAGAACTAAGGAGGCACACATTACTACAAGAAACAAAGGATGTTTTAGTAAGACCAACTAGTTCAATTTCTCATTTTCTGTAAGACCAACTTTCATTTCTCATTTTTCAACTTTTTCCCAGATTCTCTCCTGCAGACAAGAAGGGCAGATGCTGCATGAAGGTCATGTTCCTCACATGCACCACTCACCTGACAGGCCTACAACTTCATCATGGCCTACAAAACAAATTCTCTTCTATTACTTTTTGATTTTCAGAACTAATTTAAACTTTAGCCTTTTGCCAGAAGCTTTTTAAGACTTTGCCTCTGACTAGAAATGACATTTTCCCTCTAAATTTAGAAGAAAGTGATTCTGTGCTTTTATAAAAGAAAAGAGCTTAGAAAGGAATGTACTTTCCTCCCCATGATAAAAATCTGATTGTATTTTCTGCACAGGGTAATTTTAAGCCATGTGGGAGGCACACAGTATGAAATTTCGAATAAAAATCCCTTTACTTACAGCAAGATAGGCCTCTGAGCACCACTAAGTTTTGAAATATCTAGTGTCATCTCTGCCTTTCACCTCATGAAAACCTCTATGACCTTTCCCTGAGTTCTGATGCTTCCTTTGAAAGAGCTTACAGATTCTTCAGCAAAGGCTTTATTCAAAACATTTACTTAAGTTAAACAGATGCTGGAAAGGAAAAATAAAACCACTTTAGTTTAAACAGCAGCTAAAGATATTTTCTTCTTTCAGTTATGAGATTTAGATATCAGAAGTATGTAAGAAAAGAAAAGCACACTGCATCACATAGCTTTTGGTGCTGAAGTCCACAAACACAAACCTCCTACTATCCTCAAAAAGATCATGTTTGAAAAATAAAAGGAAGCTGCCCATCTTTTCTTTTGCATGTCATCTTTAAGACTGTATGTGCCAGCAATTCTGATGCTGTTCCTTCTGTGTAAGCACAATTATAAGTGAAACATCATGTTATCACGTAACCACAAAACCATTTCTGTATATTTTAATATGTGTATGTAGTGCCTTGTAGCATACCAGCCAACACTTCAGATCATCTACGTATACCAGTTAAGGGATGTGCTTCTATACCATTCTGAGACTGTTCCCATCTAGAGTAATCCTGCATAGACAATACAATGCAGACTTACATTTTCAAATATTGCAGCACTACTGTTTGAAGAAATCACAGAACACGGGGTGGTAGACCTTGAAAGACAGACCTTATTTACACCATTTCATGCAATCCTAGAAAGGCACCTTGACTTGGTTGTTTGGTTTGTTACTTAGTTTTGTTTGTTTATTTTTAAACATCTTTCTTTATGAAACTTAGTTTGAAAAACAACTTACAGAGAGAGAATAAAGACGATTGTTCCTTCCAGGTTAACCACAACAGCCAGAGTCCTCCAGGAACGAATGAAGTAGCCTAATAAAGCATACTGGGCAATTCCCACAGCAAAGAACACGCCACCAATAGAACCTAACACACAATTAAAAAAACCACCATTATTACTCCTTTAGGAAACATTAGTAAATCTCAACACATGGGATCAGACAAGAATTAACTCTTCATTAATAAAAATTCATTCAGCAATACAGACAAAGCCACACCTCTCTGACAAAATAATATTCCATCCTTCACTCAAGCAAGGCAGATTAATTACATTTAAGGGCAAAGATCAAAAAAGGACCAAAAAACACTCTTCTACATCCTCCCAACAAAGCCTCATAAACAATTAAATCTTCTAACTTCAAATATAAATATTTTTCAACTTCTTGTGTGCAAAAATAAATACTACAAACCATTGAAAAATGTATTTTTAGAAACATGTAGTATTTATTTGTAGGTCTCATGGTTTTTAAGATACCCTGCTTTAAAATAGTCTCAGCATAGCAGTTTTTTGACACCTGGCACAGACTGGGTAAGTCAAGTCCTGGAGCTGTAACAGGACAGGTTATACACATCATTTCTGAAGGACAGGTCCAACACTAGCAACTAAGACAGTTAGCGTGTTTGCATCTTTTGTTCTAAATTCCAAGGTTAATTACTGCATGGGAAAACTTCTTTTAAAAAACATATAAACAACAGTTGTCTCATCTTCCCATTATAGAAACACACTTTTGATTTCTTTTTGAGAACTGCTAGGAAGGAAAGATTTGATATTTAGTATAGAAACACTAAGCTCTATTTAGAAGAGTTCAAAATTCTGAGGGATAGAGCTCAGATGTGGCAAAACTCAGATGAGTATTTAGCTGGGTAACATTCACAAGAGGTGTTTCAGCTGGGCCTTTGTCAGCTTGAGTGATGTAGAAACCCGAATGGCTCCAAGTAATCTACTCTGCTTGACGAAGGCTCATATTAAACAAAGCAGAGCTAAAAGACTGGTCACAGAGATGCTCAAGTGGAGCTAAATTTGCAACTGCTGTGGTGGTAGCTTTGGTGTCTCAAGTGGTGCGAGAGATTGAAATTTATAATGAAGGCACAGTACCTGCTAATGCCCAGTAGGCAGTACCCACACACTCATTCAGTAGAACAAAGGCTACCAGTGACATCCCACCATTCATCATCCCTACCAAGAATCGAGAGATGGCAAAGAATTCATATGAGGGTGATAATCCATTTGCAATGGCAAACAAGATGTCAAGAGCAAAACCTGGAAAATAAGGTAAAGATTCACTTCAGAAGAGTACCTAAGGAAACAGAAGCATTTATCAGTTTTTACTAGAACTTTATGTTCACTGGCATCCATCCTAAGCAATCACAGTCAACAAAACCACCACATGTCTGGGCAGAAATTTAAATACCTAGAGTCAACATCATAGAGGGGGGACACAAAAGGAGTGGGTTTGATATATAGTTTGCAGTATTACACCTTCAAATTCAGTTCATGACAGACAATTTTTTGCATATACTCAGAACCACTGCCTGACTCCAGTTAAGACGGCTTGACATTTATCCCCAATACAGAAGCCACAGATGAACTATATGACCAAATACCTCCCCTGATTCTTACAAAGCGGTGTATAGAAACTAGAGAAGAGAAACATTGCAAGGGGACAAAACATGGTGGCTTTGCACTGCACAGCCGGCCTACCCTTATTTGCTTTCAATGAGGTTGCACTTTTAAAAAAATCCATTTTTAAAAATTTTACGTGCTCATCCACTGACACACAACTTCATACATACATAAAGCATGCAATTTCATGTATTTGATCCAGGGACATCAATAAAGCTTATGAGCTTTAAAACATTATGAAGGTCACAAATACATAAAAATTAAATCATGCAGAGAGGAGATGAAGGGTGTAACAAATTCCTAACAGGGTACACATGTAAGAACATTGTTAAAAATTTACTAGAAATACTAATTGCCACCTGCAGGAATCCCATGAGCATATTATGCATATGACGTGACTCTCAAAACCAGAACACCTCGCAGATACTCAGATGGTGACTGAACATCCAAATACTAATTTAATGATTTATATTCCTGAAGTATATTGGAAGGACAAAACAAACAAACCAAATCACAGCATGTGAGTCACAGCTGCATATCAAGCTCTAGGCAGAAACTGGGCTCTTGCCACAGATCTTTAGAGACACGACACTTCCATTCTTTTTGTAGGTGGCAAAGGTTACCTGTGAGATAGACCTTCTTCCTCCCAAAGCGATCCGAGAGCTGGCCAAAGGAGATTGCTCCAACAAACACACCACTGAAGTAGAAAGAACTGGCAGCACTGACTTTGTATGATGTATTGCCAATTAAGAACCACTGGATAGAGGTGGGGGGGAAAAAAAACCATGAAGGCAAATTAACCAGAATCCAAGCAGTTCAGCAGTTCACCAACAGCTAGTAGTTGGAGGGGATGGCACTATTTTAAAGAAGATCAAACTGCTTAAATCTCCTAAGCATCATAATCAGTAAAGCACCAGACAGTCACCAAAACATGACTGCAGTCTCCCAGACTCATTGGAGGGTACTAACCAATTGCACAGCTCGCCCAAATCACATGCAGTCTTTGATTCCGAAATCAAGAACAGATCCCTCAGAGTGTTCTAACTTTTGCAGCTTTCTCCCACTCTCCCTTTTCCTGCCTTTTCTCACATAAATCCATCAACCAAATAGACTCAGTTCTACCTGCAGTGTGTAGGCATACAATGAAAAAAGGTAATTTGTGGTTTATGTCTGAAGATAATCCAGCACATGCTCCTCCTTATGGACTGTCTTGTCACTGACAAATACTTTGGTATCATTAGACAGGTTAGTTGGGTTTTCTACACATACTCATCTTCTTTTACAGTATACTTTGTCATTTCCAGTTCTTCTCAATTCCAAATACAAACCTGATCTTCAAATCTTCTTACAGACTTAATGTCTCCAGTTGAACCTGACAGAAAATTCTGTCCCCCACAAAAGTGTAAAATGAAAATATGCCATGCTCTCATGGTTTAAAAGTTATTTCCTTTTGTACTCTAAATATTCCACATCTTCTTTTCATTTTCTGTTTCTCTTGCACCTTGAGATAGTGTTTCCTTTAAGTGACAACCAACTTTTCTTCCTGTGCTGGTAAGCTGGTGATTATGTCATTATCCCTGCAATAACACTATAATCTTCTCCTCATAATCTTCTCTTCCTCTACCAAAATCCCATTAAATATCCTTTCTAGCAAAGCTTGTATTATTTCAAAGCTCACTTATAAACTACCTCTCCATGAGAACAGAGCCATGCAATTAAAGCCTCACTGAGATTAGGAAGTTAACAAAACATCATTCATAAACTCAAAGAAAACAACTTGCAGTATATGCTTCATTTTGAATTGTCACTTTAATGGTGAGGTCTTTACTGATACAGTAGGTAATATGCCCATAAAACGTCAAGACTGACAAAATTCAATTCTAAAACTAAACATGTGAGCACAAATCAGCTTTTGAAGCTTCTGCAGACTTTAAAAACAATTCCCAGCAAAATACATTTGTATGATTGCATATGAGATTAATTTTATCCTGAAATAACACGGTCAGTTTGTTTTGTAAGTGCTACAAGAATCATGCCCTAACTTTTGGTATTAAAAATTGAAGAAGCCGCCAACATGAAACTTGATGACATTACATGTTTTCTGAATCAGTTAGGGATTAAGGGATAATATGACTGCATACCAAAATTTGTTCTGAAAATTAATCTCAATATCTAAGCCCTTTAAAGGGCTCAAGGCTTTTCTCTTCTACGTAAAAGTATGTTGCATATATGCTTGTTATTCATAAATGAAGCTTTTTACATTTAAATATTTGCAATGGTGATGTTATCAATAAGTGATGTCACAAGATAAGCATTAAAACATCCTCCTCAAACATAGAAAAAATCTTCTTACACATCAGTAATGAAATTACATAGTGGCAAACTATCCCCCAGGTAAGTCTGATCTCACCAAAATCTTGGCATTTAGCACGTAACTTCCAAAGATACCACACATTCAGCTAAAAAATTTTGAAAAACTGTATTTTAATAGTGGGAAATAGGAGAGGTAACAAGATTTTGTTCACATAGGCCTTTACTGAAATGTAAAAAATGTATGTTAAAGAACCATGGAGCAGAATCCACACAATTTGTCTTGAGATTTTTTTAAAAAAATTTTTACCTTTTAAGTTAACTTTGTTCTTTCCCTGCATTTATTTATGCAACCAGAATGATAAAAGTCTTTGTAAAATTTATACCATATGCTAAGCTCTACAAGCATGTCTGACTCACTAAGTTTCAGAGAATTAAAGATTCTTGGGCAAGTTAAAAATAACAACAAACAAACAAAAAACAAACAGCCCAGCGAAAGTTTGAAAACCTTACTGAGCTGTAAATAATGCTTAAGAAATCCACTGTTCATTAGGGTTTTAATTTAAGTAGCATAATAAGAACTCATATCCTCTTTATTACCAGAAAAAGAAGCAATGCCTTTCGTGCACAAGACTTGGTACTATTCCAAAGTGGGCCATTTTTATTAATATGCTCATAACCAACAAAGTGCTTTACAAGAGTAATTCAGATAGCATTAATACCCCTGGACAACAGCCATGAACTATCAAGTGGTACCACACTTGACTCCAGAGTTCAGTTCTAAATTCAGATCTTGTAACTAATGCATTCAGGGCTTTCGTACAGAAGTTTGACATTAACAGACACTGATGGCCCCAGGAAGGGCAGGTGCTGCACACATCAATTCAGAGTCTAGAATCATTCCTGTAGGGACTGTGGCTAGACCATGAAATAAAACACTTATAAAACACAGAACCCACAGCAGTAAAGCTATAGCTTGTTTTTGAATAGAATGGGAACAAGTTGTTTTGTCCACTTAACTCCCCACTTCCCACATCTTCTCCCATATCTGGAGCTGCAAAGACTGCAGAAGCCACTTCCTCTCCAGTTCTTTCACTGCTTGCTACCTGCATGATGGATGCACTTACATCCATTGGAGCTCAGCAAAGGAATTACAAGAGGTGGCCAGAAAGAGCTTAGGGTCCGTAAAGGATTTTGAGCACATTAATAAAATGCATGTTGAGATTACAGCTCAAATGTGGAACCAAGTTACAGGATACAATACATAACTTCCAGATGGAAAAAGTGGGAAATTTTGGAGCACTACATTGGATCTGCATTGCAATATAGAGTTAACTTTTGTTGCCAACAAAGATGTGAGTACATTACCTGTGCTCTGCCTGAAGGAAGCATCTATTTCATTTGCTAATCAAAACATGCATTACTGTGAGTTCCAGTCTCAGTGGGACCATCCCCTGGCAGTTCAATGCCTCCCTGCCATCCCATCCCGTCACATCTCGGATGCTCAGCAGGGTCAGCCCCGGTTAGTACCGGGTGCTGTGACAGTCCCGAGGACTTCCCTGTCACTCTCCAAGCTCACTCGGCTGTGGCAGATGGACCTCAGGACTGTGCACGCTGTGCCTCACCTAAAAAATCCACTGTGCAGGCTGGAAGGGCACACCCACGTGGGGAGAGCCCTGCCCAAATCTTCATTCATGAAGTTTGGCCATACATACAGTCTATGCAAGAAATAAGCAGTACAGCCAGACCCCAAAATCAATCCAGTAAGATTTACTACTCACACATGAGGCAGCAAAACCCATTTCTGACTTACCTCAGAGACTATTGATGTGAAGCTGCTGCCGAAATGTATGTGCTTACGCACCTCACTGCCATTGGCAGTCAGAAGCCATTCCCCAAAAGCTCTCTGCTCACTCACTGAATGGTTGCCATGGCTTTGATTAGCTGAGAGCCCTCGGAGATCCCAGTCATAGGGAGGAGTTGCGCCCACCAATGCAATGAGGATGGCTTCAGTAGCCACATAGAACTGGAATGAAAAGACAAAAACACATCAAAGATGCTAAACTTAAATGCAATGTTTCTTCCACAGCTGGATCAAATATGCATTAAAAATATTCCTATTTTATATTTGCCTTCTACCACTATGAGATGCCATGTATAGCTCTCATCTACCAAATATCACACTCTGAAGAAACCACAACTTCAATCAAGTGGTTCTTGCATTTTTTATCTGCCTGTTATTTGAGAGAAAATAAGTTTCCCTCCTGACACCTTTCCCTCAGACAGAGGTCAACTCCCACACATAGCAAGTACATCACCTGGATGCATGAGGAGTTGCCTGTAGTACTAAGGAGACAAAATAAAGCTATTCTTTAATGTAAGGATATTACTCTTATATCCTTTCCTTCCACCTATGTTGTTCACTGCTCTAATTTGGAGTTTTGAACAGATCTCCTCCTCATGGTTTCATAGCTATTTTTTTCCAATTTTAATTAAATTTATTCTTTCTTTTTTAATCTTTTATGAACCTGTTTCACTCTTTAAAAAGGGACAGAGATGCAGGTGACCATACATATATTTTTCATATATCTACACATTTTTACATACACACATGGTCTAAATGCAGTGATCAACAGCAGCTTTTGCTTAGGAAAGAATAAATAAAAACTACTGGGAACTCAGACATTTCAACCCTGGTCTAGAGCTGGATTACTGGTGCTTGCTCAGAAAAACACATAGGCCACATTACAATTCCAGCTTAAAACCCAGTGGTTTGAGACCTGTTTGAGCACAGAAATGCCACGGATTCAGCAACAGAAGACAGACAATAAAGTCTTCTGAGAGACAAAAGGAGTTGTTGGTAACAACAAATAGATCCCAAGACAACTCTTCAAATAAAGCTACCTTGTCTCAAGCCTCATTGAGGATCTGTAACTCAGCACAGTAGTTCCTCACAAAAAAACCTAAACAAAACCAAACCATACAAAACCAAACCAACGAGCAAACACACACCGCTGCACTCCCTGAAAAATCAACAAAAGATTCACGTTGTTTCTCCTGCCCACTACTTCATAAAAACCACTCGTCCCTGTCTCTCCATTCCTCAAACCCCACTTCAGGCACCTCCTGAACGCAATCCTTGCTCTGCTGCCTGCACCTCCTGCATATTTTCTTGGGAAGAATGTACCTGCAGCAGGTGTGTTCTCTCAGAGGCGACCACACAAAGAATTCACAAAACTGGGAAGACCATAGGCACAAAAAAACAGCCTGAGGACCTCTGGATTCTGATGCAAGCAGCACCAGACAGTACTATTCTACTCTGTACATCAGAGCAACTGAAGTTAAAACCCAGATGTAAATTAAGAATTACTACTAAATTAAAAACACAGACCCTTGAGTTAATACATGAAAGCATTTTTCCCATTGGCTCCTTTTTGCATTCTACATGATAAAATGCTACTGTAGAGGCAGAAGGGAGATATTTTTTTAAAAAAACATTCTCTTTCCATTTTCTGTATTAAAATTATTGACTATCAGAAGGAATTTGGAAAAAAACCACTGTTAACTATGTTATTATTTAAGCTCAAGGACAACTAGATCGACAACAATGAAAAGTAAAAGAACTCCTCTGGGAAAGAAGGCAATGACTAAGATCTCATGGGGAAAGCAGTGTTAAAAAGCTGAGTGGCCATGTTGCTAGGGATGTGTGGATATGGTACTCTCAAGAACAGTTTGAAATTACTGAGAAATGAGAATTACAGGTCACGATGTGTGGTGCATCCCTATACTCTGACTCACTCAGATGATTCCGCATCAGGACTAAGTGACAATATCCTTGCTTTTGTCTTGTGAAATAATAAACATATTTTTGAAGTAGATCAGGAAATGAAATCCTCAAGGCATTTGGTTTAAAGAAAGCAAGCACAGCACTTCTCATTTTTCCTCTAGGTGATCCCCACCCCAGCTACAGAAAACTAAATAGAAAAATATGCAATTGCATACACATGGAGAAGCACTACAGATTTTTTTTCAATAAAGAAAAATCAGCCTTAAGCATCCTGGTGGCTGCAGCAACCAAGGATAGAACAAAGATAGAAATGCTTTGAATTCATCTGTGGAATCAGAAAAACTTACAAAGACGGAGGTGTGTTTTGATGTTATTGTTCTATGCTCAAGTTCACTGGAGTCACTGCCGACACAAGACTCTCCCCTTGGTGAACACCTGCCTTGTACTTTGGGTAAGAAGCACATTAAACCCTATTCGTTTAATTGCAAAAACAACACAAGGCCCAAAAAACACTCCCCCAAATTACTTTATAATTCTGAAGATTTGAAACATTTTCAAAAAGTGGTCTTAAAAACATGATGAAGCAAACTCTAGACTTAAAAGAATTTCAAAATAGAGTTTTCATCACTTAAGTAAGAGGCAGGAGTTTGTGTTAACGAATCTGGAGACTCCTCCCTTAAGAATTCTCAATGCTTGCACTTAACATTAACACAGTTGTGCAGACTGGTGAACAACATAAAACACTATCAAATCAAACAGAAATATTATATAACAACTCTCTAAAGTATAAAATGGCTACATTATGTGCACTGTGGCAAACAAAGCCCTTTGTTTTTCATTTGTTCTATAACCCAATTCAAGTCAAATTTATGTCCTCAGTGTATGTACAACTTCCACTCAAACATTTTTAATTGGCTCTATATGGATGTTAACACTTCCCTACCAGATTTCCTGCAGTGATCTGTATTAATCAAGATGAATACCAAGCACAGAGGGATGAGACACCAGCCCATAGTCACTGACAATGAAATTAGGAATTCTGTTAATTTTAGTTTCTCCTGTTTGCTTATATTTTGTTTAGGTCAACATTTTATAGTCTGTCTAAATGAGAAGGCTATGGTGTAAGGAAATTTATTAATAGGCAATGCCTTAATAACCTGTAAACTGTCATTTTCTCTGCTAAGGAGAAGCAATATTAGTTAGCCAGTTGTAGCTATTTCATTAAGAGGTTTGGAAATTAACTTAAAACTAATATTAATAGAAATGCCTGCAATGTTTTGACCAGCTTTCCTGGTGTTCATTATCATAATAAATTACTTGTAAAAAGACACAGGATCTCTAATAAGACCAGAAAGGGAGGGCGAGGAAGAATTTAAATAGTTTCAATTGTGTATAATGAAAGCACATATAAAAGTAATGTAAGAAAGACCTATTACGAAGCACAAAAGAAAAACAAAAGCCAGAGTTCAATGCTAGGAAGAGGAGCTTTCACAACCTTTTTAGTCAGCTCATCAGCAATTCACAACTAGCCTGGTCATTCTAGACCAGTATCAGATGAAGCATTCACTGCTGAACAAAATAATCAGTAAGACACCAACTTCTGACTTTCAAATACAGAAACATTAAAACCTCATCCCGAGGAAAGAGAAAAATTAAGGAAGAACAACGAATGACCTTGCTCTGGTAGAAGTCTTTGATGAAGAGATGGTTACACTTCAGGACTCAAGTAATTTCTTCTGAACTCATGACAAGCAGCTGAAAAGCTGGAGGGCAACCTTATTTTTGAAAATCTGATCCCATCTGGTTTGAGTCATTTCCAAAGGGTTATTTGCCTTTAAATTCACATGATTTCGTTTCTCCTCAATAACTCCAACGTAGAAAAGCCCCAAAACGTCTTCTTATTACAAAGTTATTATCTGCTGCAGACAACACACGATCCTAACAAAGTATCCTTCCCCTCCTGGCGGTACAATAACAGACCTGTTAGGGGTACAATAACACTGTAAAGGAGAAGGAAAAGCTGTTGCAGTTAAAGCAAAGAATAACCAAGTGCAGAAGAACATGGTGTCAGTCACTTGCCCACCCCAGCCCCACTCCCACAGGAAATACTCCCCATGCTGCACGAAACCACTGTTGATTATCACCTGTGACTTACCAAGGACAGAGCAGATACATATTTTGAAGTAACTCAGGGGTTCTGGAGAAAAACAAAGAAAACCTACCCAAATAGACTTTTTAAGCCTGAAATTGCAGGCCTCCAGAATCCACAGAAGAAAGTCCAAAGTCCGTCCAAAACCATAACTTCATTCTAGAAATTCTTTAACATCTACATTGAAAACTAACACTGTAAAGCAAACCATCACTCCTTGAGCCTCGCTTCCTACAGGTTTGAGGAAAATGTCCCTTTAGCTTCCCCTTCTTCTCTGTTCCAAATACCCAAACACACACCTCTCAACTTCGTGCCATGCTCAGTATTATTTTGGTGGGCAGTGGCAGGGGCTTGTTATTCCTGCTCAGCCTGGCCAGCCAGCACATGTGCCTATTAGCTAGATGAGTGCTGCCATGCACAGACAAGGGCTGCTTCACTTTCCACGGGCAAACACTGGCACTCAAGAGTAAACAGCATAACTGTACAAGCTTTCTGCAAGGTCAGTCCAAGCGGCAGCTGACTCCTGTGTACACACCTTTGTCTGACAGGGCCGAGGAAAGACTGCACCCTCACTTCACTGGCTGACAGGTCTCTGAATATGAATAACAAGGCTAGAAGTATTATTTTCTGCCTTTAAAAACACGAGAAAAAGGAAGCTCACACACTGGTAAGTTAGAGAACCAAGACAATAAACATGAACCAAAATTGCAAAAAGCATTATAAATACTATCTCTGCTTCAACAGGAATATTCAAGAAAGCTAAACTACATTTATGTGCAATGAAGTGGCAAAACTCCTGAGGAGAAAACTAGCTATGGAGTTTCACCAATGTCATGTCACAAGTGCCACTCCACTCACTCCTCTTGTGTAGAGAAGGACTTCAAGAGAACAAACCAGTGCCAGAAATTCCTATTCCAGTTCATGAATATACAAAGCAGCCCAGGACTGGACCTCCTCAGTGCCATTATAGAACAACAAGAAGAAAAAGTCAACAACAGCTGGCAAAAAAAAAGAGGAAAAACTGTGGGCTGACAAGTATCAGGAAGAGTTTAGTCCTGCATCCAAAAGCATGATTACTCTTTTGTCTGGATTTCATCTTTGTCCCTCTTTCTCTCCATACTTTCCAGGCTGTGTTTGCCATGAACACACCTGAGTCACAGACAGGGTTACAAGTGATCAAAGTCCTCACCTTGGCACACTGGCTTGGGAACACAGCCAAATAATATTGGGTGAACACCTTGGTCTCGGAGAGGCAGTTCTGCTACAATTATGAGAAGAGCACATTCACAGCTAACACCTTTACCTTGGTAAATTACTGATCGCTTCAGACATTTTTGCGTAAGTATCCAGACTAAAAGACAATGCTGGCTTTGTATAAGCTCCTTTCATTTATTTATTCATTTTAAGGATCTGTAAGCAATTAGCTCCACTTGTGTTTTACTGCTTGGGGGTTTTTTAATTAAAAAAAAGTCTTGGGTTTACTGCTATTTCAGAGCAATGTAATGCCTCAGAATTGAAGAACATTTTTTTTCTAGTTTTGTAGTGTAACTTGCTAAACAAGTCATCTTTAGCATACAGCCTACGGGTCTCAGAATTCCTTGAATTCCTCTTAAAAGTGCTTGGAAAAATAATTAAGAAACAACTGCCAGCAGTCCTAAATTTACAGCTCATGGACTTAACTTCTTCAGTGGGAAGTCTGTAGGGGGTCTACAAATTGAAAGAGATTAGGGAGTTCTGGGCTTTATATGGTCTTTATATATTTTTAAGACACCAATAACTGAACATCATACCACAAACAGAAAGCTTGATAAGGTACACGTACAATTCTCTCCAGGTTTCCTTACACGAGGATCTCAACAGTTTCATTGTGCCTTCTAAGGAATATTCTTAATATCCTTTCACCCCAAGCCCACCAAGATTAGGAAAATGACCAGGTGAACACAAATACAATGTTTAACCAAGTAAAGTCGTAAACTGAGTCAGAGATCATATTGTAAACAGAAAAGACCTTGAAAACACATGTTATTGCTCCAGAGGGACTGCAGACCTGTTGGGTGATACTTAAAAAAATCAAACAGAGGTTTTACTTTATGCAAACAATGCACATGAACCACTACACTACAGAAGTAGTCATATTAACTACTCCAGTTAAAAGAAAGACATTTGAAAGCACAAAGCTTCATCTGTGTCACACATAAAGAGGAACTATCACATTCAAGTTGGAAGCAACTATTCTGAGTTCCATTACACACTTACTAATTCTACCACCCAAGAGAAAAGGAAATTAGAGCCTCTACAACGGAGAAAGTATCAGTGAGGAGGGCCTTGATGATGTGGCTTGCTGGTGGAAAAACAGCTAATTTACTGAGACTGCGTATACATGGGCAGGGAAGAAGGAAAGGGAGATAATGTGTCACAACACAAATATTTTTAACCCATAGTATGTACTATCCAGTAGAATTATGCCTGTTTAACTCTGAGGCTCATCTCCCAAGGGTGCTCAGAGGACAGATTGGCTAAATGGAAAGTTTCAACAGTTTGCCAGGCTGAGAGACACCTTGATTAACAGCAAAAGATGGGATTTCTCCAGTTCCCACTGAATTCAAATACCACCCCATTGTAGAAAATATTCTACGTAACTTTATTATTAATAATATGAAAACTTCTCTACCCACACTCCATATAAAGATGACAACCAGTATTGACACAGTGCCTCCCAGACACCTTCCATTCCCAGCTGATAAAAAAGACTTTGCAAAAAGCAAGACATTCATCCACAGCTCAAGTAAAAAACCCTGGAGCAAGTTCCTTCTGCAACTTCACTCTTCACACAGCATGTAGCCTTCTTTTTAAAAAAAAAAAAGTTGTGTTTTTGGTTTTGGTTGTATTTTTTTTTTAAATAGCCCAAATAATCTGCTTCCTTCCCTCTCTTGCTAGTCCTTCAGAATGTCTACTTCTTTCTGCCTCTCTCGAAACAGCTTCTTGCTGTGCCCATCAGCAATAATTCTGTTAAGGTCTTTACAACAGCACAGTGAACAGGCACCTTCTGGGACTTGATGCCGAGGGGTTTTTAGTTTTTGATTTTCCACATTTTGTAGATTTTAGAAACATAGTAGTTTGTAGTGAGTTAATACTTAGTGAGAAGCTTACAGTATAAGGTTCCTCCCTATCTCTAACCCCTGCTCCGAGAACAGGCCGCTAAATTTGCCAGTTATTTAGTCTCTCTCTCAAGGTGCCAGATTAGAAGCTAACATAAACATACAGCAGAGTGACCTGAAGCCCTGGAAGATGTCCAAGAGACCTTTGTGTGCGGAAGAAGAGGAGGAAGAGGAAGACAAAGGGTCTCAGCCGACCCCAGACCAAATTCAGGGGGGTGGAACCTGGGAGGGGACAGGGGTGGGACTGGGACATGTGGACTGTGGTGATTGGATAGATTATATTATAAAAACTGTAGAATCAAAGCTTGCTTTAGCGCGCGGTGATGTATTCCTGGATGAGCAGGCTTGCTCATTAAAGTACCTGCCCTTTATCTTATCTCCTACAAAACTTGGCTCAGAGTCTTACTTTCGGACTCACAGAAACAATTTTCAACGGCAACAGACTGAATTGCACAGAAACTGAAGTCAGGCTTGTAAGTTAAACTGCAAAAGCTGACTAGAGGTGTTGATCCAGATATGTACACACAGAAAATGTGGTTTCAGTGTGAGAGTGCATGTAGTGATCATTAGAAGAACAAGAATATCCAGCAATTGTCAATGGCACTTAAAACCACTCAAATATGAGCTCAACTACATGCACTTTGTAGTTCAGATGCAGCTAAAGAAGGAAAGTTACAACTCACTTTTCTTCTACACCTCAAGCTTGCTCTGACCATACTCTTGCACATAAATGTAAAGCTTAGCTATGTGAGTGATGCACTGGTTTGATTAAGACAACGTAACTTTGAGGGAACGTGGGGATGTTGGCAGTTGATAAGATATTCATGACTTCCCTCCACTAAGGATTACTTTTGGGAAAAAAACCAATAGCAAGTTAGTTAAAATTAATCAACAAGAAAGCAGTTGTTACAATCCAGACTTGTGCATTATATCTGAGAGTTAAGGACCCCACTGCTATGAAGCATGTCATAACTCAGCATTGTTATTTCAGGTTTTTTGCATAATACAGCACAACGCCTGCATCAGCTGCATTCATGTTTTTAAGGTTGTAAGTATAACATAATTAAAGATATGTGATTGTTTCTTTTAAGGACTGTTAAAGATCTGAAAGAAGTAGGGGACTAAAGGATCAAGGAATCTTGGTTAGCATCTAAATAGTTGAAATGAAATGTCGCATGTGACCAAACTACCACATTTTTTTTCAATCCTTAAAAGATTCCTCCCAGCCAACTGAAGTAAATTGCAGGATTGGCCTTCACTTAAAAACCAACTTTCAGGTAGAAATATTCATAGCTAAATGAGTAGCAGTGTTTCTGCATTAACAGTTTATACACTTCTGCATTAATAGTTCATATACTTATGCCCATCAAGTTTATTTTTCTTCCCAAGCAGCAATACACTATACTAGAACAAGGATTTATATTCCGTGATGCAACTACTCTAAAAGCTTTCAGCACAACTACAAGAAAAACAACGCCATCCTTCAGCATAAGCATGTTCTGAGTTATACACAAAAAGATGTGGGAATACAAAGATGTTGCCAAGAAAAAAAAATCTGAGTCCCTATTTGTTATGTCTGTATCCATTTCACATTTGAAACCACCCCTCCACATAAGTGGCTGCACATGTCGGACACATTCTGCAACTGCTTTCTTGTGAATCAGAGGGACTTAGAAATCTTACTTCTCCCATAAAGAAAAAAGCCAAACACTGAGGTAATCAACGTGAAAGAAGATTACTCAGCACTTCTGTAAATCCTTATTATATCTGCCACTTTGCTTATTTACCTTACAGATACCTGAAGTTGAACTGTGTCTAAGTTATGGTGCAAGTAATTTTGGGTAAACACACACCTGTCATGAAGCCCCTGGAACAACTGCAGAACACTATAATAGCAACTGCAATGCAACTGGTGTAATACCCCTCTCTCTCCTTTATTTTAAATTGTTCATTACATTCTGGATTTGGTTTGCACTTCCTATTCAAATAAAGTACTAATAGTACATATCATCATCAAGGAATGGGAGTAAGGTGTTTAATTTATGATCAATTCTAGCTAGTTCAAAGAACAGCTTAATATACTGAAGGAAACATAAGCATTAAAAGAAGATTCACTGACAAAGTATATCATTACTGTCATTGCAACTACAGAGTGATGTCTCATGCCATCAAAAGAGGTAGGATATGTGGAGGGTGTAGATAAGGAATGCCAAGAAACAGAGTTAAACAAGGCTATGTATGGGATCACATCTGTATTCTGTCTGAAAACAGACAATTTCTTCTGAATTATTTCTAAATATTTGGGATGAACCTGCCTTAGTTAAGCCACATGTCCTAGAATCTGCTTTCCCTCAAAACATTTGCGCAGATGAGCTGATTAAAGAGCATCTTTCTGCACTGGGATATTGTAATGACAGAAGTCATACATGATATTGTTGTCAACAGTGAAGAGATGTCAGTAACACCACTCATTTCAGCAGCACCACATCAAGAATGCCTTTGCCTTAAACCAAACTATCATTCAAGCAACTTGATGTAACTATCTTAACTGTTTTTCCATCTTCCCTTCAGTTAGTAATGAGTTCCTAAGATGGACAGAAAAATTACCCTTGCTAATTATGCATAATGCTGTGCAATGCACATTACTCAATGTTAGGCAAAGCCTTTTTCAGCTGTGCAAACAAGAACTTCCTTTTAGACTCAAAGATGTTTTCAAAAGCCTTTCAATAGAGACTCTAGGAACACACCTCCTTTCTTAGATTTCTGCAGTTCAGTCTGGACAGGGACAATCCCATAGCTCAGATTCACTGGCAAAGGCAAAACTCTTTCAACTGCATATGTTGAATCACAAGAGACCAAGAAATTTCTTAGTTTTAAATATGCTTGTATGCTCTCAAGCATTTAATCAAGGTGTGAGATTTTGTCTTATGTTGCTACACACACTAAACAAACACCAAAAGACCACTCTTTAATAATGCTTCAATATAATTTCTTCAAGATTGTGAGCACCTTTCCAGTAATCAACAGGTGCCAAGCAATTGCTTTTAGCCCAAGATAAAGTCCAAGGTTTTTTAACAGTTATCGGCTCCATTTATTTCTCCCCCACTCAAAAATCTACTGGAAATGCAAGACTAATCCAACCTTGAATTCACATCTCAAGTTTATCTTCACATTCCTCAGGTAAATTTAGTCTTTGTGTAATTCCATATAACTTGAAAAAATGTTTCTCTACATTAGCTGTCATCAGTCCATTATAAAGTTACTGCTATAAAACATTCCTAAAAAACTTCCAGATTCCTATTAGGTTGGTACTGAAATAAGCCAGACATGCCTTAATACAGTAACAGCTCAACAGGTTAATAAATAACAGCAGCAGGCAGCAGAGGAATAATACAAATCAGGGAAGATGAAAGAAACAACCCGTAAGACTTATACTTAATCTGGCTTTACACTGATAACACACAAAAACATTTTTCTGACTACAAGCAACCTGGAGGTTTTTGCCAGAATGTCCGTAAGCTCCTTCCACAAGTACCAGTTCATCCAGGCCCACATGAAAATTGAGCCATGTGTTAAGTGTCACCCATACAGACACAAGTGTTGGGTACAGCTTGCCTTAAAGAAGTTCTGTGAGCTAAACTATGTTTGTAATTAGAATTCAGAGACCAGATACACTGGCATATCAATAGGGCTACATGGTGGAAGTAGTTTACTGTAAACATTTATATAAAAAACCACTAAAATGAGGGAAAGTGTACAGCATGAAACTCAAAAAGCTTAGTAACAGAAAAGAAAAAGCACAAAAGCCTACCAGGTAAATAAGAGCATCTGCTGGGAATCTTACTGGGAAGGGAAAGCACAGAGTTTAAGCTGAGGATATTGGCATCAGAGATGAAGGGACTTCACAGAGCAAAGATAAAAATATTTTTCACACATGGGGTACTCTTATCTTTAAGAAGGTAGAAATATTTTTTATACCAACTGGTCAATGCAAAAATATAGGCCACCATGAAAATATAGGTCAACTGAGGGAGGACTTGGAAAGGAACAAGCAAACAAGGAATAAAATGGAACAATCAGTCCAGGGCAGAGCCAGTGACACAAACTCCCAGGAGTTCTCGTTCTGCTCACAGATGCTGCATCTAACCCACTAACGAAGACCAAGATTACCTAAATCTACATCACACACACCAGACATTACTTACCTTTGGGTGCCTCCTCCAAAGGCTGATGATAAACCAGACAAAAGACTAATACCAGTCGTGAAACCTGCCTTCAGTCTTGCTCTTGCACATCCCAGTGACACTTAATGAAACTTGGCACCAATAAAGGAACACAAAAAGCAATCAGCCACTCACTTGTGTAAGTCCAAATCTATTCATGGACGGAAAGATAACAAGTTTCATATCTAAATCCCTTACAGACTCCTGTCCAAAGAAAATAGACTAGTCAGAGGATGATCCTCTTTGGTGAAGTTCAAGAATTAAAGGTAACATGAGAAGAAAAATTAAAAACCGGACTGAAAATCTGCTACCTTTTTTCCTTTAGTTATTCTGAATTAGTTCTAGGATTTGCCGTGATCCTTCTATTTACTCCTCCCATAAGAAATGCAAGTTAATCCATTAAAACCAAAACAAACATAACAAAACAGCTGACCCATACTCGTTAAAATTGTGGAAACACAGAGCACTTGACATTGTTGCAGTTCACTCCAGAACACAACCAGCACTGGAAGGAAAAGTAACTACTTCTTCAACGCCTAATCTTCAGTGAGCACAGGAATTTTCTAGCCACTGAACCAGCAGAACAAGCTCTAAGCAATACCTAATTTTAAAGAATTAATTAGCTAAATCAGTTAAAAAAAAGGGGGGGGAGAAAACAGAAACCTACAAAGCTTTTGCTGTTCATCATCATAGCTTTGCAACGAATCACAGAGTTCGCATCTGACAAGACTGGGCAGCTGAACTTTCTTTGGTCATCTCATAAAGCTCAGTCAGTCCCCTGGCTGCCAGAAGACATCTCCAGTCTCAGAGTTCATGACTAGAAGTTGTTGATTACTACAAAATACTGGTCAGCAGATGTGGGAGGACACTGAAGTTCCTTTCTTCCCTCTGCAGCTATTAAATTTTCACAGTGGCAGTAACCCAGCATTTGCCAGCCTAGCTGAATTCATGACAATTAAGCTTTTGATGCTAACCAGGAGTAGACCAGACTTTTGTCAGATTCAAACTGTCAGTCCTAGGCCTGACTGCAAAGGTACACATAATAGTCTCATCTTCCATCCCTGCCCTCACAGGAATACACTCGAAGCAAAGTTGAAAGATGACAAATGTGGTTGCACAGTGCATCACTTGCTCCTGTAGTCTCTAAAAGAAAACCCAGCACTCCACTGTTACTTTGGACTCTTTTATCACAACATTTTAGAGAGCTCCAGTTTTGCATCTCAGGGAACTTACTACCCAAACTGTAGAGTCTCACCCAAATACCTCATGGAGAGACACTGCCTCTACATTCCAAAGTCAAGGCCAATCAAAGTACCATAACCCATCATCTCCTACCAGTTGATTAGATGAGATTTTCTGCACACAGAGGTATCACTGACCACCTGCCACTTTATGACAATCAAGCCACACACAACCTAGAAATCCCTAACCTAGTCCATTAATTCTAGGTTGCGCAGGATTCCCACCAGAGCCTGCCAAAAGTTGCCTTCTTCAAGTCCAGCTCCTGGGAAACCTCAGCTTAACTTCACTCCAACCACCCCTCCACCTGACAACCTCAGAATCACAGACTATTCTGAGTTGGAAGGGACCCACAAGCATCATCGAGTCCAACTCTTAAGTCAACGGCCCACATAGGGGATTGAACCCATGACCTTGGCATTATTCCAACCAAGTTTTAACCAGCTGAGCTCATCTCAAACTCCTAATGGGCTCAGTGAGTGACACAAGGCACAGCTGCTCAGGCAGTGCGGCACAGAGAGCATCAGCCTCCCCAGACACACTGCAGAACTTCACCCTGCCTCTGGACAGCGGTCACCCGTGTCCTGGGTGCACAGCACACTGATGTAGGACAGATCCAGAGTAGGAGACCAGCTACTGCCACAGCAGAAGCCCTCCCACACCAGCCAGAACTCACCGCAGGGACATCCGCCCAATACTTTGGAGAACAGCAGTCCGCAGCATCCCCCTCCCGGAACTGCCCTCCCCATGGGCCCTCGGGACAGCAGGGGGGGAGGCGGCGGGCTCTCACCTGGAGGAGCACGGCCAGCAGGACGCACAGATACACCTGGTAGGGCCCCATCTGCCCCACCAGCGGGAACGCCTCCTCCACCTCCATCCCGCTCCGCGCCCGCCGCGCAGCTCCCACGGGCGGCCGCCGGGCAGCGCATCCCCGGGGCGGGGCGGGGCGCGGAGCAGCGGCCGGGCCCTCGCGGGGCCGGAGGAGGAGGAGAGGGAGAAGAAGGAGGAGGAAGACGAGGAGGAGGAAAGGGCGGGAGGCGAGATGCGGCGCTCATGCGCAGGCGCCGGGAAGAGCAGCCGGGATGCTGCCGCTCCCCTCCCTCCCTTCTTTCCTTCCCTCCCTCCTTTCTTACCTTCCCTCCCTCCCGCGCCCGCCGGGGAAGCGGAAGCGCGCGCGGCTTTGGCGCACGCGCACGGCCCGGGTGAAATAATTTGGGATGAGGGCACGTGAGGGGCTGCGTGAGGGAGTTGCGGGGGCTTGCGAGGGGTCTGGGGGCGGCAGCGCCGCGCTGTGAGCGGGTGCGGGGCCGGCGAGGTGCGGCAGGCGCGCAGGGCGAGGGGGATGCTGCGCCTCCCGAGGGGCGGCGCATCCGGCCCCAGGTGTTTGAAGGGACAGAGAGGTGGTACCCTGGAGCCTTCCTTGGTCAGACCAAGGCGGCACCCTGGCCCTGCGGCTGGACGGGAATGCCACGCTGGGTTGGCGCTGGCGAGGTGGATCTGAGTTTTATGGCATTCTCCGTGCAGCAGCTTCGGCTCTTATCATCCATCCAGTCTCATCCCAAGAGCACAGTGAAGTCACACTGGGTTTGCACCTGTATTGATGTTTAGGTTAGACCTTCGGAAGAAATTCTCCACAGGAAAGGTGGAATGGACAGCCAAGGAGATGGTGGAGTCACCATCCCTGGAGGTGTTTAAGGAAAGACTGGATGTGGCGCTCAGTGCCATGGTCTAGTTGACGTGGTGGTGTTTGGTCATAGGTTGGACTCGATCTCAGGGGTCTTTTCCAGCCAGTTCAGTGATTCTGAACAGTGTTAGCCCTGTGTCTGGGAGGCTGTACCCACATGGTGCATGCTGCTTGAGTTCTGTAAGTTCACACAGGACTCCTAAATGCCGACAACTGTTGAATAGTCTGTAATGATATATCATAGCATACCTGAAGGTAGTTGAAAAAAACCCAGCCAAATGTGGCATATGACTACTCTGTAGGTGCCACTAGATGTCATTTCTGGACCTACAGAAATCTTGCTGTTCTAGATTTAATGCCTGGTTAGGACATGCCTCTCTCCATTACATTAGTCTTCACAAAACTGTAGTTGTAATGTATTTTATGAAAAGTATTTAGGGAGCCTTTATTGCAAACATGATAGAAGTTCTCACTTAGAAGTGATGGGTCTGGTTTGTGAAGGAACACTACTGCATAGGGAAGGGAAATAAAAACATGTGAAATACCAAAATTCATGCAAAATGGCAATGAGCTTTTCATGGTCCATTTTCATTCTGCCTTTGCAGTAAAACTCCAAGAACGTGAAACAAATTAGATTGTTGAGACTTTTTTACCTGGTAGTACCAAGAAGTAGCAGCAATATCTTTATGCTTCTGGCTTTTATTGTATGAGCAACAGCTGGAGAGAAAGGAAGTTGTGTCATGAGATATGACCTTTAGGATCATGCCAGAAGCCAGGGAAATAATATGATTTCCTTGCTGTAAAAATCTTGGCACATTGACAAGCATCAAAGCAATTTACTCTTAATATGAAATTCACCTTTGCCCTAAGCACTTCTTTTCATATTTGAGGCTTAGTAGAGATTGATTAAAGGCAAAACAGCAAAGGATTTCTGAAATGTCAGGACCTTTCTGCTGTTCACCCAACCGCAGTTGTTTCATCTTATTGCTCAGCTAAGATGTAGAGATGTCCTGGTAGTTGGGACATTCTGTGTTCATCTCTCCTGCATCCTTTCGGCTCTCCAATCAGTTCAGCAATGCTCTATTGCACCCACAGCTTTATTCCAGCTTGCCCAAAACCAGGGAGAGCTGTTGCCTTTGCCATCAAGCCCCCAGACCCTCTTAACTCTTGAGCAAAAATGAAGAGAGCCAGGGAAGGTGATAGTACGTGACTCCCTATCAGAAAAGTATAGGTATGGCCAGACTTCGCAAACGCAGATTTGGGCAGGGCTCTCCCCACATGGATGTGCCCTTCCAGCCTGCATAGTGGATGTTTTAGGTGAGGCACAGCGTGCACAGAACTAGCCCCACCATTTCAGTCCTGAGGTCCATTTGCCACAGTCCATTTGGACAGTGACAGGGAAGTCCTCAAGACTGTCTCCAGCACGCGGTACTAACCGGGACTGACCCTGCTGAGCATGCAAGATCTGATGGGATCAGATGGCAGGGAGGGGCATTGAACTGCCAGGAGACGGTCCCACTGAGACTCCAACTCAGGTCCTTGGAATTCAGAGTCCAGAGTGCTGTCCTTTACACCACGGGACCGCCCTGTCAGAAGGGTACTCTCTTCTTAATTGCTGTGCTTCCTGCATTCCCCAGGCACTGCTCATCCTCTCCCTCTCACTGGTGACCTCCAGACCCCTGCCTGGGAGTTTTTCTTCCCAAGCTTCCCACTTCCTTACAGCCACCCAAGATACAGGCTCTGCCTGCTGCATGAGCAGCAATTAGAGCTGGCAGCTTTCTGCTGTATTTATCTGCATGTGGTGCTGCCTTTTAGGCGGTGCTCTTGCTCTGCTCCTGCCTTGGCTCTGCTGAGGTAACGCCTCTGCTGCAGCCTCCAGTCCTGACTGTACCAAAGTTTCCATGTTGGCTTTAGGCATGTTGACATTGTACAATGCCCTGCACCTGAGAACAGCTGTCAGGGAGCTCTCTCCTCTTGTGCTGCTGCCTTCCAAACAGTCCAGTGGAGAAGCGTGAAGATGATTAAGGGACTGGAGCATCTGTCATGTGAGGAAAGACTGAGAGGTGAGACTGTCTAGCCTAAACCAGAGAAGGCTCAGGGAAGAACTTCCCAGTGTGTGTAAATACATGATGGGAAGGAGTAAATAGGAGGAGCCCAGGCTCTTCTCAGTGCTGCCACCCAACAGGATAAGAGGCAATGGAGACAAATTTCAAAAAAAACCATGAAACTCAATCTGAATACAATAACTTTTATGTATTTATATATACATATTACAGTAAGGGTGGTCAAACACTGGAACAGGTTGCCTTAGGCAGGTTATGGAGTGTCCGTCTATGGAGATATTCAACAACCAACAGGACGTGGTCCTGAATACCCTGCTTGAGCAGGGGAGGTAGACCAGATATCTCCAGAAATAACTTCCAATCTCAACCATGTTATGATTCTGTAGTTTGCATGTCACAAACAATGACCAAGCCTCTTATAGACTCACTTCATTCAAAACTTTTCTGATTTTGGTCACACCACCAAAAATGCCTGATTTAATAGGGATATGGCTTTTCATTTTTTGCAGTGAAACCTGAATTGTTGGCAGAAAGGGTGATGTTTCAGGGTCAGCCAGAAGGAGGGACTTGGCAGGAGCATATCTGTGGGACACTGTCCAGAGATATGAAGCAAGGAAGCCATGCAGAGCATAGAGGGAGGAAAGGAAGAACTAAGAGAACTAAAATATCCATTAACCATCATTCTAAAGTCCAAACATGCAGGTCGTCTCATGTCACATTCTGCAAAGTCCATATAGTGAATTCAGTGGAAAAAGAGCTTTTCATCTTTTTGATTTTCACTGACAATGAAAGGTGTCTGCCCTGTGAGGGCAGTGGTTTTGCAAAGGATTGGATGCAATGTTTAGAGGTTTCAGCATTTTGTTGACATAACGATAGCACTGCACTGCTCTTGGCCAATGATCTGTCCTTGCTAAAGCCCTCAGATCTTCCCAGAGTATTGTCTGTGAAGTTCATTAATGTGAAATTTGCTTCCTCCTCCCCCTCATTAATAACCATGTCAAATAAGAATACTCTAAACAATCCTGTCTGTGGGGAATTTTAATGACAGATTCAGGCTTCTTACTCAGCCATAAATATGGTATCCTCTAGGTTTTTCCACATTGCTTTCAAACACTGCCCCCCCTCCCCCCCTTTAGTACTGCTTCATGGGTTTATTGCTCTTTAGAGGTTTACAGATCAAATTCAGCTGGACACTTGTGCTGGTTTAAAGGTAAACCGGCAGGAGAAACAAACCCAACACAAAAGAGATTATAAATCAGTTACAATTTAATAACAATATTACAATAAATGCAATGGCACACGGAGAAATTGGTTTTAACCCACAAAACCCAGAAGTGTAACCCAGTGTTGTAGTTTGGAATTCTTATGTAAATTCTCTCCCCTGCCACTAACTGCCCATGCCAGGAGTTAACAAAAAGAGTCGTTAACTGCTGATTTCTTGGGTGGGGGCAGGTTGTCTCTTTTGTTTTTGGGGACTACACACAGCTGGGGGGAAGGGGGGTTGGGAGGTGGGGGGAGTCAGTTGCCTCCTGGCGGGACAGCTGCTAGCCTGCCTGCCTTCCGGCCGGGACGGCTCCTCGCTGTTGGTTTTCTGCCTACCCGCCCGGACTCCTGCCCGGACTGTGTCTCACTCCTGGCTGCTAGGCTGCCTGCCTGCTAGCCTGCTTGTGGGGACGGCTCCTCGCTTCTGCCTGCCACTGGCCTGCCTGCTTCCCTGCCGGGGCTGCTCCTCGCTGTTAGTTTCTGCTTGCCTGCTGGACTGCGCCTCGCCGCTGGCTTCTGCTTGCCTGCCCGGACTGCGCCTCACTGCTGACTGCAGGCTGCCCCGGACTGTAACACTGATACTGCCATAAGTATAACCTTTTTGTTTGGTTGGTTGTTTGGTTGGTTGTTTTTCCCTTGTTGGGGAAGCGGTTTGCTCTGGTCTGTTTACATAAATATATATATATAGCAGTTAAGAACAGTTATCCTTCTTGTATTAAAGTTCCTTCTTCTAAATTCGATAAAGAGTGGCATGATTATTGTGGAGGAGGCCCCCTCCCCCGCTTGTGGGTAAACATTTTTGTTTTTTTCTCCTCAAACCAAGACACCCAGCACCCTGGAGCACAAACACAAAGGTGTTTGTAGTCCCTGTGCTGAACCCCACGTGGTTCCCCCAAGTCCAAAGCAAGAAACCTGTTGGTGCAGATGATGGTTGCAGTCTGGTGAGGAGTGGTGGTCACAGTCTGGTTGAAAGTGGTGGCCTCCTCCTGTTGAGGTTCTGGTCCTCCTCTGGATCCAACAAGTGGTTCCCCAAATCCCAAATCCCCCAGGATTATATGCCCTCATGTTCACGTGGGACTGCCCAGTACCACCCTCAGGGCAGGGAATTACACAATGGGTGATCTCACTCTGTGAGTCATGGGGTATTTGGCATCATTGATGGCCCATTAGCAGACATGATACCTCAGTCTGAGTGTGGAGGTGCTAACGACTTCCTGGAAGGGAGTTATCACAGCTTTATCTCACAGGTGTCTTTCACACCCAGCTTGTAGCCTGAGGGGTCAGGTGTGCCCTGGACAGGTGCTGCAAATGGTCCATTGTAAACAGTTCCTGGGAAATGAATAGAGGTTGTAGAATACATAGCTTTGGTCATACCCACAGTGATAAACTGGTCCCCTCTCCTGAACTAGAACAACACCCCAAAACTGAGACATGTACATGGCTTCTTTTTCAGATACATTAAACCCTTCTCTCTCTGTATGTAATGATGACCCAGAGCATTCAAAGCACTAGATATATGTAAATGCAAAAGGATAACCCTAAGCTACATTTCTGGTTCGTTGGCATTGTGTTTCTAGATTTGTTATATTCACTTGTAGTAAATTCTGGCAGTGGCTGTTAATTTTGCCATGGGAACACAACCAACAAGAGTTTGAAAAAAGGCCTTAAAAGGACTTCTGATGTTACCACCTTCTAGTTGGGGGTTTTCTTATCTGTTCAAAGGGTGGCCACACAAATTGTTGATTCTGCACTTAGCACAACTGAGATCTAAAGAAGATCTATTCCTAGTGGAGAAAGCTTCAGCTTGTCCCTGAGTACACATTGTGAGGAAGCTATGAAACTGTAGCCCAGGCTGCCGTGGATGACAGAAATGAGTGGGATCGTGTGAATGACTGACAAGTACATAATTCCTCTGAGGTTTATCTAATGCAAAGAGGAGACACCTCTCACTCTGGAAAGTCCCTGAGAGACAAATTGTTCAAAGCTGGTACTTGGAGGAAATACCCTCTCTTCTGATACTTCTGCCTAAGCATCAGCTTTTGGCCTCAGCAAGAGATGGGATTTAGGTAAAAAAGGACCTTTGCTGTCCTGTTGCACAACCACTTTTGTGATCTTGGACTTCATCAGGTTTCCATCCCATCCTGACCTCTATCCTCGTAACTCAGAGGTTACCAACATACCAGCTGAGCTGAATGCTGAATTGCAAGTGACTGAGCTCTGCCTGAGGCAGTGAGAATGGCACCAGTGGGAAGAGATGTGGTGGAAGCCTCTTCCATAAGAATATAAGAGGGCTATGGTTCATAAAAATGGTTGTTGTTAAACAAGCCTAGGGCTGGAAGAGGGTTCCTCCTTTAGGATGAAAATAAAACAGGTTCCTTGATCTCTTAACTTCATCTGATCCTCAGCAAGATGACAGGAGCAGTCAGAGAGTTGACAATACCTGCCAGAATGCTTGCCTTTGCTGGCCTCCTGTTATGGAAAATGAAGATTTTTCCAACCAGACTAATCAGCTGCACATTGCAGCTGGCTAACTCCACAATACTGTGCAAAGCTAGCATATGGCTCATTAGAATATGCCCTGACTAAGTGTTCAGCCAAACAATCCACCAAGGCATTTTTGCTTCTCTGATGTGCTGTTTGCACTTTTTGCAAACGAAGCAACAAACAATTCCTTTGGATGCACTTTTCAATTTTAGATGAGGCTTGGGGATGCTGAATTCCTGTCTGAACTGTGAATGATGTTAGAAGCTGATTCCCTGTCCCTTCCTAGATGGACAGTTGTCCATTGCAAAGCAGCTCCAGTTCAGGTTCCTGGTAAATCTGAGCTTGCTCACACATCACATATCTGTGGCAGTGCATAGTTGCTCAATCCTGCTCAGTTTCCCATCACATTAGATGGGCACCCCTTAACGTTACCCAATCCCTTAGACGTTTTCTATAGTGTCCACCATGTGGTGGGAACTCTGTTTTCACTACAAATACCTTCAGAGGTTTCTGGCTGAGCAAAGGAGTATATGACTAAAATTTAGACATTACATAAAGGAAAAAACAATGTAGTCCTGAGAGGCAGGATTGGCTACTGTGGTCTCCAAACAGTGACTGAGACAGAGATAGCAATGTTGAACATAAAGCTGAATGCTTGTAACTCTGAATGGTTCTCATGAACAGTTGTGTCACACTGCCTTTGAGAGAACTCACGTGTTCTTTGCAGGCTCTTTTCTTTCCAAGCAGTCATCATTTGGCTGGAGTAGTGCTCATAATCTTGACATTTATACCATTCATTCTCTGCCTTATCACTACCATGCAGAAGACTCATTTGCACCCTCTCTCTTGCTCTGGAGACTGATCCCACAGAAGTAAGCAGAAGCACTTACAGGTGGTTTGTCTGGCAGAGGCAACAGCACTCTGGATTTGGAGGCAGAGAGGGCACTTGGTGAGTGATCGCTTCCTCACAATTCCCTCAAAATGCAAATGCTCTTAATAAGGACAACCTCTTGGATTTCAGCAGCTATTTCTACTTCAGGTGTGCCATGTAGTGCAGTACTGGTATTCTGCTCAGTATATCCAGCCCTCCATTAAATTTTTAAATCACTGCTGCTGCAGGTTGTCACAGGAGCAACCTATCACTCAACAGAAACTCCAAACTGCAAAATAAGGCTTCTGTTCCTGTTCTGCCCTTGCAAAAGAAGTGTGGTAACTTAGGAAACCCCTCATAAATGAAGGTGTAAAGACAGCCAGACCCCAGACAGGTGCTGCTGAGTATCAGATAGAAGCTCATAGTCAAAATTAGCAGAAGTGTGGAGACCTAAGAGCACTGTGGCAACAACAAGGAAAGTCTCATGTGACCCTTCTTGTCTGGTAGATTGGCACAGACTGTGCTACATGGACTGCCAGGCTCTGACTGGCACTAGCTGAGGGCTATCCGAAGTATGATCTACTGAATTGTGTAGGCATACCTTAGGCTTCTGCATAAAAAAAAGAAAGCATCCACAGACTATGGAAGTCAGTATTTTTAGATCCAGACATGGAAGGGAGATGATACTCATATGAATAACCAATATGCTACAGAGCGGTTTTCTGTGGGCAGTAGGAGGGCATTTCTCCAGCAAACAGGTTTGCACCTAGAGGAAGTTTGCAGGACACAAAGGTCTTGTGGACTTTGTTTCTCAAAAGAACTGTAGGTCTCCAAGTGATCTTGGAATCCTGTAGAGCATCTACAAAAGATGTCTGCAAGAGAAGACCCTCACACAACAATACCAGAAAGGAACAGTGCACACAATCAGGGTTTCACAGCAAAGAACACTTTTGAAGCTTGGGCAGCTAGGCAGTGAAAAAAGAGAATTTCAGGCGCTTTCCATTACCCAAGAAAATAGGAGGTTTCAAGTCATCCTGATGTTCAGACATCCCAGCTGATATATGGGGAAAAGAAAGACACGGACCCCTTACCCAGCACAGCATCTTAGATAAACCGCTTGCTTTGCCCTGCATTTTCTGGACGCCTATTTTTTTTTTTTTTTTGCCCAGAACCCTCAGCAATCGGCACTTCTGGAAAAAGAGCAGGGTGGGAGGAAGGCTAGAAGGCAAAAGCGAGTCGAGGCAGGAGGTTCCCTCCCCGCCCCAGCGCTGACCCGACGCGGGTGAAACAAACGAGAGGGCGGAACCACTCCATCAGCAGGAAGAAGGGGCCGAGGAAGATGCCTAAATCACTTTTCAGGACGGCGAGGAAAAAGCCCCATAAATCAATGAACAGCTGGCTGTGGTTCGCTCCGCGCCGGGAACAAAGAGCGGCTGCGTCGCCGCTGGGGGCCGGCAGGGGGCGGCCGAGCGCCGCCGGGACGGGGCGCGGGGCAGCCGCGAGTCGATGCGCGCCGTGTTAATTGCTGCTAATTAGCGCCGCGCCCGCTGCAAACGGCGTGTCCAGAGCGGCGTTCGAGCTTCGGCCCCCTTGGCTTGTCTCCCGAAGCGTAGGGCATGACAGCAGCTTGCACATCTTGCTGCTTAAATGTGCCGTTTGAGTAAGGCGCGTCTGAAATCTGGGGGTGGATGGTGTAGCCTGGATTAATCTTTGTCAGAATATGAAGGCAGCCTCGTCGGGCGTTTTCTGGCGAAAGATATGCAAATCTGCCATTCAGACTTGTCAAGATCTAGTTCTTAATTGCCATTACTACCAGTCACTGTGCCCTGCCCATCACTGTATCGTGCTATACAGGCATGGAGCTATAATATACAATGAAAGCCAAAGAACATTTTTCTACCAGAGTTGGGAGCAGCAGCTGCTCTATAGACGATTCACTTGCTCGACACGGCAATGGTAAATACCAGTCTGATCAGCATATTTTCTCTTGGCCATGATGGTCACATTATCCAGACTGCTGGGGAGTATTAAATTGCCATAACAGGTGTAGAATACTTACAAATTTTTTTTAGGTTGGCAAAACCTGGAATAGGGGCAGAGAGAGAACGTGACCCTTCCCAAGTCTAAATCACATAGTTGAATTCGTGGAGATAAACACACATGGCATTTTTATACATTTTTAAGTTTCTGGACTACAGCACAGAAGCAAATTTGTTTTGAGTTAGCTTAGGCTAAATGGGAGAAATCCTTTCAGAAAACTGAAATGGTGGAATCCAAGTGTGCAACAAACTAAAAGACTCTAGAAAACCTGGATGATGCTGAAATCTCAGAGACTCATCCTTGTCCTCCAAAAGGAGAAGGCTTTCTCTGCATTAAAAATACATAATCTGAATCAATGAATTCTAAAGCAATTTAAAATACATTCAGCAAGAAGCAGCCACATTTCTGATCTTTCTGGATAAATATGATAAAGGAAAAGGAGATCTTAATTCCACTAATATTTTTATCCTGGAAAATTGTGGGTGATTCCCTGGACTAATGTCAGTCTGCTGCTCTCATTTCAGGACAGATTCTGTACTCTGTAGGTCTGTTGAAGATGTGGATGCATCTCCAAATCTTAATGTTGCTGTTCAGGGTGGATTTCAGTAAAAGTTCTTACACAGCTCCATGGGAATAAGTTTGCATGTCCTTCTCAATCCAGATTAAAAGGCTATGAATGCCTACACTTCTGTTCCCATAGCACCTTATGGCCACAGAGAAGGCCTATTCTACCCATGCTGGTCAGGGTGGGCTCTCTGACTTTGAAATTAACTCATTCTGGGACTTAACTAGTCCCATTAACCCTTACCAGTAGCATTAGTACGCACCTTATATAAAAGTAGTTGTAGTGGGTCTCAACAAAGGTCAGTATTGTCCCCACCACTGACCAGTTACAGATATCAAGCAAAGTCTATAGGGAAGATGGAAAGCATACCCCAAGATTTCCCAGGTCCCTTTCCCAGTCTTCTTGCAATGTGTGGCTGGTTCAGTCACAGCTGATTGCTTAGTAGGTCTGGACAGGTTGTCTTCCATTGCGCAGTGGTAGTCCTGCCCTCTCATTCCTCCACTGTGTCCCGTAGCAAGAATTTCCACTGCATAACTGCATGTTCTGTGAAAAGAGGACCTTCTATAAAAAGAGGACCACCTCCCATGTGCCAATGCCATGTTCTTCATTTGGTGAAATGGAGGAGGGTTTACATCTTCCATGTCACTTACAGTTCTATAAACTTTCACAGATTCGTAGAATCATAGAATGGTTCGCATTGGAAGGTCCAACCCCCACCATGGTCTACCACTAGACCAGGGTGCTCAGAGCTCTGTCTAGCCTGGTCTTGAACACATACAGGGATAGGGCATCAACATCTTCTCTGGGCAACCCGTTCCAGTGCCCCACTACCCTTGCAGTAAAGAATTTCTTCCTAATATCAAATCTAAATCTCTACTTTTTCAGTTTCAAGCCATTCTCCCTTGCCCTATCACTACATGCCCTTGCAAAAAGTCCCTTTCCAGCTCCCTTGTAGGCCCTCTTCATCAGGAACTAGAAGGTGCTGTAAGGTCTCCCTGAAGCCTTTTCTTCTCCAGGCCGGACAGCCCCAACTCTCTCAGACTGCCAGCCTTGTTAGATCTCCTGCTATTCTTTTGGGACAGTGCACAGAAGAAGAACTACCTGGGGAAAGCTCCTTAGATGGAACCACAGGGAGGAAGTGTGTAAACAATTATCAGATTTTCTGTGACCAGCTCCCAGACCACTTTGCTCAGTCCAGAGCTGGCTGTTTGGAGCAATCAGATTTAGGACTGTTGCTATAAATGAAATAAAAGCTGGAGGGCACTTCTGCTGCCAGAGGTGGCAGTGGTGCTGAATTCAAGCTACCTGTAGCACTCCTATCTCCAGACTTCTCAGCAAAGGTTGGAGGCAATACTCCTGCTTCATTTCTTCCTTCTGTGGGAGCTCTGGATAATGAGAACAGTCCATCCAACTAAGTTTGGTATCCTAGTCTAATTCCTTCTGATAGTAACAGGCAGGATTTTTCCTCCCAAAATCTAGACATCCACAAAGTGGCTGTCAGTTGGCTCCAGACTCTGCATTTCTTCCTGGGATTGCTCTACCAATCAACTCATAAACCTATCTGATCCACTCAAAGACCTGTGTGGAGGCAAGGGAAGAAGTTTAGTGAGCAGGAGGCAGTTCACACAAACAGCTCTGTTAGATTCTGGTGACAAACAATGTTAGTAGGAACTGACATCAACTCCAAACCCTGGTAGGGAGCAGCAATGGAGAACTTCCCTTCTGCTGTTCCCACTACTGGCATTCAGTGCCTGAGGCATCCTCTTGGAGGCTGGGTTCATTCTCCATCACTTAGCTCCTCATTGACTCAAACTGCCAAAGAGGGCATCTGGTAGAAAAGGGAGCTGGTGCTTTGTCTGAGGGAGAAATGCACTGTCTTTATTAGCAGCTGCATTTAGACTTCTAACTAATTTCATCTAGGCCACTGAACAGTTGGAGGATGACAGCAACTCCACTGAGTTTTGAGGGTACAAGTGCACCTAAAGGCTCCGGCTGTATTAACATGTTTGGCTACTGTGTGACAGATCTGCCATCGGGTATGAATTCAGGGATGGCATTCTAAGAGGAGATGGCATTTTTGATCGGTTCGTTGGTCATGACACCTGAGGCAGGAGTTTGCATAAGTCGCAGACCCTATTTCCAACGCCTTTAATGATTGCAGTCACTGAAGTGAGTTGTGTCGAGGGGACAGAGGCTCCATTAGGAGGGATAAAGGAAACACAAGTGTGAACAGCTGCGTTACTCTTCACTGGAGCTGAGATATCTATCCCAACCCCAGGGTGGACAAGTGAAAGGGCTCCAAGCTTCTCAGCAGAGATCAACTTCCTTACTGCTTTACAGTTTATTTTTAAAATCCTCATGTGTGGGTATTGGGAATTGAATCCCACCCAATATTACCATATTTTCTAGAGTGTAGAGTAGAATTCAGGAGAATTCAGAAGTCGGTCATAGGAGGTTTAGGGAGATGGAGGCCATGAGTGAAGCTGATTTTTGTAAGCTCTATGAGATGCACAGGTAATCAGCAATAGTGCTGAAAGATATTACAAGGTCTTTTTCCATATGCAGCTGTGAAGTGGACTGCTACTATCCCAGGTCTTGCTGCAAAGTGTGGTCTGGCAACCTTCCTGCAACCTTCCTGCAAACAATGGTAGAAAACTCCCAATAAAGGTAGGCACAGTAGGACAACAGAGATCTAGGAGGATAAAATAAGGTCCCTGCAGGGATTTGGATTTTAAATAATTTGTGCAATGCACAGGAAGCAAGATAGGTTTTAAACAGATTGTAGGGACAAGCTCATTGCTCAAAGAGAATCCTGAAGAAGTTGATGTTTCAGATGTGTGCCACATATTTGATATTGAGTGGAAAAAGAAACCCAGCTTCTTGGACTTGACTTTCTTTCCTTGCTGTGTGATGTATTTCTAAGGGCCCATTTGTGGAGCTGAAAGAGATGCATGGGACATGAATGGAACATGGTGCAATGAAGTTATCACATCCCATAGCATTTCCAATACTCTGAATCAAGGATCTCGGCATGGCACAGTGTGGACCTACCAGTTCATTCAAAACCAACTTGCAGCTCTTAGCCTTGATATCCACTTGCAAAACAGACTCAGCCATTCTGGTCTTGCTAAGAGGTACTTTTCTTCTTGTTACTTCACCGGACATTTTGCTTAGTCAAAAACTCCTCCTCAGTTCAGCCTTGTTCATTCAAGTTACAGTGCTGGGAGAGGGAAAGCTACCAATGTTTGCTTTCTGTACCAAGAACAATAATGTTGGAAGCACTAATGAAGAGTAGGAAGGGTGTTTTCGTAGAAAACATGTTGCCTACATTTCATCTGAGAATGCGAAAAAACTGTGGTTGCCAGCTCTAAACTTGACAGGTTGCTGCCAAAACAGAAGCATTGCCAATAAAAGCAAGTAAAGATTTGCTAAGAATACAGGCAGAGCTGGTTTTCTCTTCATGAGTGGAGAACAGTTGGGAAGCGATTAGTTCACAGTGCCACTTAACTTTATCCTATGTACCATATGGACTGCAACCCAAACTTCTCTATAGTTTAATTTACTAATAAAGAAATAAACAGAAATAAGTTAAGTGAGAAAAATTACATATATGTCTATGTAGACTGAAAAGGAAAAAGTGAAAATGGAGAGTCTTTTTTTTGGCAGAGATGCACTGCTAGACTTGCAAGCAAATAGGCAAGAGGTGAGAGACACAGATTTGCCCTTGGGGAAGAGAGAAGAACTAGCAAGCAGCCTGCATGGAGGATTTACCTTCTGGGAAAGGGAATGCAACATTTGAGGTAGAATTTAACAACCTCTTTTTCAAAACTTGCTCTGGCTTTAGTCATATGAACAAGGTCCTATGTTCTCCTCTGTCATGTTCTGGCCCATCATGAACACTAGGTAAGTTATATTCCTAGTATAAAAAAAGGACTACCCTCCATAATTCAGACAAGAGTCTATTTTTTCAGTTATTTGAAAGTCAATAAAGACTTTTCAGTTGTGTCAATTTAGCATTGTCATCAGAGGCAGGTCAGTCTTACGCAGGAACCACAACACTTGAAGAAGTCAGTTCCTAGGTTTTAGGTCTACAGTTTGAGTTTTTCCCTAAGCCTGGAAAATTTGGGGCCAGATCAGGATAATCTAAAATATCTTTATGCCATGTGTCAGAATGTATCTACTACCACTCCATCCATCCATCCATCCATCCATCCATCCATCCATCCATCCATCCATCTTTATTGTCTCTAAATGAAACTGTTTTAAATACACTTATTAATTGCTGATTTCTTTGGAGTTCCACTTGGGCTTGTGTATGTTCCATTTCCAATTATCTGTAAATAAAACAGCTACACAGACACCAAAGGAGGGAGAAGTCAGAAATGGAAGAGAAGAGAATAGACAAGAGGGATTTTTGGATTCAATTGCAAGAAGTTTCATGCTATACCAAATCCATATGAGATTTTGCCTTTTTTTTATATTGAAAAGTTTCTTGGATTGATTTGAATTTGCACTTTGAAGTTTATCCCATTTCACATCAACTGAACATCCCCACCCCATGGTCAGTACTTCCTAAAACATATGTATTTATCTACTGTCAGATTATCCAAGCAGCACCAGACAAGCTGTTTCACCTCTGTGCCTCCATCCCCTCCCCATACCCTCCAAGAGGAAGTAGTGCATTCTTTTTGCCTACATGCCAAGATTTTCCAGAACCTGCATATTTCCATATTTTGCCACTGATCCAAAAGCTGCTTAAGGTCAATGAAAAGATTTCAAGGGCTTTACCTTAGTTAATAAATATACTCTGAAGCCTTTTGACAAATAGCACTGTAGAATTGCACTGTTAGTACTGCTGCATCTTATACGGTCTTCAGGCAGTTCTTTGGCTGGCAGTAGTCCCACAGAATACAGACTAAGTGAAAGCCAAGTGTCAAGCTCCAGATTTCACCCGTTGTCTTCTAAATAAACTGAATTGTAATGCAAATTCTTGTGCTTTGTTAGGAATGAAGTGCAGCAAGGCACCAGAAGTGTTTATTCTCAGGGATATTTCTTGATAGACACTGCACCCTGATGGGGAGATACAGCTTTTTGTTACATCCTAGGTGATGCAAGCCCAAAGAGAGCTTCCATAGTGAGCAGAAGTATCCATATTTCCTAAGCAGGGAAGAAGGGGCTATGACAGTTTAAAGCCAAGCTCCTGTCACATAACAGGAAACCTGCCATTAGCCTCAGAAGTGCCCAAATTTATCTAATGAATCGGTAGCACAGGCAGGGAACTGACCCAAATGTCACATGAGCAAGAATAGCTCTGCAGATCGGCCCCCTGACTCTGCTCCTTCTTTTAGCATTGTCTAAACTCCTTGCATTCATTTAGCTGTGTTGATGAATGGTTGCCGGCCCTTGCCATTCATCAGTGCTGATGCTAGTGTGGAGGCGCTTCTGGCCTTTCGGTCCCATTTGGTTTAACACTGATCTGCTGAGGTCTCTGTTTAGTGCTTAAGACCCTGACAGCAATCTTTCTGTGGTGAAGATCCAGCACTAGTTAATACTGGAAAGCAATTCTGCCAGACAGAAATCCTGCAATATTTCCTCAGTGTCTCCCAGGCTGTAAGGGTTTACCTCTTAACAAGATCACTGAGATGAACAGATGCGTCCTGACCTGAAAATTCTCAGCATTTTGATCAGTGTATTAACACACAACACTTGAATTGTCAAAATCGTTTACACCTCCAAACACATTCCTTTTGCCAGGCAGTTGGAAGAAGTGTGTTGAATGTTTAAACAAAGGCACTGACCTGTATGTAAGACTCAGATAGCTCTTTGGATCATGCACCCTGTAATATTTCTTGTCAAAGCAAGACAGAAGTAGCAGTTCCCAAGTCTGAATTGCTACTCTGAAGTCAGACCATCCACAACAAATGTTTCATTCTGACCTGGAACAGGTGTCACAGAATCACACAGAATCACAGACTATTCTGAGTTGGAAGGGACCCACAAGGATCATCGAGTCCAACTCTTTGTGTCACATGCAGAGAATCCCCTGTAAGCTTATGGAAGTGCACTGTCTCAGGTGGGTAAGCAGGGAGAGTCAATCCTGCAGCAAGCTGTTTCCCAGGGTTGAGCAAGAGGGGAGGCATTTATGGTCAGATATAAGTCAGGAATCAGTAAGGTTTAGCACACTTTTCTATGATCTCTAATGACCAAGTTTATCTCCAAATCCTGTAAAAGTATGCTCCAGCATTCATCCCTGGATTTGGCTTTGAGGGGCAGAGGTTGAAGATTTCAGTTTCTGTAGCCTGGGATGTCTTTGAGAAGCAACTAATATCTTATTTCTGTCTGTCAAGTAATCTACCAAAGCCATTGGTTCATCTCAGAGAGGACCCAGGGGAAAAGGAAGAAATGAGTAACAATAAGTCATTATTAAACCTAGGCTGTTGGCTTCCTTCTGCCAGTGGATAGTTTAGATATCAGGAATCAAAGACACTGCTTCCAGCAGGAGGGATTTGCACATACATCTGTTTGGCACTAATAAAGTAGCTACTAGACAAAGTGGAGACTCCAGCCTTTGAAACCTCTCCATCTGTGGTTTGAGGCTCAGGGCTCACAGTTCCTTGTGCAGCATTTGCAGTGATTTTGAGAATCCAGCAAAGGACATCTTTTCTGATGTAGCAGTGTGTGTCAAAGTGAGAAAGAAATATTAGAGGAACTAGTAAGTCAGTGTACACATACATTTTAAGGCTATTTGTAAAAAGGTATCTCCATCCCTAAGGAGACTTCTTCTAGAAGATAGAAGATAGATGGAGCCTTTCTGGTTCTTACCGAGGGAGCATGTGACAGTGTGAAAGAGGATGACTATCTGCAGTCCTGTGAGATCTACAGCAAGAATGAGACTACATGGAAGGAAAGTAACTTGCAGAAATGGTGCAGGGGGAGTCTATTTCAAGTCTCAAAATTGTGTGCCCAAGCCTGCAAGGCAGTGTTCCTTCCTTGATGCAAACACCATTGGGTCAAGGGGCGCATGGACAGAGAAGTTAAAGCTAACCTTTTCACATCTCACTGGGATAAAAGGTTAAGGAGTGAATGAGATACACTTTTAGTGGGTAAACACCCCCCACACCCATGATATAGGGAAGCCTGCAATATATTTGGTGAGTACAGTGGCTCCAGGGAAATTAAAATTGAGAGAGCTGCTTTTGGGGAAGTGACAATGTATTGGTGCTTATACAAACATACAGTGCAAAAAAAAACATACGCAGAGGAAGAAACATACTTGAACAACAACAACAAAATTGTCATTGAGCCTCACTAAAGATCCCTGCAAGCCACCCTACATCTGAACTGAGAGAACTCCAGCTTACGCAGAGACCCAACCCAGGCTTAGGGAAAGAGTAGCAAGGGATGCTGAACCAAACCAAAGGCAGCACCAAAACAATGGCTGCTGCAGAAGAGCAAATGTATTTGCCAGAGGTAACAGTTTTCATGAAGTAGGAAAGCTGACTAATAAATCATAATCCAGGACACATCCCACAGAAACAATTCAAGAGACAAGGTGGATAATATACAAGTCATGAGCAGGTGTAGAAGATGCTGGAGATACAGCACCATTTCACCTCCCAGTGGGATATCCTCTGCAGAAGGAAAGCACAGCTGTGTAATGGAAGGTAAAGTACATGACACAGGCTTCCAGTGCAGGGGATTTCTGTAGTGTGGTAACAGAGCTAGGAAGATTCACACATACGAGGCACCTCTCTGAAGACTGCTACTCAGCTACCATTGTAGTAACTCTGCTCTCAGATCAATGACCAGTTTGATTTCTGCTGGACTGCTGACCCACCTGCCACACATTACTAGCAAAAATGATAAGCAGGAAAATGAGCTGGGAGAAATACATCTGTGTGCTGATGATATGCATTGGCCAGTGGAAGGAAAATGCAATTCATTTTTCCATACAAGAAACAGCAACCTATTATGTGCTTGAAACAGTTAAACACATCCTGATCTCAGATAGGATTCAAAGGAAGTCACAAACAAGCTTCAGAAAAGTCAAGAGCAAACCTTCAACAGAGGGAAGAATTTTGGTAGTGATGTGTGCAGTGTAGTAAAGCAAGGTTATCTGGGTGCCAACATCTCCCTGATGGTTATAGACACAATGAATTAGTTGTCTCTCTGAATCTACTGCAACAATATTCGTCCATTTCTCCTGATAACCACTGGAAAGATGACTGCTTTTTATTGCTATGGAGTTGACCAGACAGGACATGTCTGACAGCACCAACACAGTACCTGTCCAAAAGCAGCATGATAAGGGCTACTCTGTAAAGGCAGGCAGGCAGGGAGCGGAGGGTGACCTCAACACAGGCAGAGCAGCACCTTCACTAACATAGTCTCACAGTACCTGAGCAGGGCAGAGCAGTGACAGACTGTCCCAGACAGGCTGAAGTGGTATGTCTGGTCAGAGAGCTCAATCAGAAGCAGTAGGACATGATGTCAGAGCTAGGATTTGGAACAAAGCTGCTTACAACATAGGTCTGGAGTCCAGACTTGAAAACCAGCCAGTAAGGCAGGACAAGGCACCTGTGCCTGAGCGTACCTGGAGTCCTCGGGCCTATGGTCAGAGAGTGTGTTGGAGAAAGCCTAAAAGAGGCTGGGCAGGGCAGTTAAAGTTAATTGGTTCCCACAGATCTTAGTAGCACTCAGAAACACCCTTTTGAAGTAGCGTGTGTTTGAAACTTTCAGTTTGAAAACCTCAAGAAACTAGAGATGCTGTTGCTTAATTAATGGTACAGGATCATGGTGGAATGTCAGAACATCCTCACCATGTTTAAGAATGAAGAGGTTATTGTAAATCTTACCCAGCACTGTAGTAAAATATTTCAAGAAGGTGAAAGCCCTTCAAGACTACAATAAAGTTAGATTTGTGCAGTCTGTGAGACTAATGAAGTAGAGAGTTCTGCTGGCCTTGACTGTCAAGCAGCAAACGGTGAAGAACATCTATAGATTCTTTATCTTTACAACATGAATAGAAAAAGCCAGTGGCAAGCATAGCCCTGGTTGTATAGCAGAAATGAAGCATGCAGTCTGCTACAGACGTACCTGGAGTTCATGATCATACACAGAATTAAAATGATAATTTCCACAAATGACTGGACCCTTAGAAACTGAGATACACTAATGATGTGATGGAAATCAAGAACCTTATGAGACAATGCAAGTAGATTCTGCCTACACCACAGAGAACTGTACAAGCCTTTGAACTGGGTGAAACACATGGTGCTCAACAAGCAAATCTGGATATACACTTAAAATCAAATATACCTCATGTCATCAGCACACGCATGAGCAGAGTCTGCCTTCACTGTGGGCAGTGGGAGACACACAGTTTCCAACCTGAGGCTGCCACCATGAATCATATGTACCATCACAATGATACCACATGGACAGTGTTGAGCAGGTAAGACCTCTGTTTTGTCCTTATGGTGCCACACACCACAAGGGTCCCTAGTAGTCACAGGCAGTTCAGTGTTGGAACATCCTCATAGCAAGGTGATCAGAGAAATCACAGGCTGGTGATGTATATGCATGGAGCAGGGTAAAAAGAATGCACAACAGTTTTTGCTCTTTTCCCAAAAGGGAAAACACCATCAAAAGCAAAGCAAGAGAACCAGCTGACAGCACACCTAAAGAACCAAGAGCCATGTCCAGAAATGGGTGCAATTATAAGTAGCCTCTGCCATCAGCTTGTTGGCAAAGGAGAGCTGGGAAGAAAAATCTGTGGGAGCATTAAGAAGGATCAGCTAAATGGAAAACATCCACCTGGGAACAGCTACCGTACAAACAATGGGTAGGAGAGGGATTCAATGTCTGTCAAACTTGAAAGGCAGCAGTAAATGTTCTTTCTAGATGTGGCTGTGCATTAGTAAGTGCAGGGTATGGCAAGTCAGTAAACATTCAAAAAAATCAGGGCAACAAAAGAAGATAAAAAGCAGACAACATCAAGTTGCATGGGCCATGGAGGAGGAAGAGCAGTCTTGGAGGAATCTAGAATCTGCAGATGCAGTATGAAATCTGTCCAGCCACATGCAGACACAACTGCTGTAGCTGCAGTGCCTCTAAAACAGCTATTGCTGGTGAAGCAGAGGTTTAGCCTTCAAAACATTGCACTGTTCTTTGCTGTGGGTCCTATAAGCAGTACATGAAACCATATCTACAGCTGCACTCCAAGTTGAACACATCGACAGTAGCCCCAGGGAGATTTAAGGCTCTCCTCCTGCCTCAAACTGCATCAGCCCCAGGACAGGGCAGGTTTCTGGAAGACTCTCAAGTCCAAAACATACCAGGACCCCTGATTTCCAATTGTTTTGGTGTTTGGGCTGCTGAGGGTGAGCAAAGTGGTGTGGTAAGACACACTGGGACATGTGATGTGAAGCCCCTGTTTTCAATCCTTTCAAAACAAATAGCATGCAAAAAGGAGCAGGTTTTAACCAGCCTTGGTTTGCAGCCAACACGGGCACATGGTTAGCTTTAGCAAGACTGGACAGCATATGGCACAGCGACCTGGCTTGTTGTGAATAATGGAGTATAATAAAATCTGTCAAGCTGCTATTGGCAGCTAGGGTGAGGAAAACTCTCTGTGCACAGACAGTTTGGGAAAGCCTACTTGTCACTGCCATGCAAAATATTTTATGGCAGTAAATATACATTCATAAAGTGCCTCTCAGCCTTGGGCGTTTTAGCCTCAGTCTCTGTATTTCTACAGAAGTCCAGCACTACTGTGGGGATAGCAAAGCAGGGAATGCTAACAGCTGGGAGGAACAAAAAACAGGTGCATGAGAAGGGGAAAGAAAAGAAAAAAAGCCAAGAATCAGGTCCAGAAGCAAGAACAGCAGGAGGACTAGAAGGGGTAGCAGGAAGACAGAGGAGAATCATGGCCACCAGCAGGTGTGTTGGCTGAGAAACACAGGAGGGGGCTGCCTGATGGCCTGGATGGCAGAGGGGGTAATGGTGTGTCCTCAAGCCAGGCAAAGGGAGGAGAAGGCAGGATCCTGTTGGATAGGGCAGCACTCTCTGGTTCTGTGGTGGAGAAGAACTTTATGGATGATGGGAGGGATGCATTTAGTGTGCCAAAATTTGAAGGCAAGGAATCAACGGAGGAATTTCTTTGTGATCCATCCACCAGCTGGTCAGCAGGGAAATGTGGGATTGGGAAAATGCAGCTCTTATAAAAGTTCAGCCAGTACCTGTCCCCTGCAGCATCTCTGCAGAGCATGTGGGGCCATGAGGTGGGCTCGCAAGGGCAACTCCACCTGACATGCAGGGATGCCAAGTCCCAGTTCCACCCCCAGCTTGGGAAGGCTAAACAGAGCTCTGCTAGAGCAACACAGGTCAGAATTAATCTTGAATTTTCATGTCTTGAGTCATCAGCCTGAGCTTTGATTTAGGCTGCATCTCTGGAGAAAAGCAAGTACAGAAAGGCTTAAGGGCAGCTCAGCCTGGGCTTCTTTGTGCCCTGCAATGTTCTTCTGCCTCTGGCCTTGGATTTGTCAGGTTTCTGCAGCTGTCCTGCTCTCTGAGAGTATAAGGGAAGTAGGAGCACTGCTTAGTCATTATATCCTGCTATTTCAAGCATCAGTCTTGTTTGGGGTTTTTTTTAAGAAAACGCTGAAAGTACTTCTCTTATAGCCTTAAATGTCTTAAAATGTTGCTAGCACTGCTTGGGGTGGCTGGTTTGTAATATCTATGGCCTGCCTTAGCTGTGCTAAGTGCACTTACATGGGAGCAATAGCAACAATCTGGAATTCAGAAAGTCTACAAACAGGCAGCCCTGTTTTAATTAGTTGAGTATAGAGACTAATTAATATGCAAATGAGGAGCTTACCAATATTAATCATCTGTTTTACTAGGCTGCTTTACTAAAGAGTTTCTAACGAATTTGCACATGAAGTTTCCATGGCATTACAAATCAGCTAAACACTTACCTGAGAAATACTCTCTGCTTAATACAAGGGAAAGAGAGAAAGGGAGAGTGGGGCTTTGCTTTTTGGGAAGCAAAATAGCAATGACTGAAACCAATTTTGTCTTTGGCAACTGGCATGTAGGCTGACTGAGTCAACCATTTCCAAACCCTAATTGAAAGCATTTCAGCAAGCTGGACACCAAAAAGCACTTGGACCAGTAGCAGCCCACACATGTCCGTGTGTGCATATTTGCTTGTGAAGATTGACTAAAAACTTGCATGATTGCCTAAAAGAATGATTTACTAAAAATTTGCTGTCTAGCTTTGACATCTCTCAATAGCTGTCAACACTGTGGAACATAACCCCCCAGGTAAAGTCACACGGGGGTTTACCTTCTGTGTATCTCCCTATCTCTATTCCTATTCCCAATGCCTTAAAATGCAGTAATCAAAATCCTGCCCATGAGCTACAGCACTCTTTACTCTCCTAGCTTTACATTTTGCACCTCACTGAGGTGCTAGGTGAGTTTGGTGGAGCTTCTTGTCAAATTTGCTCTCTGATTTTCATATTATACTTCAATGCAATTAGATATGAGTTCCCCTCACTGCCCCAGGGAATACAGAAATCAAATAAAGAATTTTTATTTCTAACAAATTTCTCTACCTCCTGGTTTTCTTTTCATATCCCTTTACCTCCATTTTCACTCTATTAAAAGCAGAACCTAAATTCTTGGTGTGATGTGCCCCTTTAAATGACTGATTAAGTGAGAATGAGATTTGCAGATCTCTTCTTGAGGAACAGGTGAGACCAAAAATCCACAAGTAAGATACTTCCAAAAAATTAGACAGCCTTATAAATTAATCCAAAACCTCTGCTGATCTTCAGGGCCAGTGAATGGAACTTGGCGGGTGGTTTGGATTAAAGAGGTTCCTGAGGTTGCAGAGCTGCAAAATGGAAATACATCAGCAGCACCTGCCATCACTCCTGAGATAGGCTTCTCCTCCCCAGCTGACCACGTGGAAGATACACATTTCATTTATTCAGAAACAAGACCTGGGCTGAGGCTGCCCTTGCTCTCCATTCACCTGCACTGAAGTCGCAGTCATGGGTATGTTTCCTTGCTGAACTGGGGACACTGAGATGAGAAGAATAGCTGAATCTCATCCTGACTCCCAGCACCTCCTGAAAAATCCTGCTGCTGCTAACTCATCAGCAGTTTTCCCGTAGCTGTCTTTAACATGGAAAATTGCTTTAATTTTAGTTTTTACATTTAATACAGGAGCAATGCTCATTCTTCCTCCAGCACCAACTCTTTTCATCACTCCTTCCACAGTGCTCTTAGCTTCTGACCTGAGGAGCTCTTGAGGTAGTGCAGTAGTGCCAGGAGAGCACTCTGCAGATGGGGTGTCTCACTGCGGTGTTGGCAGGACCCTTTTGGGAACAAGACAGGGGCAAAGGAGGAAGGATGGGCTGTGGGTGCATTTCTGAGGGATTTTGGTATGCCTGGGGGTAAAGAAGGGAAGCAAAGGTGGGGAAGTGAGGAGTGGAAGATGTCATGTTAGTGTGGGAGGGTCTACAGACTTTAAATGTACCTCAGGAGTACAGTGTAATACCACTGGTGGGTTTGTAATACCAACTGCCCCACCATTATGAGTGCTTGAGCTCCAATATTCCTCATCATCCTAATGATCCAAATCTGGCTTTCATGGAAAGACCTGAGGTGTACTTTTGAAACAAGGACACTTCCCTGAGTGGTTCAGCTCTTTCAGAGTGGCTGGGGTATTAGGTGTTTCATAATCTCTCCCTCCATAGTCCATGGGACACAAAAGCCTTTGTTTTCTTCTCTTTCTTCTTTCAAAATGGCTTTCAGGTAAGGCTTCCCTTGTTTCTCATGTCCCAGCATTGCTTGGAGAAGGCCCTCTTCCTGAGGGCAAAGAATGTTGGAGGGATTTTGCCCCTCTGCCCTCTCAGCCTACCTTACACAGCCCTTCCCCCTTGGCTCATGCCTTCTGCCCTCTCCAGTCAGAAACCCCATCCTGGACCCCATCTCCATGCTCCCACGTATCTCCACATGCATGAAGGTCTGAGCTTCATTCTCTTTGGGTGTTTGTGGCACATCCCATTTCATCTCCCTGGATGTGCTCCCCGCTTCTCCCTGCCTCCTGCCTTCCAGAGCTAGAAACACCAGTCCTGGCACTCAGAAGTCCTGAGTCACAGCCTATGGATGGAGGAGGCCTGGGGACACGGGGCTGGCAACCTCCCTACATTAGTTCATGGTCCTCTTCTCCATGCATGATTTCTCTGCAGGCACCTCAACCTCATCCCCTTAGTCACCAAGGTGATAGAAATGTCTCCTTCTCCAGAACTGCTGAATGGCTTGGACTCATCTTTCCCAGATAAATCCATCTTTCAGTGGTCGTGAGGAACTGGCAGGTTGCAGTCTTCAGAATGAATATTTTAGAAAGTGTTAGTGACTGAAGATGAGTGAACAGCACAAAAATGTTTAGCTGGCTTTAGCTGTAGCTGTCACTAGCACAACACCCACATCAGTAGGTGCAAAGAAGGGGAGTGCAAGAGTCGGGGAGATGTGATAAGTACAGCCAAGCAGTCTAAAAAGTAAAGAGCTATAATTTTGCTGATGCAAGCAATTTAAAGTAGACTCAAAATTTAGGATCTGTAAAACGAGCTCTTTCCAAGTTTAAGTCTAATAGTAATATTCTCACAGGGGGAATAAGACCCTGTTGATTGAAAAGAATTTTGACAAGCACATGTTTTTTCTCAGTAGTAGCAATGCAAATAACAACAGTGTCCCAGAGTTTGGTAATGGAAGGGTGAAATTTCATAGAACTGACTAAAGAAAAAGCAAAAAGCATTTTTTTTTCTTTTTTTTTTCCATGGAAAGGTAAGCAGAACTGAATAAGATTAAAAAATCAGGCAGGATGTTTCAGACAATTTTATACAGGAATTTTCTGTTATGTCATTAGCCAAACTTAGGGGGTCATTTTGTTTTAGGGATATTTTTTAGGAAAGTATACAATTTTCAATATGGTGTCATTATTTTTACAACCTATTGAAAGTTTCAGGGGAAAATTAGGAGCAATTTTCCTGTTCTTTGAAGGAAGCACAAGGACAGGAAAAAAGATAGAAAGGAGCAATTTTGGATAAACAGAAGCAGTGGAGTGTCTCATCTCTGATACAGAATCGAATAAAAAGACCCACGGTCTGTCCAAGCCCTGATGCTCTATCTCTGTATAATCCCTTCAAAGTAGTGTAAACCTCAATGATTATTAATATATTTTTGGTTGTTTATATGAATCTTGAGGGAGAAAGGAAGCTTCTGCCATTTTAATTCCTTTGTTAATGTCTTTATGAATGCAATTAGCACTTCATTCACGCTTCTTTGTTTCTGGATCCCATTACAATAAGGCTTATGCCAACTTCTCTCTCCCAGGAGAGGTGAGGCATCACGCAGTACTCCACTCAGCTGTGTGGCTGAGCACTGACAAACTCAATTTACTGAAGGAGAGAGCACGAGATGACACCATGCAGTCACTGCTGCTGTGATGTGGACAAATGGCCTTTTGTTCCAAGCAAGACATCACCTGTCCTGTGGAAGTGCCTCTGTACATAGATAGCTAAGTAAAGGAAGAACAAGGTTGATGTACCTGACAGGAAAGTTATTGCAACTGATCTTAAAACTGAATATCTAAGTATTCAGTCCAGTTTTTATTGTTGTACCACGCCTGCTTACAAGTGCCCACTCAGTTGTTTTTAATTTCTAAAGATGATGCTAAAGTCATCCCTCTTATAGCCCCATCACTCTCTACAGTCCTAAACCAGTGAGGGATTTGGCCCCGTGGTAGTTTTAGTTTTTGTTTTCTAACTGCTCCAAATGGTTTTGGTGTGAGCTCGATGCCCCAAACTCCAGCTCCTGAGGCTGCACATCTGTACTCGTGGGATCATAGAATCACAGAATATCCTGAGTTGGAAGGGTCCCACAAGGATGATCGAGTCTAACTTCTGGAAGTTGAACCTTTACATTACCAGGGAGCTGGGCTCACCAGAGGCTGATCCTGTCCTCGTGGTCCCTCAGTGTAAGTTAAGAAGCCCAGTGAGATGAGTGGGCTTGTGGTGGTGTAAAGCTGAAGTCAGAAGGAACTGAAGCCTGTCAGTCTGCAAGGACGGCTCTCCAGCGCTACGCCGGCTTGAACGCTGCAGTGAGGAGTCGAGGTGTTTCTAAATATCCCATCAAGTACCAATTCACACCTAAAAGCTTTTGGAAATGCAGTTCAGGACTTCTCCAAGGTGAGGAGCTAAGCAGCAGGAGTGTACTAACTGTGCACAGCCAGAAAAATCCAGAGAGATTTGATTCTGTTGGAGCTCAGCGATGTTTGCAGCTGCAGAAGATGAGTTTGCCACCTCTGTTAGGACAGAAGGTGAAGGTGGATGCAGTTTACCCAGAGGATCAATTCTTGAAAATTACTACAGATATTCCATGAGAGGTGAAGACTTCTCTCCTCAGGCAGTGGAATGAAGGTGATGAAGTCATAAGCTTTTTCTCCAGCTGAAAATTTCTGGTGAGGCAGATGGGGGAAAGCTCGTGTACAGAGCTGTAGAACCCTTCTCCCTCTTTTTATGTTTATCTCAGGCACTCTCTGCCTTTCTCAGTGTGTACTGGCATACAAAGCACATCAGGAGACACTGAAGTCCAGACACCCCCTATGGGCTCCAGATCCCCATTTACACTGTCCCCATATCCCCAGGGAACCCACTGCCAGGTAAAGGGGATTGTTGTTTCCATCACAAGATAGAAGGGAGGGGGAAACTGTGGGCTAAAAGCCCAAGGAAGAGAGACAGGAATTCTTTATCGCTTATTAAATGTGCAATTCAAAACCTGGTGAATAGGGAGATGAAAAGCTCCTGCTGAGAAATGGAGAGAGAAATTGCATTTTGGCCTTAGGGAAACCTGTGCCTATAATATTAAAGATGTGCAAATAAATAAATAAAAGCAATAGCTAGATTTACATGTCTAATATCCTTGCATGCCGTGATCAATGTAGATATTTTACTTTTTTATGAGGTTCTCCAAAAATCTATGGCACTTTCCTTTATTAATTGTTATCCCCATTGCAAAGGTCTTTTGCATGTCTCCAGCAACTAGGTCTGAGCTGTCAACTCCATTAAATTCTATTATAATGTGGCATGATTGAATACTCCAGTGGGATTGGCCAGCCAGTGTGTATTAATATATTATGGAGCATGCAGAGGCAGGCACCAGCACCTTGCTGCATTCACAAAGATGCTGTTGTGTTTACATTTTTCTCCCTCTCCATGTGCACGTCTGATGTTTCAGTGGAAACTGGCTTTACCATAAATTATCCCTTGCAAAAAGAACAATGTAAACTGCGAGGGAGCTTTCCCTGGGACATGGAAGCCAGCGGTCTTCCCTCAAGTGAGCAGATTCTCATTCTCTGCCTGGGATGTATTTGAGCGACTTTAATTAGTTTGTGTTTGTACAGTATGAAAATCCAGGAGGCCCATGGTATTTAACATTAGGGAATATTGAAGAGCAGAGGATTTCCCACCCTGCTGGTTAAAAGCAGGGATGTTACACTGCTGGGAGGGAGAGAATCAGAATACAAACAGTCATGATCATGTTTTTTTTTTTTATTTTAATGTAGGATACACTGAAACATCACCCCTGGCTGCCTAAAAATGAGGAAATATCTCTAATCAAGACAGTTTTTACTGAGGTGGAGTTCTGTGACATATATTTCAAAGATGGGAGAGAGGACTTTTGTGGCCCAAACACCACATCCTTCCACACAAAAAGTTCTGATTGCAGTCCCAGTGGGAGGATGAAGTACCTGATATGTCTACAAAGCCTGTCTTCAGAATCCCTTGCTTCTCTCAGAGCCCAAACATCCAGTCAGTGCAGAGCTCTGAAACAGCCTCCTGCAAGCTGCTTCCCTATCCAAAGGTGAGGAGAGTTCCTGACATGGTCCCCTGCCTCTTCCTGCCCCATCACACTTAATAATCTCTCATCCACTGTCACCCTTCCTTGCAAGTGTGGGTGTTGCTGAATCTTTGCACCTCTTGGATATTTGCACCAATTCAGACTGATGTTTTGCTCCTAAAGTCATGTTGGGGCTCATCAGCATGCATGTCTAGTGGTCTTTTAAACCTCTATAGTACATAAAAGAGTTTGGCGGATCATACATAGGTGTAGTTGAAGATCTGAGACTTTTGAGGGTGGTGCGTGTAGGCTGGATAGGATGCCACCTGCAATGACACCCTTCAGACAGTTTAATATCACCTCTCAATGCATATCTGTAGCCTGAACTGAACAACCCAACTTGGGCACCTTCTGCTCCTACTAGGAAGGCAAAAACACAAAGCAAGACCACAGGTTCCAACTAAAAGTCAGTTAAATTCAGAACTGGGAAAAAGATATGTAAAGATGTATCCAGCTTTCAAACTATGTGCAGCTCCATGAGATCTTTGCTCATCCAGGACCTGATCTGATGCATTTCATAGTTAGCAGCAGTAAGTCAGCACCTCTCGGTCTCTGGAGAGCTCTGCTGGGTCGCCAGCCTCTCAGCCCATCACAGCCATATGCATCGGTGCTATTAGCTCCCTTTGCCTGTGTTTACATTTGCCATTTCCAAAGTCCCCTGTGCTTGGAAACCATGAGCAGGAACACAACCAGGACAGCACCAGCCCCAGCACTACAATGGATGAGCTTTGATGAGCACTAGTGCTGTGGCTGCAGCCAGACGACAGAAGACAAAACCTGAATGCCTTTTGGAGGCCATGCTGAGGTCAAATCAATGACAAATTCATGTCTGACCAGTCAGAATATGATTGGCAGGGAGCCAGGAAAGGTGTAACTGAGTGGTGCACTGTAGGCAGACTTTGTGAAATTCTTGAGTTACTGTGGGGTGTCTGCCACAATGATATTGTGTGAAATGCAGCAGCAGCATCCTCCTCCTCCCCTGATTCATGTAGGTTCAGATTCTGCACTGTGCTGTTTTAATTCCTATGCTCCTGACACACTAATTGCCATGGTCAGAGATGTTGCCATGCCCAACTAAATCTGCTTTTAAAGACAAGAAACTCATCTAATTCCATAATTCATCCTTAGCATCACACTCCACTTGCTTCTGAACAGGAATCATAGACAGATTGATTGATCTGTCACAATGAGGGCTAAAGATGGTCTAGTGTTAGGGGCTGAGGCCGGGGAGAAAAAGATACTGCTCATACTAATAGATTGCAATTCTTTTCCCGAAGGATACCTTTGCCTGTAGTCAGTTCAAGAGACTAACCATCCAATTTAGAAGAATAAAAATAATCATTACAGTTACAACACTGATCAGAGGGGAATAAAAAAAATCAAACCCTTCAGAGAAGCCAAGGGGGAAAGGGGAGCTTCTCCCAAAGATGAGGTTCACTTTTGTGCCTGTGCCATGCAGAAAGGAAAACAAGTCTGCTTTGTTCCCCCTCAAGCCAAGTCAAGGGGTGACAATGTAAAGCAGAAGCACAGGCTATGTTTTCCTAAATATGGGGAAGATGTAAATGCATAAAATGTGATGAAAGAGGTTTGATTTTTGTTTTCTTTCCTTTTTTTTTTTTTTTATTATTTCACTCAGGAATGGTCTGACAGCCCCAGGCTGGAGCATGTTTCTCTCCCAACTACTCTGTCACCCGGGTAACCATGGAGACCATGACGATCGATTAGATGCCATCTGATCTCAACCTCATAAAAAAAGCCCCCACGTGCACCCGTGTGCGCACATATGCGCACGCACTCACAAAAAAACCAGCCCAGGCAGCAGATGGCAACCAGGCCACTAGACCTGTCTCCAGAGAGAGAGAGCCAGCGAGAGGGACTGAGAGACACAGGCAGAAGGAGACCATGAGGGAATAGGGTAAAAAAAAAAAAAACAAAGACAGAAAAGGTGGGGAGGAGGGAAACAAAGAAGCAAAGAGATCAGGAGAGAGAAAGGAAGGAGGGAGAGGTGAGAAGCGGATCTGCAACTGCTGTGATTTCTGGAGGACCTTCTTGGGTAGAGCAGTGACCATTTACACTGCCTGCAAGTCTGTCTTGCTCTGAGGGTGGAGAGTGAGGCTGAGAGGGATTAGGGAAGAGGAGAAAAGTATAAGACTACCAGGTCAAATCCAAGGGAAAGAGGTAAATGTGCCTTTGTGCACTTGTGCCCCTGCAACATCTAACCCCTCTGCATATGGTCAGGCCAAACAAGATGTCTCTCTAAGGATGTGAGAAGAGGTCCAAACAGAGATCAGAGCTCCTCACCCATTTCAGGCCAGAGTGGGTACAATCTGAGAACTGCAGCACTAGGTCTGTGCCACCAAGATGACTGGAGCTACACTCTGGAGATCCTATGAGCATGTGAGCCAGAAGAGCTGCCTCACCTGCACCTCACTTCTGAGGACCTGTGTATTGTCTGACCAAACACATTCTCACTAGTCTGGAGGTGTCTAGCAGAAGTGAAACTGCCTGCAATCCTTCATGGCAGGAACTCCTATGTCTGTACAACACCTAGAGCAACTGAATATCTCCATCTGCTAAAGGCCCCTGTGGAAATGCCAAATAACTGAATAAATCATAAAGAGATCTTGGAACTGTAGGACAAGTGAGTGGACTAAGATCCCAACAGTGTCTCAGAAAAAAAATTGGTGTTTGGACCATCACTCTGTTGGGAGATACCAAAATGAGACAGGTCAGTGCCTCTCTGAAATCTCACAGTAAGGGTCCTGGGTGTCCATTTTTTCTCCTGCTGTCAGTTAGAGAAAAAGAGGAAATTCTTTTTCAATATGAACTGATATGAAAATGAATAGGCCCAGCATGGAGAAGCAAGGGTGCAAGGCGCAGAATCAGCTGAAGGAAATGTCAGACCTATGTATGTGACTCGCATGAGCCTCTTCTGTGATCAGTACTGAGCATCTCCATCTACAGTTATCAGCCCGAGCTCCCCTTAATGAGAAGCAACAGGCCCTTCTGGTGGGTGCTTCACCTCAACCTACTACAAACGTCTGAAACAGGCAAGATGAGTCACATCATCATTATGTCTCCTTTTTTCAAGTGAGTGTAAAGGAAGTCAGGAGGAACTATCTCAGATGAAGTGGGGACATAAAAAGTTGACTGAGACGAATCCCACTCCAGTTGGTGGCACCAAGACTCCTGCTAAATTACTCATCTTTATTCCTACTATCATTCTTTTTTACAGACACATGTGCAATCACATCTCAGCAAACAGGAGTTGGGTGCTAAAGTTCCCTTCCCAGAATGCTGTCAAGAATGGCAAGCATCATGTGGGTGATGGCTTTACTGTGAGGTCATTGTCAGGTGAGGAAAATGGCTCTTGTTCAAAACATGTTGACTCAAGTGAGTTTGAAACCACTCTCAGGAACAGTGGACACCTTGAAAATTCAGTAACTGCCAGCATCTGCTCACTAAAGTTAACCACATCTAGTTTAAATAGGGAAATGAGGATCATCCTTTCCTGAACATGGTACCTGTCTGATGCTGGGGAAGGTGGGAGAGGGCAGAGGACTGATGGTTGTCTGAAGTGGGGCTTCTTTGAAACGAGCTCTCACAAAGATTGCCTCTACTTTAAGGAGTGGTTGTAGAGGGTCAGATTCATGTTCCACAGAGGTTAATCATATGTATTTTCTCCCTTTCCTGGGGTTTTTTGAATTGCTCATAACAGGATATTGACCACAGTGATATCTAAGGTTGCTTCATGGATTGACGCTTACTCTAGATGACAGAGAAATGCAAACTTGAGCAAAGAACACTAACCATGTGCATTAGCAAATTCAGAGAATAGTTCTCCAGATCCTCAGGATGGCCTACAGCCCAATTTCTTATTTACGGAATTGTTAGATTTCCTGATTTCTTCTCCAAGTTCCTTTAAAAGAAAGCTTCATTTACCTATCCTCAAGTAAGCATAGAAAGGGAGCAAATTAGAAGGCCAAGAAGATCCTAGAGATGGTGAACTGCGCCTTCTAAAGTTTTTTCTTCTAGATGCCCTCAAGGAAGATGAAGGCACGAAGCCACCTTCTATTGTCAGCTAGCCCTCTAAAAAGTCACATGGAATATTTCTGCAACCATAAAGTTACTCTTCATTTGCAACGAAGAAACTGAAAAAGGCAACATAACAAGTTATCTCATGGCAGTCCAATCAAGTCTAATGTAATCCCCCTGACCGCACTAGTTATTCCTCTGAACCTTAGTCCTTCATCATGAAAAGTGTCTGGCACTTCTCTGAGTGTGACACTGGATTAGTGTTGCTAAGGTAGCTGAGAAACAAAATTTCTCTAAGAAGGCTAAGTCTGTCATGTGTGTGATTGTTGAAATCAATGGGAAACAGATCAGACACACAGAAAGAGCTGAGTTCCAGGACTTTTAGAGCAGTGTCATGTCTAAAGACAAGTATTGTTTCAGTTATTTTTTTCTTACTAGATTAAAAGCAGAAAGAGCCAAGGAATGTTCTATGACCTGTATTACACAAGGTGAAACTCCTCTGCTCCAAACATCAGTGTCTCAGTCCATTTCTCAGTCTTTCTGTTCTCTTGCAAGAGTTTGATTAGTGTTTGGTGTTTAAATAACTTTGACCAGTTCTTGTGACATTCTTTTCTGGGATAACAGGACAAAAACCTATGACAGAATTGATAGTTCTGGTTCTGTTTCAAGTCCACCAAGGGCTCATACCAAACTTCCCAGTTCTCCACCACCTTGTCCATGTTGTAGCCTAAGAGAAGTACCACAGCTCTACTGACATTGATCACACAGTAAGAGATGCTTAAGGGCACCTCACCAGCAGTAAGGATAGATGTAAATCCTAGTGCAAAGCTAGTTTCGTCCAAGTTGCGTTGAGTTGGGTATAGTTTGGCAGAGTGGGAGCATGTTCAAATATTTGCTGCTTACTAATGCATCTATCTCCCAGCAGAACAGGATATTCATTATCCTCAGAGCTGGAGGGCAACATTACTACTGCAGTGTTTTGTCACTGGACTACCACATTAAGAGGTGACAGCATCGGATATGGTATTTTTAAGCAAATTATCCTAAATCTTACCTGATTAGTGAAAAAATATGAATACAGGCTCAGTTCCCCCTTGAGGAGCAGGAACTGGACAATGGGCTGAATTTGGCCTGTTGTGTTGACAGAGTTTTGCTTGACAGGAAAGCTGTGTTTCTTCTTCCTGCCTGCCAAAAAGATGACTGAGACACCCAGCTTGGAGCAAATAACCAGAGCATTATATAGGGAATTTTCTGAAATACACAATAATGGAAATCAATATCCCATAATGATGTAACACAGAAGTACAAGAAAACTGGCATGTTTGGTGTCTGAGAAAAATTCTGAGCAGTTGATTTCTTTGGGCTTAATTGCTGTGTATTACATGATCATATCCTTAGAAACAGAGCACAGAACATTTTGTTTTGGGTGGCCATAGTTAAGTTCCCAAAAATCAAAGAGACACTGAAACAAATATGGCCTCATCTTCAGAGCTCCCATACTTCCATAAATTCTCTAACCTTAGCTGCTGTGGAAGACAAATGACAATTTTATTGGTAGGATCTGAGAGATTTATTTTACTCACTCAGGTATAAGAATATAAGCCACTGTGCTTGCATAGGTAATTAACAGTGCTTCTGAGAATTCTTCTTGAAATTACACCCATGGTGGCCCCTCATCAAACAGAGCTCATTCCGTTCTTGCTCTGTAGATAATGGTTCTTTTGCTATTGGCTAAACTGGGAGAGGTAGCAGATCTGTCACACAAGGAAGTACTTCCCTACAGCCTGCTCTCATTTCCAAGAGTCCTATCAGCCAGTCTGTTGTAATCCATAAGGCTTCTCTTTCCTTCAGTGGAGGTAACATACCTTCCCCAATTCTTTTCCTTTTTTGTTTTCACCAAACTCAATGTTTTTACATAACTCTCACTCCTCATCTTGCATTTTCCACCTGCACACATGGCCCAGCTATCCCAAAAGATTGTGGCCCATTCCAGCCTCCTCTATGCCAAGAGCCACTCCTCCTCCAAATGATTTCTAAGAGCTTTTTCTAAGTCCTATCTAACCAATGAGGCAAGAAAAATATTATTACTTCATCCTCAAGCTCTCAGAATCCAAGGCATCGCCTTACCTAGCAGGATAAGGACAGACTCAATTTAAAGATCTCCAAAATGGCCTTTTTGCCTAGTGAACTAATTGTAAATACCTAATTTACACAGAGACCAGAACAAACTACGTGGAGAAACTGAAGAACAATAGAAATAACCCTAAATTTGGGCAAGAGGATTTTATTTTGAGAAAAGAGTAGGCATGGGAAGAGTAGCTAGCATGGCTAGGCAGCTACCAAGGGAGAACATAGACTGCAATTATTCACAACAGGAAGGAAAATATTGTTGGGCTGCTGTAAGGAGCAAACCAAGAAAGTGTACACAGTATAGCAGAAAGAAAATCTGATCTGGACCATTAAAAATAGAGGTTGCCAGCGAGCCTGTGGCCAGTCACACAGGCCTGCATCACAATGTGTGAAAGAGCAGTGAACACAGTCTGATGCCAGTGGAGGACACTGGTAGCCCACGTAGAATGATGGCACAGTGTTACTTATAAGAGTTGTAAGAATCCATTCGTTTTCTGGGAAAACCACTCCTGCTACTGCTCCCTGAAATAAAATAGTCACCTAAAATTGAACAGAACTGTACTGAAGTGCTTCTGACTGAGTGATGCCATAGCCCTTTATTTGGTTGATGTAGCTCAAATACTGACAAATCAGAGAAACTTTTGAACACCTATGTCCTCTGCACGCCTGACATGGAGTGAGGTGCTGGAGGAGATCTCATGAAGCACCTTTTTGCAATTCTGGGGTTTGAGCACATGAGAGCCAATGGTAGATAGAAAAGCCTCCCATGGGACATGGAAGTCCTGCTGGCTAGGGTATTTAAAACCTGGCAAAACACTAATCAAGATACTTTATAAGCATATGCAGGGAGAAAAAAGGAGCAGATGTGCCGTCATAAATATTTTCCATCTCTAGTTTCCATGAACCCCTTTTTTATTTTGTATTATACATAATATACATGCCATATACATAAGGAACTCAGCAGAAAGGTGACTCAACCAATATTTGTAAAATGTTACTTATGCCTACATCAGGTTAAAGAATAATGACACCAGTAATAATAATAGTGTGTACTGGGGGCACTGAGTAGACCAAAGCTCTGGGCCAGAAGAAGCAGGACTTGGGAAATACATTATCAACAAGAATCTTTAGCCCAGGCTGTCCTTCTGAAAGGAACAGGACAACAAATGCTGGAGCCTGAGTGTTGCTTCTGGGTCCAGATGGTTTTGTGTCATTGTTAATGAAGCTATTTAGAGTTTTGTCAGGTGTCTCTGTACTTGCTCAGTCACCCTGTTTTTACAACAGAGGGGCTTAGGATAAAGGGCAAGAGAGCCACTTATTCCCAGGTGCTCAAGATGAGCTAAGTTCACTAATTTCAAGCCCTTCCAGGTTTGTTTGCCTATTGACTGGCCACAATTGTCGAGACCAGACATGAAACTTGCCTTTAGAACCTTGCTCTTCCATACTGCAAGTCCAAAGTTTTGTTTCCATCTCAAGTCGAAAATCATGCAGAAATCCTAATCATGAATAATTTACATTAGGGGACAGTGAGACAGCCATTTAGATTAACACAGTCAGATAAGTTCCCCCCATAAGGATGCTCAAAGCTCAACATGACCTGATCGTACTGCAAGGACCTCTTTTTTATTTTGGGGGGTTTTTTTCCTTTTTTCTTCTTTTTTTTTTTACCTCTCCTTCCTCTTTTCCCACTCATTTCTTGCTTCCTTCCTTTTCTTACCTTTTTTTTAGCATTTTCCTCCTTTCCTCTTTGCAGTACACTGTCTCCTCTCTTTCACACAAAGCCCTGTATTACCTCAACAGAGCAGGATTCAGACAAGATGACCCAGAGTGGGCACTCACAGCTACCAGACCTATTTCAGACAGGGCTTAGCTCAACAACTGTCTTCCTCATGCAGCTTTTTGTCAAGGCCTGCTCTGGATTTGATTCCGCCCAGCCTTCAGGACTTCATCCTCTCTGATATAGTGCAATGCCAATTATTTCAGCTGTGACATGTGAGGATAAAGTTGTGGGGGAGGAGGCTGAACAAGTCCCTGAGAAATCACAGTGGCCAGATCTTCAGAAGCTCTGAAGAAACTAATTCCCTTCAAAATCAATACTGCAATGCCATTGAGAAATCAAAGCAATGTACTTGAGTGAGAGCAGAGCTGAATGTATCCGTGAACAAGTGTCCTGATCGCACACACCACGGTGCCTGATCCCCTCTCCCCTGCAATATTGCAAGTCACAAAGAAATTAATTGCAGTCCACAGGGCAGTGCAATCACAAAGCATGAGTAAATGAGAGGAGAATCAGGGCCAATAAAAATACATTCACAGTGATCAAAATACTCTTTGCCAGCCTATTTTTTCCCTCTTCCATTTTTTGTCTTCTCCTCTTCATGCTTAACTTCACTTCTCAGGCTTCCTAGCACTGTGATTATTATTATCGCCATTATTATTATCCTTGTTGCTTTATGGGCTGAGAGTTGCAGATCTCAAGAATAAAGCAGATGTCAGCAGCTCCGAAGGATCCTATTCTATTACACGGCAGAACAAATGAGTATGTCAAGGAAGGGCTTTCCAATATAACAAGAAAGCAGCACAAACAGACACTAAATAAATAAATAAATAAACCCTGCAGGGACAAGCAGACTAGTTCTGATTAGATATTATGCTAACATGATGCCTACTTTCTAAGCTAACAGTGTTTTAATACATTTAAATGATACTGGGGAAATAAGTCATGAAATAGGAGAAGAAGCCTTCATGTCAGAAATGATTAAGATTATTCAGGGAGGGCCAGACTGCCTCTCTCATGGAAACGCAGCTCACGGTGTGGGATTATGAATGTAGCCCAAACAGTATTTACACAGTGCACCCAACTCCATCTCATTACCTTTGCAAATGATTGCTTTCCCCAGCTGCTGGAAAAGTAGTCCAACTGGTGAGTAGGAGTCCAACACCAATGTCTGCACCATGGCAAAGTCTCAGCCTCTGCTGAGGCTCCAGGATGCCCCTGGGTTTTGCAGGAACATGCCACAGGGGAGATGCCTGAGCAGCCATAAGAGAGACTGGAGCCAGCTGCCACATTGGTACCTGTGCTTGATGCTTACATAGGATGCAATCTGCCTCCTGCTTTCCTGCAGAGGGACAATGAGCCAGGCTGAGCTCTTTGGAAATGCATGTTTCCAGAGCCACACTACACTCCCCAGAGTATTCTCCTTCCAAACTTTCTGAGAAGGGACAAAACCAAGTCTTGCTTGACTCAACCTCTAGGCTTTAATCTTCCTCTTTTCCCCAGCTACTTCTCCATGCTCCACCGTATCACAGAGAGATCTCTTTTCTTCAGAGGGACTTGCATAAAAAGTCTGAATATACTTGCCAAGCTCCATACACCAATGTTAATTCTGCCTGTGAAACTGCAGCCTTGGGAGACCCTCCATCTCCCAAGTCTTTCCAGCCCTAGTAAATGGCCATTTATTAGATGCAGTCTGTAATTTGCTTCCTCCTGTGACCCATCCTGTAATTTTCCTTGAGATGACATGCTCTGAATGAAAAGCATACTCATTTTCCAGCTATAGCATATAAAATATGGATATGGACATGAAATCTTGATTCCATCAAGAAAACAGAGACTTTTCCTTTTAGGACTGTCATGGGTTTGGCTGATGGGCCTAAGTTTGGGCCTGGGAGTTCAGATTTGGGCCTGAAATTGTCAGCTGCCTTCAGCTAGGCTGAGCTAGTGAGCAGCTGACCTCTTCTAGCCAATAGTATTTTTATTCCACCCCATCTTACATCATCTCAATAGCAGTAAAGTCCAGTGTGTGGGTGTGGCTTGGGCAGTTCCACCATGGCTGAGGTGCAGGAAAGACGTGTTGCCGGTATGATGCCCTGTTAGGCCTCGCTCTTGCTGTTGCCACTCCTTGCCTTTTGTTTAAGTTCAGGGAAGTAGAAATATTTTGTTGTTGCTCTTTCTGTTTCTTGCTGGGTGTCTTTTGGTTTTAGAGTACTTATGAATCTAGAGTAATACACTTTGTATTAATTGGGGAGTGGGAGGTTATTTCTTGTTACATATAACTTGTGTGTGTGTTATATTGTAGTTTTCTTTTAATTTTCTCTTTTCTGTATAAATACATGTAGTTAGTTTCAGAAGAAACCTGGCTTTAGAGGTTTTTTTTTTCCTCTCCCTCTTCTTTCTCCCTTTGGCTGGTTGCGGGGGAGGAAGAACCTTTTCTCTGTTCTTGGGCAGTTGGCATTTTGCCAGCTCAACCCAAGACAAGGACCTAAGGCTCTAAGGACCCAGGGCTGGGCTAGAGCCTCCATACTCTGTGAGCTGGAGTCTGCTCAGGCACAGAGCAATGATACTGATCCCAATTACCAGTAACTTGATGCACTCAAGTGCTCTGACAGATGAGCTTTGATGAGCCCCACAGTAGTAGTTTAAGAACTTACTGGTGACCCTCCTTCCATTACTCCCTTTGCAGAATCAGCAGATGGGAATGTGCATCCTCCCGTGGCTCTGCCATGGCAGAGTCTGGTGCATTAGCTTAAAAGCACTGAGACACCAGATGATGAACTGGAGCTGCTGAGACTTTCTGTCGTAGGGGCAAGAACTTGTGGCTGATGGACGAGGCAGACAGCTGGATATGAAAGTAGCCTAAACTGCCACAGAAAGACTTGCCAGCTCATCTGTCAATGCTAAGAGAGCAGTGAATCAAACTACATTAGCTTCTGCTCCATACTGCAGAGCAGCAGTTGTCAGGAAGATCATACCCACTGTGCACGCGGGACAACTCACAACTCAGTCCTCACTCTAAGAGACCATGGAGAAGTGAGCAGTGGAAAGGCCTTACCTGAGAAAACTGGAAGAGGACTTCAAGACAGTCTAAGATTCACCTTCCTTTCTTTAAACTTGGACCCTGAACACAAGCAAACTATGGTCAATAGCAAGCAAGAGTCCTTGCAATCTAAAACAAGTTCAGAAGCTTGATTTTTTTTTGTGGAGCCAAGGATTCGGAGATGCTGAGCTTCTTAAATGACCCAACAGAGGCTACAGCTACCACCAGTCTGTGCAATAATTCCCTTGGGAATGTTTTCCAAACACTGGGGTCAGTGAATGACAGCATCAATGGATCTGGGAGTATGTTTGGTTTAGCAGAGCAACATTAGTTACTGCTCTGTCCTAAGCCACCTCATGGAGGTAAGCAGGGGACTGCTCTCCTGCATAAAAACTCCTGACATCTGAGTCTTGGTAGAGAAAGGATGGAATTGCTCATAGAATCATGGAATTGTAGAATGGTTTGAGTTGGAAGGGACCTTAGAGATCATCTAATTCCAGTGCCCCCACCATGAGCAGGGACACCTTCCACTAGACCAGGTTGCTCAAAGCCTCTTCCAGATTGACCTTGAATTTCCAGGGATGGGGCATCCACAACTTCTCTGGGCAACCTGTTTCACTGCCTCAGCACCTTCACAGGAAAGAATTTCTACCTAATATTTAATCTAAATTTATGTTCTGTCAGTTTGGAGCCAGTCCCCCTTGTCCTATCACTACATGCCTTTGTAAAAAGTCCCTCTCCACTTCCCTTTAGGTACTGGAAGGTGCTATAAGGTCACCCTGGAGCCTTCTCTTCTCCAGGCTGAACAAACCCCAATCATGTTCCCATTTGATCATAATTCCATCTATCCTCTACCAGATTTCTTCAGGGCCCATAATTCACCCATACCCCATCTTCTCTTGCCCATAAAGCAATACCAGTGAAGCTACTCATGTTTTAAAAGCACTTTGAGATCAATGGGTAGAAATCTTCCTTGTGAAACTGTGATATTTTACTGAAGTCATTCAACGAGAGTTTCTTGGGGCAATGGGTACAGACCTGACAGGGATAATAAAGGGTGCTGAAGCGGAACTACACAGCGCTGAACATTTAACTACAATATACAGAAATGGAAACATCTTCTCCCTCACAGCCTTCAACATCAGGCACCCTTCACCACCTGGAAATGCACACACTTGCTAAGCCATATGGACTTTTGAGTGCTTTACAGCATCCTACTACAATCTAGTCTTCTCAAAAATCTTGTCAGTAACTGTGAACGATGAAATTATACCCCATCAAAATGATTCAAGATAGTTCATATCTCATAGAGTTTTGACCTCAGGACACCACATACACATTCATATTTCTCTGCATCTAACACTCTCCAGGCAGTTTCAAATTAATCTGAACACCATGAGGGCTAGAAGCACTTTTTTAAGGTGATGCTGTAATTTTACATAATCATGACTCCAGAAGAAATCCAGACTCCCTAACCAGATATAAGTCTTATACTAATGCTGCAGAGATGAACACAGAGGCTACAGAAGAAGGAGTAAATTAGAATGTGAAATATAACATGAAATTTTGTAGATATGCAATTGCTTTACTTTTTTTCCCCCATCTCTAATTGTAGCCCTAAAGTGGAGTTTTCTTGAGAAGACAAGCAGAAAATCTGGAGCCTAAGAGGAATCTAAAGAAACTGCCTTACAAACATGCCTATCTGAATAAATATGTATGCACATATATAAAGAGTTACTGCCCTAGGATGCTTCAGTAGACTTCCTATAAAGCATCAAGCATTGTCCTGGATAGAAACAGAAATGGTCTGAGTTCACAAGGAAATCCTGGAAAGATAATAGAGGTTATTTTATCCTTAAGGAAGGCTGTGTTCTTGGCTTGGACTCAGTCCTGATCAGCCAGTCTTCTTCGTAAGACTTCTCCCCTTCAAACAATGAACCACCCAAATAGGCAGTTTGAGAATAATTTATGATGAATAGTAAAAAACTAACAGCATGGGATATAAAAGGGAAAATAGGGGGTGGAGGCAGAAAAGGTAACTGTGGGCAACAGACAGATTTCATATTGAGAAAGATATGAGAAAACATTCAAAAAGAGGACGCAAAATCAATTCTAGTGCCTACACCACAAGCAGAGTTCAAAATCATGGGAATAGGAGGAGATGAACATCCAGCAGTTTGTGACCCAGCTGGTTTAAGTTCAAAGAGGATCTCAAAAACTAGGAGAGCAGTGCTACATAGCCTCAATGGAAGGGAAAAAGTGGTCAATGTAGATTGCTGATGATGCAAAAGACCCAACACCACCTTCCACATGCTCACGAACAGAGAATCAGAGGTCTGGAAGTTGAGAGAGGAGGTTAAAGCTTGCACAGGGATGGAAACCAGGATATGGTGTAAGCCTCTGTGGGAAAGAAATGCCTTTTCAGACACCTGATTCTATTCTCTGGAAACATTTTCTTAGGAAAAACAATTTGTTAGGCCTGAGTAACTTCTTGGAATAAAGCAATTTTCTGCCTTTGCCAGGAATGACCATACAACTCACAGAAGCCATCACAAAGCCAGTTACAGCTGGCCTGAGCTATACAGGTGGACATAAAATGGTTGGTCTTGGACACTCCACATGCTGGCAAAAGTCTTGCTGCTCATTCCAGGCACTAAAGTAGTTTGAATTTACATTACACTTTTTCATTATTAATCAGTTAGTTTTAGTTCCTGTTTTCAAAGGAGTGAGAACATAGAGAAGTGCAACAAGGCAGAAAGAGAAGAATGTTACAACTTTCAATGTGCAAACAATGTTAGGGCTAACCCTAATTAACACTAGTCTTGTCTTTCCTGGCAGCACTCATCCAGGGATCTCAGACACACCTTACTTCACACACTGTTTCTTCTGCATTAGTTTAAGAAACTGTGAGTCAAAAAGAGACTGATGGAAAGAAAGATACGATAGAGGTGTACAAAAGCAGGGAAAGTGGAAAAGCTAATGCATGGAAAGAGAAGAGCAGATAATGGTTGTTCATTGATCCTAGAAGTCAAAAAGTAGGAGGCAGATGAAATACAACATGTTCAGAACAAACAAAAGGAAAAAGGTGGGTGTATATGATTTTAAAAAACTAAATAAATTGAACATATTAATGGAAAACAAACCCTTCAGCGGTTGTTTACTTCTCCAAAACCCTTTTGACCCCAGGAAATAACCAAGTAACAGTTTGCTAGAAGACAGGTGATCAGGTCTGGTGATATTAGTCACGTGGTTCTCACACTCCTCCTCTGAGCCTCTGTTACAAACCAGTGTCAATATGCGGCAAGGCCTTTGACATGGCACCACAGAGCCACTCAGGTGTCTTTAGGCTAGTGAGTAGCTGCTCTTCCACCTACCTCTCTGGTCAAACTGCTCCTGAAGAGCACTTACCTTGTTGCCATAGGCCATTTGCAGTATGAGATAAACCTTAAAAAGACATTTATGACTGCCTGGTTGCTAGGTGGTCATTGTGTCACTCCTAAAGACATGCTTTTAACCTTTGAACTTTGTTTCATATGGACATATCCTATTTTCACACTGCAACACCAGATATCTGCATCGGCATCTTCCAGATGTGCTCACTTGCGAGATGCAGATACCAACCATGGCTGCAGAAAGGGCACCAGATGAGCAGAGCATCTGAATCCTCCAGTGAGGCCATTCTTACACTGCATGTATTGCATGGCAAACTTCTTCTTCCCATGTCAACTGGCCTCAGATTCCAGTAGTGATCACTGGGTTTTGTTTTACAAATTCTACTTCAAAGTGAAGAAAGGAGACCTCAGGGCTGGGGTGCTCGGCATCAATAGGGAGAGAAATATCTGCTTATGGAATGCAGGTGGCTTCAAAATATTTTTTTGTCCATGAGCATTCCCCATGGCTTCACACAGAGACATCAGATTTAAAAATAGCCAAGTTCCACCTCAACTGTGGGGGAGTGAAAGACGGAAGACAGATGCATTGGCTGCCAGCTAGGCTTGACATCTACTTTTTCTTTCCTCACCCTGGCAGCCAGCAGTTGCACACATGTGCTCAGGTAAGGTCCTCAGAGGCAGAGCACACAGTGTCTGCCTCCCCCACAAGTCACTAACTGCTGTGTCCCAGCTGTGTATGTTTGGGAGCCACATAACCCCACACACCCCATTTAGTACATCAGGCATGTATAAAAATCACCAAGTTCCTCCTATATGTCCTGTTTAATACACGAACTACTCACTAGACATTTATGTGTGGGGATTGTTACTAAATTCATTGCTAAACATGCCTTTTCTGGCTTGTCTGGTTAACTCCTTTAGTGCCTGCTCCACATGGACACTTGCCACGGCTCTGACCTATATAACAAATATATGTGCTTGTGCATGACTGGTCTTATTTCCAGACCCTGGCCCAGGTCACTTTAAGGTAATCTGATGTTTTCATGGAGCCAAGCCTTGGTCTTGCTTTCTGCAGGCTGCAAGAGATTCCTCCTCTTTTCCCTAACTGGCTATAATCCACTCTCTGTTTATGCTTTCAACCAAATGCATTCGTTCAAAACATATGGCACTACTGCCCACGTACTCAACACTACTCTTCATGTGCTCATCAGCAGTAGAAGCCACAGTAATTCAGCAAACTTGGCTAATTTATTTGCAAACATGTTTACAAGCATGTCTTTATGCATTTACCTAAGTTGCAGAGAAGTCCTTTCTGTGGAAAATTATGGATGCTGAAAATTCCCATTAATTCAAACAGCAACTTGACAAATTCAGAGAAGGAAAGTTCATCCAGTGCACTGAACTTTAATTAACTGAATGTCATGAGGATATTTGAGGGCAGTATCACTGTAGATTTATGTTATTCTCACAAGTTTCCCTGGCACCCTCTTTTGGTGCTGCTAAAAACAAGATACCTTTGGTCCAACCCGCTGTGGCCATTCTTAGGTTCTTATATGTGTTTTCTGTAATTTAAGTGTAATATGATTTCTAATACACTTGTCCCAGGAGCATCCAGGCTGCATCGGGATCTTACAGACAAACTGTAAAGCATGATATGTATTTCTTGTTCTATATTTATAACTTGGCATGCTAAGCACCACACTTTTAGGCCAGGGTTATGAACAGGAACAATGAGAAATATCCCAGATCAGAACCACCTTAAAAGTAAAACAGGCTTGGCCTCTTCTGCATAATGATAAGGCATTTAAACCTGTTCAGTTTAACAAAAAAGAAGGTTGCAGAATTCATATGGCCACTGCTAATGAATACTGACCTAGGAAGGACCAACAGATGTCTGTGTTTACTCAGGCATGTCTTCTCTTTCTGTCTGAGATGTTTGCCCAGGTGGAATTTTCCCATTTATCCAAAATTTCCAGACATCTGACCAGAGCAGCAGCAATAGCTATAGCTATGCTCTGCATGACTGGAAAGTCCAAGCTAGTAACTGGTGCACAAAGGCATTATCAGCTGTACAGCACACATGCATACACCTGTTTACAAAATCCCTACCTAAACTTGATAACATAATAATAGAGAACGCTTAATCCAGGGGGCCAAGATGTCCTGGGCTGGATGCTGAAGATGTGCATGCTCAATTTTCACATCAGGATTTTTTCAACAGTGGGGAGTGGGGAGTGGAGTAACTTGCCAAAGGTCGTAGTGAATCCTTCACTACCATTAGTGTTTAGACCAAGCATGGATATTATTTCTGAAAAATGCATGCTTATGCTCATAGAAATCAAATAGGGAAGTCTCACGGCCTTCAACCTGCAGAGTGACACTCAGAGTGGTCCTTTCTCCCTTTAAAAACCCCTCATTACCCTCCATTTCTCGAGACACCCAACCCTCATGAGAGCTGTGAATATTAACTGATGTTGCAAGGACTGTCTTTGGAGATGTCAAGACAATATGGCAGTGAAGGGTCATGAATGCCCTCATGATAATACCTGGCTCTTTACAGTAGCAGCTGGAGCTTAATTTTAATGTCATGGCTCCTCTAGTCCAACAAGCAAAGGAAAAGACTAGAACTGAAACAGAGACCAAGGGACATGAGCCAAAGGCTGCAACTAGATAAAAAGAATCAGGTTTTTGTCCAAAAGCCATATACTTTGACTGGACACTACTGGTTTAAACATAGGACCCAATCCCAAAGAAGTCATACTCATACCTGCAAGGGAGCAGCTGAGGGGTCCTGCCTGTTCTGCAAATGCTAGCATACCTCAGACAGGGTGAACCCACATTCAGACCTGGTGGCCCTGCTACCTCTCTTCATGGTCCAGAAGGGAAACTATTCTTTTCACCATCCCCAGTTGCAGGCTGTTCCAGCCAGCAGCCTCAAAACTCCTGACATGTTATTAAAATGGCCACAGAAAAAGTAAATATGACCAGTGGAAAACAAAAAATATCACCCAAATGTCCAAGGAAACCACGAGCGGAGGCACTGAACTACAGAACAGATTTTTCAAAAGGACAAGGATTTTCATGGCTCAGTGTTCTAATTTGTTTGACCGTTTATTTCCAAGGAACACATCCAAGAGTGACAAGCTCCATTTATTTCAATGGGCAGCATATGCCAGCAATGTGAATGGTGTACGCTATAAAAGAGAATGGATGTTCTCAAGCATCCTAGAAAGCTGTCCTTTTGACAGACAGAGGACATATAGGTAATGGAACTGCAGCTCTGCTCTGACAAGAAACACCATAAAAGCAGTATCGTGGGTTCTCATGTTTGATGTCTCCCCATGGCAGCCCTGCGAGATTTGCTTAGTCTACAAGTGAAAAATTATTTTCCTAATACCTGGCCCAGTGCTGGAGAAATCAGGTGGATTCTTTCATTATTTTGTTTTCCCAGGCCAGAAGAACATCTCCTTGGGACAAACTGACACTTCAGGGGGTTAGTGCTACAATCTTTTAGACTTGGAGGGGGTATACACCAACCCAGAATATTTTCACAAATTACATCATCTTCAAATCATTGTGTGTCATGAATATGAAATGTCCACACAAGAAAGAGCCTTCTCTCCACAAGATATCATCACAAGGCAGCACTGGTTTTAGTCTTGCCTCTTCCTACTACACCCTGAAGACAGTTGTCTTCGAAATCTTGCCTTTCCACAGCCCAATCCCACTGGCCTCTGAAAAACCCTGAGCTGCCAGGCTCTGTCACAAATTCAGCACCACTTACGATTTGATATTGTCTGGTGGCCTGTGACACTTTGCTCTAAGTCTCATAGCAGTGGCAACTTCTATTTCCTGTTATTAATGAATTAACTAGTATTAGTTCTATGTTAGGTCTTATCTAGTGAGCAGTTTGGTTGATAAGATTTTACTGGGTTATCAGCAAGCCCTGGAAGTCAAAAACAGAGTGATTTTCTTCTTGCTTTTCAATGAGATGGCCCCTACAAAGGTGGCATGTGTCTTTATTTACACTGAATCTTTCTCTGGACACCTTTCATTCTCATTAAACTTTTAAGAGGTTGTTGGGAAGGAGCAGGGTGCTGTGTGAGCTGCAATGCTGTCCACAGGAAACCACCTCCACTTCTATACCTCCAGCCCTGGGAACAATGTCTCAAACCAAGTAAAGAGAAGGAGATGCTCCTGGCTCCCTGGACAGAACTCCAGCATGGCAAAATGTAACCCCAGCTTCTCCCTCAGGAGATGTCTGTCCGCCTGTGCTTCAAGGCTCACTGTCATGGATTCAGTCTGCAATAAGGCCACAGCCATACAATATCCCTGGATGTCCACTGTACAAACTGGAGACCGCTGTTGGGCCTCTGCTTTTCTTGTTCACTTTTTCTTCATCAAGTGGAGCTTGTAGACTGCAGTCTGACCTTTTACAGAGAAGCCAAACCAATGCTATTTGTGCCATTGAGGTCATCTTTGATACCATTTGGGAATCTCTGCTTGCCTTGATGCCAGTGAGGTATTTGCTTAGTGAAAAGACCAACCATAGACTTGCACTGGCCATGCCTGTATTGGGGGATGGAAAGCATAAGGAGGCCTTGCATCTACACATCTTCCTTTGGGACCATACTGATTCCCACCATGCAGGTCTTCACTTTTTGCAAGCTATTTCTTAAAAAGACACAAAGCGCTTGAGGAAGAGCTTTAGTCATCTCTCCTTTGTCAAAGTGGAACTTTTCCATCAGTTGCATTTTTGTCTCTTAATTTCTTATTGTTTCTGGTGACCTCCACACCTGGGCCAGGTGGCCCCATGAATACTGAGCTCTTGAAACCAGCCTCCTCCTCTAGGTGTGAGGTGGCAGGATAGCTCTCTGCTGGGAGAATTTGGCTCTGCTTCTGAGCCTTGGGACTTTATCTGCTCACAGAAGAGACAGGCTATCACGTCAAGCATCTCTGACTGGATTTTTAAGGCTAAAAATACAGAGACTACACTCTGGGTCTCACAGTTCATGTGAGAAGATTCACAGTATCCCAACAGGGAGGTTTGGGTAGACACCCCAGGCCTGGTATGCCCAAGGCAAGGTGGGAGCCTGGAGATTTAACCTATCTGGGAGCAGAGCAGTGGAGCAATCATATCCCAGTGGCAGTAATCAGTGCTTTATGAGGTGTCAGAAATGTCCATCATAACTAAAGGGCATTGAGAAGCAACTGTTTGGTCTTTTCCTGGAAATTAAAAGTAAAAATCAAGCCATATGATGAGAGCATCTGTAACAGAGAGCAGGCTGGCTCGCATGAATTAGCAGCTTCCTGGCTGTTACCTATAGCAGCCTTAGCCAGTTACTTATTCCATCACCTGCAGCTTCTGTGGGCTGAGACCTCAGACTTACACCTTATGGAGTACTGCAAGCCAGATCCCCCAGCACTGAGCCATGGTCAAAGAAGTACTGGAGAAGATCTCCTTCATAGATTTCTCAATGAAGTGTGGGATGGTGGTCTGTAGATGGAATGGGTCCTTGGGTCTTGCCACGTGAAGCACAGCGACTTTGAACTGCTCAGATTCTGATCTACAAAGAGCACCTGTGCAAGTTATCAGCAACCTAAGCTTAATGGGGATGTGTCACATCCTCACTGATTTGCAGTGATTTGTTGGATATCGACAAAACCAGTGCCAGTGTTTGGGGTCAGAGCACCTACACAAGGGACAGCACCTGCTGCCTTGGAAACTTGCTATGGGCAGGGGTAGGGAGATAAATCCCTAAATTACCCTGGAAGAAATCTTCATGAGGATCTGCTTTCGGGCATTTCTTTTCCTAGTGGGCCAGGTGACATGCAGGGAGATTGCATTCTTCATTAGAGTATTTACCATTTTCAAAAAATAGGCAAAACCCCAAATTATCCAGGCATGCTACTCACTTTTGTTAAGGTCCGGTAAATCATAGCAAGTGCAGAATCTCTCTCCCCATTTGGAGATCTCTCAGCCTGTTGAATATGGATGAACCACAGGGATCCCTGCAAGTGTGTTTTCCTGCCACCTTGCTCACACCCATCTTGCTGATGGGATCCAGAATGACCCACTGAGTTGCTGGTGAGCAGCCCAGACCAATTCTGCTCTCTCTCACTCACCCCTCCTTCTGCCCCTTTTGGGGGGCTCAGAAGGGAACCTACCAGCACAAGCTCCTGTCACAGAAAAGGCCCCCTGGCAGAAGACTATTACACCAAGAAAAGTGTCTACAGTCACCATTTGAAAGGATCTGCAGAGAGGATGATGGGGACCAGAGTGAAGGGGCTGCTGTCTGGGAGGGACTAGGGTAAGGTGGCAGCAAGAGGAGTCACTTTGGTCACAGGCATTGCCTGGCTCTGGCACGAAGGGGCCTGGCTCTATCTGGCCTCTTGCAAGCCTAAAAGCCACAGATTCATGGCTGGCTCCATCACCTCATTGTCTGTGCACGGGAGCAGGGAAGGCAGGGGGCAAAGGGAGCAGGACAGCCTTTCTGCCCTCCTGGTTCTGACAGATCCATGCCTGCCATGCACTGGGATTGGAGGTGGGTGGGAGGCAGGGCATGGGGCCCACCAAAATAAACGGGCTAAAAAAGGAGTCTGATGATTCTCCGCATGCTTGGTGTACATGATGCAAATTGATGTTTAAAGCTTATTTATTATCTTACATGCGAAATGCCAGCGGTGTTTTTCTAGATCAGTGGGTATCCGATATTTGGGAGGGGGGGTGGGCAACAACGGCGGTGGGAGCGAGCGTGTCTAGAGACTGTATATCCAGAGGCTAGGGTTTATATCATGGGCTGCTCTCGACTGTTATAATTTGTGGCACAGATTCAGCGAGAATCTGATCTGCTGAAAATATTTGGGCTGTGAAAACTCCCACACTGTGACAGATGTCAAGTCCAATTAAGTGACTCGTGTCCAGGTTTCTGTCCAATAGGCTTCCTCATTAAATATCAATTTAAGAGGGAAAAAATGCCGCCCCCTTTTCTCCGAGCCTTTATCTCTTCCAACCATCTCTAGGCGAAACCCTTTGGTACCAGAAGTGAATCTGCACGCATCTCCGCTCTATCTGTCTGTCTCGCAGTTGCCACCTTCCGCACCCCTCCTTGGCTTCTTTGCCACTCCGGGAGGGGTGGGAGGAGGAACTGCACTTTCTCTTTTTGTACATGTGAGCGTACCTTTTCCTGCACCGCCGTTATCTCTCGCAGCCGCTCCAAACCCTCGCCGAGATTTTCGTTTGTTTTGTTTTGTTTTTCTTTTTCAGCGCTCGCATATTTTTCCTTATTCTTACTCGAAAGATGCAGGAGGAGTTAGGAAGCTCAGGGACGAATGGGAGTTTCGTTTATCCTTTTTTTTCCTCCCCTCGCCAGCTCTTTCAGGACTAGAAGAAAAACTAAACCAAACATTCATTCTCCGACGGAGTCTCCCCTCCTCCTGTCCCTCTCCGCCGGACCGGTGAATTAACAAAACCGCACGTTACATCCCCCCCGACCAACAAAAAACAAAACAAAAAAAAAAGAAAAAAGAGAATAGAGAAGAAAGGAGGGAGCAACGCATTGTTACCCCGACCCGCGGCGTGCCAGCGCGCCGGGCCGCGGCGGAACAAAGCCGGCAGCGCCGCGCCGGGCTCCGCGCCCCGGACTCCGCGTCCCGCCCGGCCCGGCAGCGGCGGCGCCCCGCGGGCAACGAGGGGCCGAGGGACTAGAGAGACGGAATAATCCCGGACAGTGCCGGTGCTGTCGCAGCATCCCTTTTGTTATTTATCGCAATCGGGGAAGAGGAGGAAGAAGAGCGGGGAAGACGGCACTTTCCCCCTGTAAAACCGATTGGGCGCAGCTGCCGGCGCGCTGCAGCCCGCTGCCCCGAATAAACGGGCGGAGGAGGACTTTGATGGGGGAAACGCTTTTTCCTCCCCTGATGCATCGTAAGTAACTTAAGTTGTTATTTATACTCCGCAAAGAAACACGGCGATAACATCTCCCATCTCTGGAGCGCTGGAGGCCGCGGCGAGGGATGAGATCTGCCTTTCCTCATCCGAGCAGGACACTTTTCCGCTCATAATTAATTTGATTTGATTTTGATTTTTTAATTTTCCATGCTCCGCTCCCGGAGGGTCATTTGAACTGTAAAGGAATCGCCGAGGGGGCGAGAGGACCTGGAGAGAGAGGCTATCCAAACGACTCCACCGAGGTAAGCAGCCTTAACAATATCTCTCCCTTTTGCAGGTAGCACGGAGCATGGGTTTACTGTCATAACAAAAAGGGGGGAAAAAAGAAAATGGGGGGAGGGGGAAGCCTCTTTTCTGATCAGTTCTCTAAAACCCACCGCACGGATGAAAACCCAAAGCAAAAGGAAAAATTCAACGCACACATAGAGAAACCTCTAAGCAACTTTCTTCAGGAACCACCCCTTTAATTGCCTGTTTTCGTACAACCCCGCTGCAAATCTTCCCTCTCTAATGTGCTTTCGCATGAGCTCCCTCTCTTGAATCCCGGTTGAAAGGTGATTTCAAACCTTTCCGATTTATCTTTTTGCCCCACGAGATCGCTGATAACTGACCTGCGCGCTAGTCCGTGTTTTTCCATACCGCTGCCTTGTGGGCCTGATTAACGCTCCTTATTAAAAATCGAAGAGGAAGCGTTCCGACGGCTCTGGCAAGAGCCGACCCTTTCCCAGGGAAGGAAGCGCTCTCCTCTCAACCTCCCCAGCCCTGGCCCCCTGCGCACCCCGGGGAGCTCCAAGCCCCGGCCCCTGGCAGAGCCCCGCAGGCCTGCGTCTCGCCCCGTGGGGAGAGGCTTGGCTCTAGCCTGACTGGGAAGAATTCCTCCTGCCCGTATTATTATTAGTAGTAGTAGCAGTAGTAGTACCATTATTATTATTTCCAACTGGATCTGAGGCCCGAGTGGGACTTTCCCCGGAAACTTTATGTGGAAATACTTGGCAATCTGAATTCGGGTGAAGGGAGGACACGATGTTCCCTCCTCCCTCGGTCTCGCTACCCACCTCACTCGACACCCCAGCCGTACACACACACACACACACACACACACACACATTTGTGCCCAAGGTTATTCAGTAGTTGCCTGATGTATTGTTTTATTACATGCCGGCATGTCCACGGACGCGCTCGGATTTGTATTGCTGTCTACATGACAGATGGTGCTCTGTGAGGCCGCAAGAAGATACGATTCAATTTTCTTTTGAAAGGCACGTTCGCATTTATTTATTTATTTATTTAGGCTCCCCCGCTTTTCGCGCAGGGAGGGGAGAGGAGGGAAAATTTAAAGAGATGGAGAAGTTCGGCCGGTGCTTTGGGGTTTTGTTTCTTTTTGAACCCCACACTTAGAAAACGGAGATTCTCCAAACATACCCGTTTGATTAACGGCAAATCGGTATATGCACAATTAGCAGAAGGAAAGAAAAAAAAGGAAAAACAAGGAGTGCAGAGAAAAGAGTGCTGAGGACAGCCTAGCTGATACATCAGATTCCGCAGGGTTTGGGGAAATAAATCTCCCCACTGGCCTTGTTATGTTTGGGGAACCTTGATCTGTGTATTTAAAAGCACCACGTCGGTAGCCTGAATCCTGTAGAGCGTTACCGAATGAGAAATGGTTAAGCAGCAATTGGCAGGCCAGAAAAACAGTATTAAAATCGAGGGGTGAGGGGAGGCAGAAAATCGCCATAATATTAAGCCACTGGATATTAGCTTGTTTGAAAAATATATATATATATTCTCTTATTGCTCTCCGGGCCTCTTCGTACACTCAAACAAGACCCCGGAATAACGGCAGGGAGTATATTCCGCTAAAGCTGCCGTCAAACTCTTGAAAGGGGTTGGTTAAATGAGAGGCCATACTTTATGCCCGATATTGCCCCCATTAGTACTCCCTGAAGGAGCCGCGATTCACCTGCCCGCTGCCGGCCCGGCTCTCCCTCCGCCCCGCCGGCAGCACCGGCATGTCCCTTGTGTCCCTGCCCGTGCCCCTGCCCCGTGCCTTGCCCTGTATTCCCGGTGCCGGGGCTCTGACCCGCTCTCTCCGCTTCTCTGTTCCGGGAAGGCTCCTCCGCCCCCTCCAAGATGATGCTTAGCCCGGACCAAGCCGCCGACTCCGACCACCCCTCCTCGGCACCCTCCGACCCGGAGTC